>CM064543.1:4351192-4376735 GCA_032716605.1 Paralithodes platypus
TGTGTGGCCAGTGTATCTATGTAAATCTATCTATGTAAATCTCTCTCTCTCTCTCTCTCTCTCTCTCTCTTTCCCGTGCTGGTGTCTCTGGTAGTCCCATGGAGGCCAGTTAACGTGATGTACAAGTGTTCATGGTGTTCACAAGAGGAGGGGAGCCAGAGAGAGAGAGAGAGAGAGGGTAAAGGGACGGTCCGACGGCTGAGTGGGTTGGATGGCAGTACAGCAGATTAGAGGTGGATACAGAGGAAGAGGAAGGGGAGAGGAAGATGTGAGGTTAAGAGAGCGATGAGTGGAAGAGGTGGATAAAGAGGAAGATGAAGGGGAGGGGAAGATGTGAGGTTAAGAGAAGCACGATGCGTGGCGAAGAGGTGGATAAAGAGGAAGATGTGAGGTTAAAGGAGTGATGAGTGGAAGAGGTGGATAAAGAGGAAGATGAAGGGGAGGGGAAGATGTGAGGTTAAGAGAGCGATGAGTGGAAGAGGTGGATAAAGAGGAAGATGTGAGGTTAAAGGAGTGATGAGTGGAAGAGGTGGATAAAGAGGAAGAGGAAGGGGAGAGGAAGATGTGAGGTTAAGAGAGTGATGAGTGGAAGAGGAAGAGGATGTAGAGGAGGAAGATGTGCGTTTTAAGAGTGTAGAGTAAAGAAAGAAGGGCTAGAAGGGGATAAGGAGGAGGAGGAGGATGTGAAATTAAGAGACCGACGAGTGGAAGGGGGAGAGGAGGAGGAGGAAAGAAAGATGTAAGGTTAAAGGAGTGACGAGTATACAATGAAGAGCAAACTGCAAAAAATAATCGTACATTAAGGAACATGTGACATACTTGTAGAATATGAAAGAAACGTAGTCTGTCTGAGGAATTAGAAAGGACCAGTAATTGTTGCAGAAGAGAGGAGACTTGTCAAATGACGAATATATAAGGAAAACTCATTGTAGGGAAAACAGTACAGCAAAATAGGACACACACATTAAGGGGAGGTATTGAGTTTGTTCCCTAGACCTCCATCAACCTTAAAATGACACCCCCTCGAGTCCCTTTCAAGATAAATTTGTACATTTTTCGGTAGAAAAATTTCCCGGCCGAAGGCCGGTTCCTCTTAAATTACAGGTTCGCTATCGCTCGCCAGGATAAAAGACACCTGAACTGCACGAAAGGTCTTAATATGGGGTGGATTGGAAGTTCATTAAAAATCGCTAAACTAATGGGGCAAACGTTTTATAATATCAAAAGCAATGGGGCTAAACATGAGGGAGAAAGGGGTCAAGAAAACAATCCCTCAAGTGGAGACCTCCCCTTAAATAAACATAGTTAAGTGTTATAAGTAGGGTGTTATGGAAAGACAGTGACAAGCAGCAGATAAATATAATAATAAAAGTACTATAGTTTATTCATTATGACTAGGCCAGACTCATTACTTTCAAACTCCCATAACTCAATAGTGGCTAGAGCAAATGGGCTGTATATTTCCACACCCATTTCCACGTTGACCCTTTCAAAATGGTAATAATAACAGTTCAATTACTGAAGTCCATTTTGAGTTATGAGAGGTTGGAATCGGAATGTCTGGCCTACCTAGAATAAACAAGCTATATGGGAAAATAGTACACACTCTTATTCGTACAGTGGATGCCAGAAATTCACAGTGTGTTTGGTAAATATTTCAGACGTGGTGAGGCTAATGTTTTGAAATTCGTGGTTGGACCCCCAATACACATTCGCTTCATTAGTCGATACTTACTGTCTCTTATATGTGTGCATTGGATCGCTGTACAATGTTCTCTGGTCATAACGACAGACAGACAGACACACACACACACTCTCTATCTCAGACAGACACACACACACATAGACATACATACTTACTCTTACTCTCTCTCTCTCTCTACATCTATCTATCTTACAGCCCGCCTCACACACACACACACGTGACATCCACACCTCTCCCTATCACCCAGTCATCATCAACTTGGCCATACTTCCCCCCTCACAGTCCCGTCAAGTTTACCAAATCCTTCCTTACTTTCCACGAACCCAGCAGAATCCAACACCCTATTTATGCTGCCCAGGGAGAAACAAGGTCTCTGTTTATCCGCGAGAAGGGAGTTCACTTTACCCTAAACGCGCTGACGAACGGAAATCCTAGAGTAGGTTGCATTGTGAGGGGAGAGGGTTGGAGGGGAGAGGGATGGAGGGGAGAGGGATGGAGGGGAGAGGGAGGGAGGATAGAACTGGGGTCTGGTTGGTTTTGATAAGTGTACTCGGGCTAGAGTAATCGAGCTAATATTTCTACCATTTGGGAAAAGTCAATCAAGGAATAGATGTGGAAATTTTCAGCCAATTTGCTCCATCCCTTTCGAGTTACAGAGGATAGAAGTCATGATTCCTCGCCTACTTACAGCGATTATGCTATAGCTTACGCATACAAATAATAATAAAAACAAAAAAGTAGCACTGCAACAAATGATAGGTAACCAAAACACAAAATCCAGGTAAAATGAACAGGAAATTGGATGGAAGTTTGTAATAAGAAACCTAAGAAGCAACTAATAGCTAACATAGGAATAATAAAAATAAAAATGAAAAAATCCCCCCCTGCGATAAATGACCGGCATCCAAAGTATAAAACTCCAGGTAAAATGAACACGAGATTGGATGGACGTTTGTAATAAGAAGCAACTGATAGTAACTCCTCCAGTACCGGCGACGTCGTTTTATTTAATTTCAGATGCATTTAGACGATTTGATGATGACGTCTTTTTATTATATTTCAGCTGCATTTAGACGATTTTATAAAGCTTAGGAAGAATACATAGTAGCTAAAATAATGAATTGAGATAATCTGTATAAGGGGGTTTTAACAGGGGAACATAAAAACAAAACTTCCTCCCTGCGACAAAGGACAAAATCCCGGTAGAATAAAAACCTTCGCGGGGACGACGGGGCTTGAGCGTAATGCAGTGTAAAAGAGAGCCAATTCCGGTGTAATTCGGCATAACCAGAGGGGTAATGGTGGCACTCTTTCTAGTTAAATCTGATAGGAGTGCTGCCCGACAAAAAATGGCCCAGGCAAAATTTGGGTTAATTTTTCAGATTACGGGCAAAAATCCGTGCGAAATTATTTTTAAAGGTACAAAAGAATATATTACATTGCAATGAATATATTACATTGCAATGAATATTATGCAATATATGAATGTGAAGCAGGTATTTTTTGCACACTGCGAGATGTTCAGTAATCAGGGGCATCAAAGGATTTTAATATAATGGTATTCAAAACACCATTTGCTTTTGCAGGTGTGAAATAAGGAAGGTTACGTTTAAGGGGATATATATATATATATATATATATATATATACATATATCAATATATACTGTAATCTATATATATATATAGATATATATATATATATATATAATATATATATATATATATATATATATATATATCCGTATATATATATATATAAATATATATATATATATATATATATATATATATATATATATATATATTTATATATATATATATATATAGATATTTGTCTGCTTATTATTTACATGTTCATTATTATTATTCTTTTGTATATTTTTCATCTCCATACCTTGATCAAGCTTAAAAAATACATCCAAGACTCCCCCCCCCCCCCCCCCCCCCCCCTCTCTTTCCAGGTACATTCGTGTTCCTCGTATAATGCTGGTTCGCGATGAATCGACTTTAAGGTCTTAACATCGCCAAACTAACGGGGCGAATGTCATAACAATCTCAAAACTAATGGGGCTAAAGATGAGGGAAAACTTGTCATTTGCTGTATTTATAATGCTATTGTTCGTTGCTGTACAGTCGCGCTAATAAGTCATGTCCCAGCCGTCATTACGTTTGGCTTGGTCTGTGCTGTATTAATATCGGTCAGATGTTGAATAGGGTGGGTAAGTGTAGGAACATGTTTATATATTTCACTCGATATGACGAAATGCAGATTAGATATTGCTGTTACCAATTAATTACGGTATTGATCAAAACATTAAACTTAAGACAAAACACATCCATTATCTCCCCCTACTAGATTAATTTGTACATTTTTCGGTAGAAAAATATCACGGCCGAAGAACGGTTCTTCCAAAATTACAGGCTCACTATCGTTCGCCAGGAAAACAAATCGACACCTAGATAGCACGAAAGTCATACTATTGATAAAGAAATGAGGCGAAAGGTCTTAAAATCGACAAACTAATGGGGAAAACATCTTAACATCTGAAAACTAATGGGGCTAAACATGAGGGAGAAGGGAGTCTATGAAAACGACCCATCTCCCATTAATTAACTTTGCTGACCCCTTATCCTTATACCATGCCATTTTTTTTTTTGGGGGGGGGGGGGCTAAAATTCTTTGCTCACGATATTTTCTCCCGAGTCTTTTTAGCATTCTAATAAAATCGAGATTTTAGTGTGCCAGGCTCTCTTCTCTCGTGTTTTATTAATCTAATTACGAATATTATTTTTCCCTTCTTCTATCAAGCTTTTTTTTTTTCTCTCTCTCTCTCACCAATATCCTCCCTCTCTTTCCCTTCTATATTTAGATGCAGATCGAAGCAAAAAAATAACAGAGAGAGAGAGAGAGAGAATAAACTTATGAGAGGGGTGAGAGTACACAAATAATAAACTTATAGATGAGAGGGGTGAGAGTACACAAATAATAGAGGAAGGTCAGATACACAAGTGAACCCAAGAAAACAAGAAATAGGATAAAATTTAAAATACAAGTTGGTCAAATGAATATATATATAGACCGTATGAGGAGCGGCATTTTATTGACAACGTTTCGCATATAGCGTCATCAGGCCACTGAAGCCTGATGACGCTATATGCGAAAATTTGCCAATAAAGTACTCCTTCTCTGATGGCGTTTATATTCAAGAAATAGAGGTGCATCGAATGAAAACAAAAGTATAAATGGGGAAACGTTGTCAATAAAGGGCTCCTCCTCATATGGTGCTTATATTCAAGAAATAAGGGCGCCTAGAATGAAAACCATAGAAACTAGAAATAAGGGCGCCTAGAATGAAAACCATAGACACTAGAAGTGGGAATAGGAACGGGAATAAAAAAAAAAAAAAACGGTGCTGTTTAAGGGAAAATGAGGAACCATAACGCGAGAGAGCAGGAACAAAACAATGGAGCATAAAAAAGGGGCAGAGGAAAATCCGAGTGCAATTTTAAGAGCAAAGACGAAAAGATTACCTGGGAAGTAGGAGGATGGAATGGGTTAAAATGAAAGAAAAAAAACACAGAAAAACAAAAAAGAAACGATATAGGGAAACAAAAATTCAAGGGCTTAAGGGGAGGTTTTTAGTTTGGTCCCTAGATATCCTTCAAGCTTAAGATTACACCCCCTTGAGCCCCTTTCAAGATAAATTTGTACATTTTTCGGTAGAAAAATGTCCCGGCTGAAAGCCGGTTCCTCATAAATTACAGGCTCGCTATCGCTCGCCAGGATAAAATCGACACCTAAATGGCACGAAAGGTCTTAAAATTGACAGAAATGGGTTGAAAGTTCTTAAAATCGTCAAAATAATGGGGCAAACGTCTTAAAATTTCAAAAGCAATGGGGCTAGCCATGAGGGAGAAAGGTGTCAAGAAAAAAGTCCCTCCCCTTAACTAGGGAGAAATAAAATACAAATAATGAAGACTAAAGGAAAGAAAAGGGAGCAAATATAATGAAGAAGAGGGAGAATAAGTTAGGAATAATCTAGGGAGAATAAGCTACCAATATCTGTGTGGTTGTTCCTCCTTACCCAATTAGCCTATGTCACGTCAATGCAAGTTCTGAACCATGCCTCTCAAGTCATATGTGTTGCCTGATGTCTATAGCTAACCTTGAAGCCAACAAAATGAAGATATCTGATGCCAACACAACCTCTGAACCATGTCTCTTAAGTCATATGTGTTGATTGATCCTATAACTAACTTCTCTGATGACAATACAACCTCTGAACCATGTTTCTTAAGTCATATGTATTGATTGATCCTATAACTAACTTCTCTGATGCCAACACAACCTCTGAACCATGTCTCTTAAGTCATATGTATTGATTGATCCTATAACTAACTTCTCTGATGCCAACACAACCTCTGAACCATGTCTCTTAAGTCATATGTGTTGATTGATCCTATAACTAACTTCTCTGATGACAATACAACCGCTGAACCATACCTAAGTCAGATTTGTTGCCTGATATCTATAGCTAACCTAGAGCCCAAGTACCATGGGAGAGCAAGAGAGTGGAGAGGAAAGCAAAAGGGGGGGGGGGGGGACTCGGAGGGGACGGCGATCATAGAAAACCAACAACCCCGCGCCGGATTCTCATGTACAACTCCGGCATAATCCATCGGGCGGCGCTAGCTCCTTCCTAAGATGGATTTCTTCGGCTGCCGGTAACTAGAGTCGTATAAATAAGTCGATATGGGTTAACTGAGCGTCTATTAACCCTTTTTATCATGAAAGGTTATGCAAAGGCTGAATAAAATCGTCTGAAGGTAGCAGGTAGAGTACAAGAACGTTATCATCGGAAAATACTAATATTGATCATTCAATTGATTACAGGATGTCCTTGCGCATAAAGTATGCTATTGTAATGTTGGGAATAATATTAACAAGAAAGTTGCCACCGATTTGAGAGTATGAACCTATATTGCTAATCTGGAATTCTTGCACTAAAGACGTCATTTGTTATCCAAGTTAAATCGCCTGGCAGTAACAATAATGTCCCATAGGGTTCATCGTCGCATTATTGAGTTGTAAATATATTGACGAACATGCCAGTCCCGGCTTCTGTCAACTCGATATCTCTACCTGTATAGGATTTTTGTTTACCGCCGCCTTGTCATATCTATCGGTAAAACAATTAAATAATAATAAATAAATACAATAAAATATGGAAAGGAAATGCATCATGATTTGTCGAGAAGATTTACATTAAGCCTTGTGATATAGAACATTAAAATATGCCAAAACCTACAGAGATGAATGTGTATAGTTACGCTTATCCTGACAAATGTACAACTATACCGGTAGTCTGTTATACCGGTAGTCTGTTATACCGGTAGTCTGTTATACCGGTAGTCTGTTATACCGGTAGTCTGTTATACCGGTAGTCTGTTATACCGGTAGTCTGTTATACCGGTAGTCTGTTATACCGGTAGTCTGTTATACCGGTAGTCTGTTATACCGGTAGTCTGTTATACCGGTAGTCTGTTATACCGGTAGTCTATTATTGTTTTCTAATGTTTTGTTTCAATTTATCTTTTATTTTCTGTAGTTGGCGAGAAACTGACTTATCCCAATCACAATTACTCATTTATTATATACAATTGTTGTATAGCCAAATATGGTATATACTGATTGTGAGAGCCTGTCTATAATGTGATAACAGTCTAGACAATAGATCATTCCCATTGTTCCATTATAGGTATTGCAAGAGTATTCAAACTTTCCGCCAGGTTAAACGCATGGAGTATACAGCACATTGACACAAGGATTAAGGGGAGATCTCCACTTGAGGGATTTTTTTTTCTTGACCCCTTTCTCCCTCATGTTTAGCCCCATTGCTTTTGATATCATAAAACGTTTGCCCCATTAGTTTAGCGATTTTAAGAACTTTCACCCCATATTAAGACCTTTCGTGCAATTCAGGTGTCGATTTTATCCTGGCAAGCGATAGCGAGCCTGTAATTTAAGAGGAAGCGGCCTTCGGCCGGGACATTTTTCTACCGAAAAATGTACAAATTTATCTTGAAAGGGACTCAAGCGGGTGTAATTTTAAGCTTGATGGAGGTCTAGGGAACAAACTAAATACCTCCCCTTAAACACATGGGAGTATACAGCACATTGACACAAGGATTAAAAGGCTACAATCTTCCTAGTGAGCCACAAAACTAAACACAATGATGTTGATCAAAATAAACAAATACAAATGACAGAACAAATATAAATGACAGAACAAATATAAATGACAGAACAAATATAAATGACAGAACAAATATAAATGACAGAACAAATATAAATGACAGAACACATATAAATACCATGTGAGGAGGAGCCCTTTATTGGCAACGTTTCGCGTATAGGCCTGATGAAGCTCTATATACGAAACGTTGTCGATAAAGAATTTATGTTCATTAGATTTCCAGTGCATAAGAAATATAATAAATGTGTACTATCACCAACCAACCAATTCAACTTACAAATATATCTTATTAATTAAATCAATTGATACATGTGGTACTCCGGAGATTCAAACCTAGGACACTCACACATAAATACAGCGCCCTAACCATTACGCTACCAAGACAGAGGTGAAACACAAGCTCACGACAATATCCATACTAGAAAACTGGATACTAATTTAAGGGGAGATATCCACTAATTTAAGGGGAGATATCCACTAATTTAAGGGGAGATATCCACTTGAGGGACTTTTTTGTTGACCCCTTTCTCCCTCATGTCTAGCCCCATTGCTTTTGAGATTTTAAGATGTTTGCCCCGTTAGTTTGGCGATTTTAAGAACTTTCACCCCATATTAAGACCTTTCGTGCAATTCAGGTGTCGATTTTATCCTGGCGAGCGATAACGAGCCTGTAATTTAAGAGGAACCGGCCTTCGGCCGGGACATTTTTCTACCGAAAAATGTACAAATTTATCTTGAAAGGGACTCAAGGGAGTGTAATTTTAAGCTTGATGGAGGTCTAGGGAACAAACTAAATACCTCCCCTTAAGCACGTACAATACGTTTACCCAACTGCACTATGATAGCCAATAATTCGGTCTGTTATCGCTAGTGAGTTTGGTGTTTGCTTAATATATATCTAAAATTAGTACAATATGTTAGGCATATCAATAATTATATTCAAGGTGTTTAAGGGGAGACATACTGTTTTTCTGGACTCCCTTCTCCCCAATGTTTAGCCCCACTAGTTTTGAGATCTTAAGACGTTGGTTCCATTAGTTTGGGGATTTTATGACCTTTCACCCCATTTCTTTGTCAATATTAAGACTCTTCGTGCCATTTAGGTGTCGATTTTTTCCTGGCGAGCGATAGCGAGCCTGTAATTTTAAGAGGAATCGTGCTTTGGCCGGGAGGAAACTACTAAAAACAATATATGAATAAATGAATTAATAGACCAAACAAACAGCCACTGTCCCCTTAAATATATCGAACATAAATCACTTAAAACCCAGTGCAATACACAATCAATCCTATATCAAAGGTGAACGGTCCCTTATCGATCACAAAAGGATATCACCGTTCCCATCAATAGTTGAGAAAATAAAGGTGAACGGTCCCTTATCGATCACAAAAAGGATATCACCGTTCCCATCAATAGTTGAGAAAATAAAGGTGAACGGTCCCTTATCGATCACAAAAGGATATCACCGTTCCCATCAATAGTTGAGAAAATAAAGGTGAACGGTCCCTTATCGATCACAAAAAGGATATCACCGTTCCCATCAATAGTTGAGAAAATAAAGGTGAACGGTCCCTTATCGATCACAAAAAGGATATCACCGTTCCCATCAATAGTTGAGAAAATAAAGGTGGACGGTCCCTTATCGATCACAAAAAGGATATCACCGTTCCCATCAATAGTTGAGAAAATAAAGAACCCAAGGCATCAGCTTGTGTTCTTTGATCAGTGTATTGCCTTTTATACAGTTTCTTGAACAGGTATTGACATTATTGCCCGAGTCTAAAGGCCTCATATTTTTTCTTAGCTATTCGGGGATCTTGAAAAAAAATATTCAACCGACTGATTGCTATCAAAACTTCCACAGGATAAATAGAAAATTATGTCAGACAGTACATACATATTTTAGAAATTATGTTTACATCGAAAAACATATAAATGTATTCAGTAGGAACATCAATACGCAAGGGAAGAGACAAGCAAATAAATCACTATTCTTCCATAGACTATACCGAAAGGACAAGACCTATTAAGGGGAGGTATTTAGTTTGTTCCCTACGTTTTCATCAAGCTTAAAATTACACCCCCTAGACCCCCTTTCCAGATAAATTTGTAAATTTTTCGGTAGAAAAATTTCCCGGCCAGAGGCCGGTTGCTCTTAAATTACAGGCTCGCTATCGCTCGCCAGGAAAAAATCGCCACCTTAATGGTACGAAAGGTCTTAAAATTGACAGAAATGGGCCAAAATGTCATAAAATGTCAAAACTACTAGGGCGAACGTCTTAACATCTCAAAAGCAATGGGGCTAAACATGAGGGAGAAAGGGGTAGAGGAAAAAAATCCCTCAAGTAGAAATCTCCCCTTAACTATATTATTTGTTTCCCAACTGGTGGTAAATTACTATCTCGTCATCCTGATTACTCGTCATCCTGATTACTCGTCATCCTGATTACTCGTCATCCTGATTACTCGTCATCCTGATTACTCGTCATCCTGATTACTCGTCATCCTGATTACTCGTCATCCTGATCTCGTCTATTATACCAAGATTGTGTAGCTGATTAACATGACGCAGAGACATTGCAGTATTCATATATTTCCATTGGGCATCAGGAAATCAAATGCTAAGGGATTCAATTCACCGTCAGCTGTGGTCAATCGAATGCTAAGGGATTCAATTCACCGTCAGCTGTGGTCAATCGAATGCTAAGGGATTCAATTCACCGTCAGCTGTGGTCAATCAAATGCTAAGGGATTCAATTCACCGTCAGTCGTGGTCAATCAAATGCTAAGGGATTCAATTCACCGTCAGCTGTGGTCAATCGAATGCTAAGGGATTCAATTCACCGTCAGCTGTGGTCAATCGAATGCTAAGGGATTCAATTCACCGTCAGTCGTGGTCAATCAAATGCTAAGGGATTCAATTCACCGTCAGCCGTGGTCAATCAAATGCTAAGGGATTCATTCACCGTCACGGTGGTCAATCAAATGCTAAGGGATTCAATTCACCGTCAGCTGTGGTCAATCGAATGCTAAGGGATTCAATTCACCGTCAGCTGTGGTCAATCGAATGCTAAGGGATTCAATTCACCGTCAGCTGTGGTCAATCAAATGCTAAGGGATTCAATTCACCGTCAGTCGTGGTCAATCAAATGCTAAGGGATTCAATTCACCGTCAGCTGTGGTCAATCGAATGCTAAGGGATTCAATTCACCGTCAGCTGTGGTCAATCGAATGCTAAGGGATTCAATTCACCGTCAGTCGTGGTCAATCAAATGCTAAGGGATTCAATTCACCGTCAGCCGTGGTCAATCAAATGCTAAGGGATTCAATTCACCGTCAGCTGTGGTCAATCAAATGCTAAGGGATTCAATTCACCGTCAGCTGTGGTCAATCAAATGCTAAGGGATTCAATTCACCGTCAGCTGTGGTCAATCAAATGCTAAGGGATTCAATTCACCGTCAGCTGTGGTCAATCGAATGCTAAGGGATTCAATTCACCGTCAGCTGTGGTCAATCAAATGCTAAGGGATTCAATTCACCGTCAGCTGTGGTCAATCGAATGCTAAGGGATTCAATTCACCGTCAGCCGTGGTCAATCAAATGCTAAGGGATTCAATTCACCGTCAGTCGTGGTCAATCAAATGCTAAGGGATTCAATTCACCGTCAGCCGTGGTCAATCAAATGCTAAGGGATTCAATTCACCGTCAGCTGTGGGTAAATAAAACAGACTATAAATCAATAAAGCTTGCCCGTGATCCGATATCCTCCAATGACCTTGCAATTCGAACAATGCACGAATTTAAACACTCCATAAAAAGACAACAGTTACAGTAAAAGCAAGAGGATTCCGATACAAATAGAGGATGTACCCGAGTAAATTGGGGATCACTGAAGAATAACATTGATCTATTTTCTTGTGGTCAGTTTTTGTTCTTATTGATGTGGAAAGGGTTTCAGGGTTAGAGAAAGGCCAGCGAGGAGAAAGGTTAGAGGATGAAGAAAGGATGATTATAATGACGATAGTGATATGTATTTGATAAAGCTGATGATAATAATGGTAACAAAATTAACAGAGCAGTGGCTAGGAAATGTTAAGAGAGAAAAGATGATGAATATAATTACGATAATAATGATGGTAATGCATATGATGATGATGATGATGGTAACAACATGAACATAAAGGAGTGAAAATGAAATATGAATGAGTATGAAGAACGGATGATGATGATGATTATAATGACGATAATGCTGATAGCCATGTATTATGATTAAGATAAGATGCTGATAATGGTAACAGCATGAACATAAAAGATTGACACGGAAATATACAATTGCTTTGACAGAGATAACATAAGCCGATGATATAAACAATACAAAAATACGAGGAAACATTTATTTTTAAGAGACAATGAACGGAGGAAGGAAAAACACAGATAAAACAAAAAGGTCCATGTGCCTAAAGGCATCCTCCATTCATAAAATGTTTGTAACAACTGGATTTAAACATTTGTAGATTGTAAGTTTGTGGAAAGCAATTCGAGGGAAGTGAATTCCAAAGAGTAGTAGCTCTGGGGATAAATGAATTCTGATAAGCAGAAGTTCTGCATTGTGGAGGAGAAAGTGTAAATTCATGGGCGCTCTCAGCTGCCCTAGTTCTACGGGGAAAGATGTGGAGAGGCGGCACAATTGAAGCAAGTTCCTCGGAACAATTGCTGTGAAAATATCTGTAGAATAATGCAAGGGATGCAACGTTTCTTCGTATGGATAATGTAGGAAGGTCCTGTGTGATTGCAGGGTTATTGATTAATTTAATAGCTATATTTTGAATTTTGTCCAACTGCCTCAATGCAACCACTCCACTTCCACCCCACAGAGGTGAACAGTAATCCATCTGAGAACGCACATGACTTTTATATATCACGGCCAACTGCTCGTCAGTGAAGAATTCTCGAACTCTGTACAGGAGTCCCAGTTTTTTAGAGGCATTCTTAGCAATGCTTCTAACATAATGTGTCCAGCTCAAGTTAGTAGTTAATGTTACACCGAGAATGTCAATACTAGGGGAAGTGGGAATATTTACATCATTAACAAATATATGGGAGTCAGTGAGATTCTGTCGGTTAGAAAATTGAATGTACTTGGTTTTCTGTGCATTAAAGGAAACTAGATTCTCTTGTCCCCATTCATTAATTCTAGAAAGGTCCTGGTTCAGAGAAATTGCAGTGTTTATTTTTGAATTTATAAGATCGGGTTGGGTGAAAGAATTGGTAAATGTGAAGGAACTGTGGAGTGTTGAGTCATCTGCGTAGGAATGTATTGGATTATGAGTGGTAGATATGAGATCATTGATATGAATGAGGACCAGAATTGGGGCCAAAACTGAAACAAGGAATGGGAATTATATCAGTGGAAATGAAACAAGCTTAGGAATGAGGGCAATGGAAATAAAATATGCTTAACAATTCCATCAAGTAAATGGAGGACAAACGGAGAATGTGTAGAAGGCATTGAGAACAACATTACTGGTAACCATTATTGGGGAGCAAAGATAATCAATGAAGAATGATAGCGCTCAATGTCATGAAATAGACAACAACAAGACATTGGAAGAACAATTGAAAAACGTACACAAAATCTTTAATGTGTATGATATATGCTACAATGGAGATGAGTAAACATGATTATTTCATTGGTGAGATGCATACCGTTTTGTGATTAAAAAGTAGTTTAATACGGCGTACTACAAAAATATATCATTAAGTTATATACTGTATATTTTGACAAACTAAGTCATTCGAGTATGGTGACTGTTGGATGTCGATTTCTTCCTAGCGAGCGAAAGCGAGCCTGTAACTTGATAGGAACTCTACCATATATATATATATATATATATATATAGATATATCTATATATATATATATATATATATATATATAATATATATATATATATATATATATATATATATATATATATATATATATATATATATATATATATATAGATATAACTCGAAGTGGGGTCTTGGGTTTGTTTTAAGCTTAATAGAGGTCTTAATAAAAAAGAAAATAAAGATCCGAAAGCAAGAAAAAACATTGGCAAACATAATAAAAGCCAGGTAAGAAAGAGATCAAAGGCCACATAAAGGGAAGGAGCAGGGAGGTGGTGGGCGTGGGGGGCGTGGTGGTGGTGGGCGTGGTGGTGGATTATAGGCCCCGTTATGCACAAGTAGGCTGGGAGGATAAATAACCTCTCCATCATTCATTGTGGTGGAGTATATACTTATTCATGACACCGGCTCCTCCTCCTCCTCCTCCACTCCTTCACTCCCAACCTTTCCACGATTCAGGCACTTGCACCTAGTTTTTATTTGATTGTTTATAGATTTTTATTTATGTTTTTACTATTTTTTCTTCACCGTTCTCATCTTTTGTTCGTGAAGATTTTTAGGTGCGATTTATTTGCCTGTTTTAATTCTGCACAACTGCATTTTGATTAATTATCCATGTATCTGTGTTTTTATTTTATTTTTGTTACAGCTTATTATACAGACAGTGTTCCCGTTCCCGATCCCGTTGAAACGCGTAGCCTTCCCTGCAATATTATATATTAGATTAAACCAAGCAGGATATAGAAAATAGTCTAAGAAGACAAATGTTGGGAGCTCAAAGATCTACGGAAGAGGCAGCACTTCTCTACTCGTCTATTTGTCTTGTCTATGCAACAGTTGAATATTTAGACAAAACAAACAATTAATAAAAAATCTGCACTCTTCTGTGTTGAAGTAATATCAATATCCAAAGGAGTATTGATGAGTTAAGAACAGAAAATACAAAATAAACAATACGGAAATAACAATGGTTAACCCTTACTCTACTGAAGACGTCTTTTATACTTTAATCTAAGTATATTTAGAAGATGTTATGCAGTAGAAGGATCTGTGGTAGTGAAAAGGGTTAAGCAAGATACTTCCAAGCCTGTCAAATGCTGAATAAAATCGCCTAATATTAGCCAGAATAAAGCCAATAGGACAGCACTGATACTAAGGGTTAATCAAATTAAAACAATATATTTACCGACGATATTCTAAGCTAATGGATGCATCTACACCTCTGTGCTAATAACATTATGTTGGTGTGTAAACTGACGATTAGGTCATATCGCAATAAGATATTAATAGTTTCCAGTCGGGGTTATGTCCAATTGTGTAACCCCTTCTGTACCGGCGATATTATTATAAACATTATTCTGGCTACTGTTAGAAAATTGTATTCAGATTAAACGAGGCCTCCAACAATTAAAGGGTTTCAAACTAGCTCAGTTAACCCTTTTTACTACCACAGATCCTTCTTAAACTACACAAAAACCTCTAAATATAGTTAGAATAAAAATAAAAATACGTGGCTGGTACAGAGAGGGTTAAAAAGCTTCATAATATAAGCTATAGAACACACGGTGAATAAAAAACAGTACATCTTAAAATATCTTGATCTGCGGCCGAATGCAGTCTGTTAAGGGGAGGTATTTAGTTTGTTCCCTAGACCTCCATCAAGCTTAAAATTACACCCCCTTGAGTCCCTTTCAAGATAAATTTGTAAATTTTTCGGTAGAAAAATTTCCCGGCCAAAGGCCGGTTCCTCTTAAATTACAGGCTCGCTATCGCTCGCCAGGATAAAATCGACACCTGAATTGCACAAAAGGTCTTACTATGGGGTGAAAGTTCTTAAAATCGCTAAACTAATGGGGCAAACGTTTTATAATATCAAAAGCAATGGGGCTAAACATGAGGGAGAAAGGGGTCAAGAAAAAAATCCCTCAAGAGGAGATCTCCCCTTAAGCAGATTTACTCCACTGCACCAACAGAGCAGGCAAAAAAAAAAAGTCTTTAAAAAAAAATCCTTCTGCCTAATAGCAAAATACATTAAGATCAGCATTTGCACACGAAGGTCTGAGCTGGAGGGAGAGCTAGCCTGGTGAAGGGGTTAAATAGCCCTTCACCACCATGACGTCATTTTCATCACATTCTGGTTACCCCTAGACGATTGTCAATCAACCTCTGCGACGCAAATGGGTAAATACGATCTAAATAAATCCTCTTAATAGCATAGATCCTTCTTAACCCTCTCCGACATATGACGCGATTTTGAGCCTATTAGGGATACTTTAAAGCCTTTGTTACCATCAAGGGTATTTAGAAACCTTTAGTTTAGTTACTTCAACCTCTGCAGTTGTCTTTGAGTTAGCTGTGGGCAGAAAACTAATTTTGGAGAGGTACTTAACTACTTATAAGAGTGAGAGAGCTCCATTTCTTATTGCTAATCTGGCAACCTCTGCGTCATATGTGCATGAAAGGGTTAAACTGCAGAAAATCATATAATAATAGCCAGAATCAAAGGTAAAAAGGCGCCATGCTGCTGAAGGGGTTAAGGGTGAAAACTATTTTGAAAACAAATATATACAGGTATATAAAATAAATAAAAATATAAATATAATGCGACGTACTCCTCATATCTTAACCCTTTGGGGATAATGATGCGTTGTGAGTTTATTCTGGCTAATATTAAACGATTCTATTCAGTTTTGGAAGGCCCTCTAGGTGTCAAAGGGCTATGCCAATCATTCCTCCGACTCCCCACTCTTCTTCCATCCCCAACTGTATAACATCGTTTAATGAGTGCCAGAATGAATCGGTAAAATGCGTCATGATGCTCAAAGGGTTAAGTTAATCATACACCCATTGTATAGCCAAATGGATGTTAACACACAAACACAAACACAAACAAGCACACACACACACACACACACACACACACACTTTGCCTTAGTTACATTTTTATTATATATTTTGTTTTATTTTCTTCCACACGCCGTTTATACACATATTAAATTTGGTTGCAGTATCACTGGAACACATAAGTAATAATAAGTGCGTTGCAGATTATAGCGTGTGATATAATCGTACTTACAATCAATATATTGTTTTTAATAATATATTATTACAATGATATATTATAACTCCTGCTCCACACAACAGTCACGCTCAGAGCCGGTATCACACAGGCACTTATTCCGGCAATTTTCGACAAGCCAGTTTTCTCTCGTAATATGTTGAGGCTTTTTATCGCGTTAGTTATTGTATTTGTCACGATTATATCCCATACTTCCAAATCACCAGACCAGTAAATCCTAGACTTTGCTTATAGAAGAGCATGATTTGATTGATATCTTAAGCTGATTAATTATAGCACATATTTAATTGTCGTTCATCCTCTCAGGTGATATCAAATAAAATTATATGCACATTATATATATCATCAATTACACTTAAGTTATTTATACAAAACCGCAATCTCCCCTCTCTATCTATTTATCTACGTGTATATCTACCTATCTATCTTTCTATATATCTATATATCTATCTATCTATCTATCTATCTATCTCTCTCTCTCTCTCTCCACACGGAAACGCACAAACACACACACAAAACGCACAACACACACACACTAGGGGAAGGGTACACGGGGTCAAGCCAATATTAAATACCAGTACACCACACACACAGACACAACCCCACCAAATCTCCATACAGGGCCACAAGCTTGTACAGAGAGAGAGAGAGAGAGAGAGAGAGAGAGAGAGAGAGAGAGAGAGAGAGAGAGAGCGAGAGAGAGAGAGAGAGAGAGAGAGAGAGAGAGAGAGAGAGAGAGAGCGAGAGAGAGAGAGAGAGCGAGAGAGAGAGAGCGAGAGAGAGAGAGCGAGAGAGAGAGCGAGAGAGAGAGAGAGAGAGAGAGAGAGAGAGAGAGAGAGAGCGAGAGCGAGAGAGAGAGAGAGAGAGAGAGAGAGAGAGAGAGAGAGAGAGAGAGAAAACAAAAGTCAGAAGGCTCAATAAAGATGTGGTGACAACATAGTAAATTCAATATGGAAGTTAATAGACATGAATGGAGCTGATGAAATAGAAGTTCATTGCCCTATAATATACTTAATCATAATAATATATAAATTAATATGATTTTGAAAGCGCAGGAGTCCATTGTCTATAGGGCTAGTTGGAAAGGGGGCCCCGCGTAAGTTAGGTTAGGCGCGGCAGAGTCTATCATCTCCGCATCATTGTCCTTGGGTGGGGAGATTTCCACTTGAGGGATTTTTTTCTTGACCCCACTCTCCCTCGGGTTTATCCCTATTGCTTTTGAGATGTTAAGACGTTATTAGTTTGGCGATTATAAAAACTGTCGGCCCATTTCTGTCAATTTTAAGACCTTTCATGCCATTTAGGTGTCGATCTTTTCATGGCAAGCGATAGCGAGCCTGTAATAATAGGAGGAACTAGCCTTCGGCCGGAACATTTTTCTGTCGAAAAATGTAAACAAATTATCTTGAAAGGGGGTCTAAGAGGTGTGTTTTTTAAGCTTGATGGAGGTCCTGCGAAGAAACTAAACAATAAGTTAAAACAAAAAAAATAAAGACCAAAAATCAAGCACTACCCCCTAAAGAGATTTCTAGGTCAGAACTTAAAAATATATCAATGTATTCATAATAAATCGCTAATCATGTCATAATTTATTACAAGCGCATCACAAACCCAATAAAAGTACCTGCTCGGCTTGCTACATGTAATGATTACCATGATTACAATATTGTGTAATACTTATGGATATTAAGAGAAACATTAATATCTAACAAAACGAACGCACAGGACTCAATCAAGCACATATTCAATCACAAACACACACGGTCACACACACACACGGTCACACACACACACACACACACACACACACACACACACACACACACACACACACACACACACACACAGTCACGCACGCAAATCATCCAGAGTTTCCCTCGATTAAACACAATTCAATTTTGCAGAAACGACAACATAATTCATCACAATGGCTGAAAACGACACCGGAGACCAGATTCAAACTCTATAATGTAAAAATGGAGCCTCATCATACGATTATACCAGGAAATACCGGAGTGGGACATTTGATTTGACCAGCAGTTTCAGCGGTGTGATGTGTCAATGTATATGCGTGGATTGGAACTAATGACTGGCTATGCTAATATACTGTATATATCACATAGACGCGTCATAGTTCTCATTAGGTTAGCGAGCCCTGATTGGTACTAAGGTCTGATAGAGGTTGATGTGTGATGGGTATGTGCAAACGCAATTGGCCACTTGGGAGATTGGTTCTATAAGGAAGTTGGACTATAAACATCGATATATATATACTATAAACATCGATATATATATACTATAAACATCGATATATATATACTATAAACATCGATATATATATACTATAAACATCGATATATATATACTATAAACATCGATAGCAGGAAACTAAAACAATGCGAGCTTGTGATGGACAGAATGATTGCTATATTTGGCCTTATGTATTTATTGTAGGCCTATATATGGGATATAATCACATTTTAGCCAATAATTCCGCTAAATATCGATGTACACAAATCAAGAATTACACATACAATATTATCACATACGAAACACTAAAGGGGATGTTTTAATGATTATCAAATGATATATTAATTTCATTATTAAAAATGTGTCAGAGTTACTCTATTCTAATAAATTACATTACGTTACGTCTGCCGATTGGAAAGGTGATTAAGCGAATTCGATAAAAACATATATTGAAATGTCACTTCATAATAAGGGGTTCGAACCCTCGCTGGGGCATGACACAAAATATTAATAAGAGTAAAGCTCCCGTTGTCTCAAATGCTAGAGCTGGTTCGGAAGCCTCGGGGACAAATATAAAATAATGGATCCATCAATATCATCATTTTTCCTAACAAGCACATAGGTCACAGGTTTATCTCACAATCCCTCTTAAGGGGAGACTGACCGTTTGTTTGGTCTATTAATTAATTTAGTCATATATGTGTTTTAGTTTCCTCCCTAGACCTCCATCAAGCTTAGAAAAGTACCCCCTAGACCCCCCTTCAAGATAAATTTGTAAATTTTTCGATAGAAAAATTTCCCGGCCTAAGGCCGGTTCCTCTTAAAATTGCAGGCTCGGTATCGCTCGCCAGGAAATAATCGACACCTAAATGGCACGAAAGGTCTTAAAATGTACAAGGGAATGGGGGCGAAAGGTGTTAAAATCGCCAAACTAATGGGCCGAACGTCTAATATTCTCAAAACTAGTGTGTGGCTAAACATTAGGGAGAAGGGGGTCCAGATAAACGGTCTACCTCCCCTTATGTGGCAAAAGACTTGGGTGGATTATATGCCAGTCTAGCGTAATACTTCATTTGTCCCGGTGTAATTATGGTTCTCTCGATATTAATGTTATATTTTGATTTCCTTTAATCTATCCCACTCTTCCATATCACCCTATTAAATAGCTCTTTGTACTTCTGATGTTGTCCTATTTACTATTATAGTATTACACAGATTGGATATATATTGCATACTTCGCTGACATATATATTACATATATATATATATATATTGGATTGTTTTGCTTTAACGTCTTATATTTTCCGCATATATTCTACATAAAATCACCATAAGTAATATAAGACGAGTACCTACATATAAACTTTGCGTTTATGTCTGAATAGAAGGGCAGTGTTTACAATGGACTTGCATACTCATTCTTCATTCGCCTATGTACCCATGTAGCGGCATTACAAAGGTACACAGAGTAGTTACAGAAGCAGTTTACTCTCACCGACGCCGGGCAAATAACGATAACTGATGATTTAACAATGCCAGCCAGGTGTTTGGAAGCCAGGTATGGAACAGGTAGGGTTGGGGAGCCAGGCAGGTGTGGGTGGGAGTGTGGGGAACTAGACTGGTGTAGGTGGGAGGCGGATGTGGGTGGGAGTGTGGGGAACTAGACAGGTGTAGGTGGGAGGCAGGTGTGGGTGGGAGTGTGGGGAACTAGACAGGTGTGCGCGGGTGTAGGAAACTAGACAGGTGTAGGTGGGGGGCAGGTATGGGTGGGAGTGCGGGGAACTAGACAGGTGTGGGCGGGAGTGTGGGGAGCCAGGCAGGTGTGGGTAGGCAGGTGTGGGTAGGAGTGTGGGGAGCGAGGTGGGTGTGGGTGGGAGTGTGGGGAGCGAGGCAGGTGTGGGTGGGAGTGTGGGGAGCGAGGCAGGTGTGGGTGGGAGTGTGGGGAGCGAGGCAGGTGTGGTTGGGAGTGAGGTAGGTGTGGGGGGAGATTGGGGATTTGGGAAAGAAGATGTGTGTTGTTATCACAGATGTGGGGAATAGGAAAATGTGAAAATCTATATGATGGGTGAGGATAGAATATATATGATGTAGGATGTATGTAGAGTGTATAACAATATATAGGCTAGGCAGGTGTAGGAGTAACATCCGTATTCTTAGACGTGTGGGGTGGGTGTGATCCAGCCCATAATTAACGAAAATACTGGAACTGAGTGTTAATTCACGAAAGAGAGCTTGATATATCTCAAATTATAAAAAAATAACAATATATTTTTGTGTGATATATAAGTGTGTGTGATGCTGGATTAGGAGTAAAAGAAAGGTGAAGTAAGGGCGAGCCAAGAATGATGAACAAGGCAGTAATGAAGGCAGGGTGAAGGCTGGTTATTACAAGGGTGAAGTAAGGGTGATGAACACGGCAGGGTGAAGTCGGGTTAATACAAGGGTGAAGTAAGGGTGAAGCAGGAAAGACGGACTCGGTAATGAGTGGAGGGGGGGGGGGGGGGGAGGGGGGAGAGAGAGAGAGATAGATAAATTAAAACACTGTCTCCCAACATTGATACAGTGGGCGTTTTTTGCTCTCTCCCTCCACCGCCCACATTTTTATCACCCTCTCGCCTCTCCTACTCTTCCTCCCTTTCTCTTTATTTATGTAATTTATTGCCTCTCTCTCTCTCTCTCTCTCTCTCTTCCTCCCTTTCTCTTTAGTTATGTCATTTATTGCCTCTTCCTCCTTTTCTCTATATTTTCTTTTAGATCATTTATTGCCTCTTTCTCCCTCATAATTGTTCTCATTAGTTCCCTATACCCTTTCTTTTCATTCCATTATTCTTCTCTCGCCTCTCCCTTTCTCTTTAGTTTCCTTTCGGTAATTTATTGTCTCTTTCTATACCTTTTCATGTCTTTCAATAATCACCCTCTTGCCTCTCCTATTCCCTCTCTTTCTGCCTTTCTCTTTAGATTCCCTTTGGTCAGTTACTGTCTGCGTCTCTCTCTCTCTCTTCCTCATTTTCTCTTTAGTTTCCTTTAGGTCATTTATTACTTTTTCCTGCCTTTTATTTTTCATTCCATCGCTTGTATTTTCTTTTCCTTATCCCTTCTTTTCCCTTGCTATGATTATGGTTTTCTTGTTTCTATCTCTACATTCGAGGTTTGTATTATTTGCACTTTCTTCTTTCCTTCTCTGCTATCATTTCCTTTGCTTCCTTCCTCATTATCAGCCTTCATTTGCCTTCCTTGTTCCCCTCTTTTTGTTATTGTCTCCTTTCCTATTGCCATTATTTATTTTACCTTAGTTTCCCCTCTAACCCTTCAGTCCTCGATTTATAAATATTCCTCAATTCTCGCGTTCAAATACTTTTTCATCTTTTATTTTATTTCTCACTTCTCAACTTATTCTTCCTCTGTACAAATTATCATTATCCGTGTTGAGTCTTCTTTATCAGTCCCAGTATATATTATCTGCATTCCTGTTCCTTTACTGATTTGTCAGACATTTTCTTCAACATTTCCCTCTTTTTTTATGTTTCACTTTTCCTATTTTCCTTTCATTATAATTATATTTTCCCAATTCCGTACGGTCTCTCATCTCTGTCACACACACACTCACTCTCTCTCTCTATAATTATCCACCTCGGTTCTTGAGTCTCCTTCACCTCTCTCTCTCGCTCTCTCTTCCTACCTATAACCCCATCTCCCCCCTTTTCCATTGATCTGCCTTCCTAGTAATGCCTGGCTACAATGCTTTCCTCTCTCCTATTTCCCTATCCGTTCGTAACCCCCCCCCCCCTCTTCCTCCTTTCTCCTGGCTCACCTGACGCCCCCGATTCCTCCTATTCACCCCCCCCCATTCATCTCCCCATCTTTCCTTCCATTCTCCTTCCTTTACGCCCTTCCTCCTTTTTCCTGCCTTCACCTCGCACCCCTTCAAGTTTCCTACCTCCCTAATATCCCCCTCCCTCCCATCTTCCTCTCCTATCGCTTTACCTTTCCCCCTCTCCTTTCCACACACCTCTCTCTCTCCTTACCCCTTCCCCTCTTCCTTCCTCTTACCTTTCTCCCTCTCCTTTTCACATTTATCTCTCTCTCTCTCTCTCTCTCTCTCTTTTTCCTTCCTCTTTGCCTTTCACACCTCCCTCTCTTTCTCCCCACCTCTTCATTCCTCTTACCTACCCGCTCTCCCTCTCTCTCTCTCCCCCCTCTCTCCCCTACCTACCTTCCCCTCCCTCCTCCCCTAGCACTCTCTCCCTACCTCTCCCCTACCTACCTCCCCCTCCCTCCTCCCTACCTACCTCCCCCTCCCTCCTCCCTACCTACCTTCCCCTCCCTCCTCCCCTAGCACTCGCCCGTGTATGTGCAGGTGAGAGGAAGGATTTGCAACAAAATGCAGCATTGTCTGATAACAAACAAAAAACCCGGCTGCGCAAAGTTGGACACGCTACAATTACTATACAAAAATATATATCGCGTCAAAAAAAAGGGGGCGGGGGGGGGGAGAGAACACATACAAAAAATATACATCCGCGGAGCGAGGAGTCAAGTTGAAAAATGACTTCGGACGCTTAGAATATAAAAACGTGTACTAAAATTATTACTATTACTAATTTGTCTCCCTCATTCTTTTCTCTCGCTTTCTCTCTTTTTCGTTTTTTTTTCTTCCAAACTCCGTCGTTGTACAATGTAATTTCCATGTAATTGAGGAATGGATGGGGGCGACTACCCTCCTCCATCCCCATCCCGAGCGAAGACACCTGGTGAAGATAATGGTGATGGAGTAGGTTTGTCTGTCGGGCCGGTTTTAAAGGATTGGGTCTAGCCACGCGAACTAGGTGCTAGGAGCTAAGTCGGTGCCATATGACCATCTTAGTGGGGAAGATTCACGGAGTCATAGTTTCGGAGTCAAAGATATATTAAATCAATGTCTATTCTCTGATGGTTTTAAGTTCCATTATGGCTCTTTTTTATCAATTACACACATATATATATATATATATATATATATATATATATATATATATATATATATATATATATACAGTATATAGTAGCTTATTACCTCATAATCAACGCGACGATAAATACCGCAATATTTCACGAAAACCTGTACCGGATTCCAGACGCCAGTCTCTTATATTTAGCTTTCTTAGTTTTGCGATTTCAAGACATTCGCCCAATACGTTGGCAATTATATGACCTTTCGTGTCATAAAGGTGTCGATTTTTTCCAGGGGAACGATAGCAAACCAGCAAACCGGCCTTTTTCTACCGCAACATGTACTAATTTATCTTTGGGGTATTTTTTAAGCAAGAGGGAGGTCTTGGGAGGAAACTAAAGTAGAACAATAATGATAAAATATAAATGTAAGTAAATCTAGAACAAATAAATATCTAGCAACACAAAAGGCAATATACGGCAACTAAACAATATCACATATTTCGCAACGAGGAATCACGCAATCAAACTAAAAAAATAATAATAACAAAAGAACTGTCTACGGTGACAAGATGAAAGCATTGTTCGTTGTCGGCCAATTACTTAATGTGTTCATATGCAAGGGAATGTTTTATCAGCTTGCTATAGGTAAGTTATTCATAAAAGATCCTGAATCTCCTATTACATAATTAAGTATATGTAATGACCGGAACTAATTTGCGAATGAAATTATAAATACACCGATATTATTTTTTCCAATTTCTCAAATAGCACATTGCCTACTTACGTAAATTCCGAAGGTTATATTTGCATAATGAATCGTACTAAACAGTTCCACGCAGTACTGTATGTGAGAGACAGTCTATCTATCTATCTATCTATCTATTGCCAGTGGAAATAATGGGATATAAGGGGAGACGGAAACTTTGATGATAGTGGTGATGATGGTGACGGTAGTAGTGATGATGGTGACGGTAGTACTGATGATGGTGACGGTAGTGGTGATGATGGTGACGGTAGTGGTGATGATGGTGACGGTAGTGGTGATGATGGTGACGGTAGTGGTGATGATGGTGACGGTAGTAGTGATGATGGTGACGGGAGTAGTGATGATGGTGACGGTAGTAGTGATGATGGTGACGGTAGTAGTGATGATGGTGACGGTAGTAGTGATGATGGTGACGGTAGTGGTGATGATGGTGACGGTAGTAGTGATGATGGTGACGGTAGTAGTGATGATGGTGACGGTAGTAGTGATGATGGTGATAGTAGTAGTAATTGTCTTTGAAGAACCCCTAATATTTAGTGACAGTCTCCGACAACACGGCGGGAGCGAAGTCTACCATCTCCGATTGCGTTATTATTGTAGTGATATTTTATTAGTTTCTCGGCAAATTTCAGTTCCAAAATGTATGATACATGTTCCGTTA
>CM064543.1:4376835-4431835 GCA_032716605.1 Paralithodes platypus
CATAGATTTACATAGATACACTGGCCACACAGATCTTACGATCCCTACGAGGTGACCAGGACTTAATACTAATAGAGATAGCAACCCTAAGAGAAAGTGGAAGGAAAGGATAGCAAAGATGAAAGCTCTCTCCCCACCCTCCGCTCCCTCCGGCAATACCGTACATGAAAACAGTTAGAAGTGAATAACCTTGCAGGGATTAGAAACTGCTTGAAGGAATTTATAGAACAGTTAGAAATGGAAAGGAAAAGGCATGCACACCTTCACTTTTTGTTTTATTTTTTATTTTTTTTCCCTTTTCCAACTGAAAAAAAATTCATTTCCGCCAGGTTCTCTTATCAGTGATCAGCTTCTACTGCAGACCAACTTTTATGTGATATGTGTCTAACCTTTTTTTGAAAGGTGTATATCGAGGTCACTGTCAATAACTTCATTAGGGAGCTTATTCCACTCATTAATAATACTGTGGGTGAAGAAATTTTTAGTTATGTCTAGGTTCGCTTTCCTGCCTGTTAGTTTTAATTTGTTTCCTCTTGTGGAACCTTCTTTGGCCGATATTAAATAGGATTATTAGAATTACGTTCCTAAAGACGTTTAGTATCTTACAAGAGAGAGAGGATGAGAGAGAGAGTGAGGACGAGAGGAGCGAGAGAGAGAGAGAGAGAGAGAGAGAGACGAGAGGAGGCACGAGAAGAGACGAGAGAGAGAGAGCCGAGAGAGAGAAAGAGAGAGAAAGAGAGAGATAGAGAGCCGAGAGAGAGAGCCGAGACCAAAGCCGGGAACACTTGAACGACACAGTAATTCAAAGTCACTTCCTTTTCCATAATAAGGGGAGATGGTTCGTTTTTCTAGACTCCCTTCTCCCATATGTTTAGCCCCATTTGTTTTCAGATTTTAATATGTTTGCCCCAATAGTTTGTCGATTTTCGTCCCATTTCTATATCAAGACCTTTCGTGCCATTTAGGTGTCTATCATTTACTGGCGAGTGATAGCGAGCCTGTAATTTTAAGAGAAACCGGTCTTAAAACCTCAAAACTAATATGCTAAACATGAGGGAGAAGGGGATCCATTAAAACCGAGTAGTACCCCCTTAAGACAAACATAGGAGGTCCAGGAATTCTTATGAGTTAGCCAGAGACTATGGTGTCCGAGTGTACCGTCCTGTAAGTTGCCCGTTTATTATTATTATTATTATTATTATTATTATTTTTTTTTTTTTTTTTTTTTTTTTTTTTTTTTTTTATGGTTTTGAATACTAAATGTGCTGCCTTGCCTCGGTTGGTTTCTGATAATAGATACTTGATGATTAAAACACTAAACTTAATCTAAACTAATCATAACATTCATTGAAGTTAAAATATGTTAATTGCATTAACTACTTCAAATTCACAAAAACGTTTGTCGTTAACCAGAAGCAAAGAAAATAGGCCTGCACGAATCGAGGAAAACCTGAGAATGTAAACTGCGTGCAATCTCTCTCTCTCACACACACATATACAAATACACACACACACACACACACACACACACACACACATAGCAAAAAGTATAGCAAAATCTAAAAAAAAAAAAAAAAAAAAATTGCCTCCCATTCGTCTACCCCTACCCAGTACCCCTCCCCCCCTCTCCCCTACCTCCCTACCTACCTACCTACCTACCTACCTACCTACCCTAATCAGCCTCTTCCCCGACCACCCAATCTGCCGCTAATTCCCGAGGTGGAGGAAAGGAGAGATTTCAAGGAACATAACCGTTTTCAACTAGAGGTAAAACAATGCCCAATCACCCCCACCCCAACCCCTGCCGACCACGAACACGGCAGAGTAATGGGGCTATTGTTATTGGGGCGGGGAGAGAGAGAGAGAGAGAGTGAGCTGAGGAGAGAGAGGAGAGAGAGAGAGAGAGAGAGAGAGAGGAGGAGAGGGGGGAGCCAGAGAGAGAGGGGAGAGAGACGATGAAGAGGTGAGAGGGACGAGAGATGGAGAGAGATGGAGACAGCCCGAGAGAGAGAGAAGAGGAGAGAGGAGAGAGGAGGAGATGAGCAGTAGGAGAGAGAGAGAGAGAGAGAGAGACTTGTGGTGGTGGTGGTGGGTGGGGGTTCTTGACCTCTTGCGAGTTTCAGGCTATAAGGAAGTTAAGAACACACAAGATAATGGAGATTCGAAAAGTAAAAAAAAAAACACAAAACCATTATCAAATAAAATCTGCAAAATATCTATTAACCCACACGAGACAGACCCCTTCTTCCCAACATCCCCTACACATGAAACAGAAATGCAAACATAATGTTAAGTTTCTGAGGGATGGGAAGTATGTTAAATTGGATCATTTCTAGATCAATGCAGTACCCGTACAACCGAATTTTAGATGGCAATTATTGACCACCTGAGAGTTTCAAGCTATAAGGAAGTTAAGGGGAGATTTCCACTTACGGGCTTTTTTTTTCTTGACGCCTTTCTCCCTCATGTTTAGCCCCATTGTTTTTCTAATTTTAAGACGTTCGCCCCAATATTTTGACAATTTTAAGAACTTTCGACGCATTTCTGTCAATTTTAAGACCTTTCGTGCCATTTAGGTGTCGATTTTATCCTGGCGAGCGAGAGCGAGACTGCAATTAAGAGGAACCGGCTTTCAGCCGGGACATTTTTCTACCGAAAAATGTACAAATTTATCTTGAAAGGGGCTCAAGGGGGTGTAATTTTAAGCTCGATGAAAACGTAGGGAACAAAGTAAATACCTCCCCTTAAAGCGGTAATCATTGATATATATCAAATAAATGCAATAATTACGTAGGTTTCTGACAGATAGAAAGTATGATTATTTGTATTTATTTAATGGGTTTATAAATGCACTGCCACCGTATTTTAGCTGGTAATTCCGCTAAATATCGATGCCTAAAACTAACTTCCTTATAGCCTAAAAATGGCAAGTGGTTAAGGGGAGGTATTTAGTTTGTTCCCTACGTTTTCATCAAGCTTAAAATTACACCCCCTTGAGCCCCTTTCAAGATAAATTTGTAAATTTTTCGGTAGAAAAATGTCCCGGCTGAAAGCCGGTTCCTCTTAAATTACAGGCTCGCTATCGCTCGCCAGGATAAAATCGACACCTAAATGGCACGAAAGGTCTTAAAAATTACAGAAGAAATGGGGGCAACAGTTCATAAAACACAAAAAGAGTAATGGGTGCGAACCGTCTTAGCAATTCCAAAAAGGCAATGGGACTAAACATGAGATAGAAAGGGATCCAGAAAAAAAATCTCTCAAGTGGAAATCTCCCCTTAATAAAATCGTCTAATCGTTGCCAGAATATGATGAAAAGGACGTCCCTGGTACTGAACGGGTTAAGGGGAGATTTCCACGTGAGGGATTTTTTTCTTGACCTCTTTCTCCCTCATGGTTAGCCCCATTGCTTTTGAGTTTTTAAGATGTTCGCCCCATTAGTTTGGCGATTTTAAGAAACGTTCGCCCATTTCTGTCAAATTAAGGCCTTTGCGTACCCCTTAGGTGGCGATTTTTCCTGGCGAGCGATAGCGAGGCCTGTAATTTAAGAGGAACCGGCCTTCGGCCGTGACATTTTTCTACCGAAAAATGTACAAATTTATCTTGAAAGGGGGTCAAGGAGGTTTAATTTTAAGCTTGATGGAGGTCTAGGGAATAAACTAAATACCTCCCCTTAATAGGTGCGACACTGATGAGTTTGCATAAAAGGTACTTGTGTGTATTATATAGTAGAGTCCGTCAAGTACAGTATATGCTTGTTTATCCCTATTAGTATTTATTAATATTATTATGATTTATTTAGTTATTATTATTATTATTTTTATATATTTTTGTGCACCTCTATATCTTCTGACCACCACCGAACACAAGCAACGGGGTTATTATCATTGGGGGATGGTGTGTGTGTGTGTGTGTGTGTGTGTGTGTGTGTGTGTGTGTGTTTAATGGGGTATGGGTACAAATAAATAAATTATACATGGTTTTTTCATGTCTGTCTGTGGCTGTCTATGTACTCTCTCTCACTCACTCTCTCTCTCTCTCTCTCTAGAGAGAGAGAGAGAGAGAGAGAGAAAGAGAGCAGGGCAATACCCAGGGGATGCCTCATAGGCATGTGATAAGGAGTTGCTGAAACTCCTGTTTAATTTGGCTGGCTTCTCTCACCGTTTCTGTTTGTACCTCACCTAGAACATAAGAACATAAGAAAATGGGAGTCTGCAAAAAGCCGATCGGCCCACACAAGGCAGATCCCTGTCACACCCAACCCCAATTACGTAAGAACCAACACAGAGCGCGTATGTGCAAAAGGTATCTATGCATAGAAAAACAGGATTTCAGAAAGCAAGGGTGGAGAATTTATGTCAAAAAAATAAAAACTGGTATAAATCACTAAATAACAGATCATTAAAAGAGAAAGAAAATAATGAAACGAGTGTAATAAAGTCGATAGAAAGAACGAGAACATGATTAAATAGTGGGGGCGAGAAGGGATGACGGATGACGAGACTAAGTGATGAGACGACTAATAAATTGATAAAAGAGGGTTATAGGAAAGAGGTAAAGAGAAGGGATGACGAATGACGAGACTAAGTGATGAGACGACTAATAAATTGATAAAAGAGGGTTATAGGAAAGAGGTAAATAATGCCTTGACTCTGGCCACGCAGCACGAGTAGGGAGTGAAAAGGTATAAGCGATGGGAGACGGACTGGATGGGAGGTCTGGGAGGAGGAGGAGAGGAAAAGGAGTAAGGAGAGTAAGGCAAGTGTGGAGAGTAAGGAGAGTGTGGAGAGAAGCGTAGTAGAGTTCGTTGGAAGGGAGAGAGACCGAGAGAGAGGTGGAAGGATGGAGTTAAGAAGTATATGCGTGAAAGCGATGTTGGATGAGAGGACCCGGGGCGTTGACTGACTGGGGACAGAGGTGCATGGGGGCGATTCATACGTAGCCACCCCATCTGGGACCATTCGTCTGGCAATAGATAGGTCAATAGATATGTTTAGAATGTTATGATGAACGGATTAAGTACTGTAAATACCAATCAAAACTAGGAAACTAATAAATAAAAATAAAGCAAAAATAACTTAAATATGGACTCCTGTACAAAAGCGATAAATAATAAAATGTTAAAATTAGCAAAGTGCGCAGTAGATTATACCGGTACTGTATATAAATCATAAAATCTTGCAAGTAACCTACACACAAATTATTATATAAACGTGCACAAATGTTATACTTCAATGTATATAACCTACAATGTATATAACCTTCAATGTATATAACCTACAATGTATATAACCTACAATGTATATAACCTACAATGTATATAACCTACAATGTCTATAACCTACAATGTCTATAACCTTCAATGTATATAACCTACAATGTATATAACCTTCAATGTATATAACCTTCAATGTATATAACCTTCAATGTATATAACCTTCAATGTATATAACCTTCAATGTATAACCTTCAATGTATATAACCTTCAATGTATATAACCTTCAATGTATATAACCTTCAATGTATATAACCTTCAATGTATATAACCTTCATTGAACAACAATTACCAATTAGACAAGATAAACATCATCTCCAATATTGAAAAATTGGTCCATAGAATAGGAGGGCCTTGAGGAACGCATTAAGGGGGTACTACTCGTTTTTATGGACCTCCTTCTCCCTCATGTTTAGCATATTAGTTTTGAGGTTTTAAGACGTTCGTTTCGTTAGTTTTCGCCTCATTTTATTGTCAATAGTATGACCTTTCGTGCCCTTTAGGTGTCGATTTTCCTGCCGAACGATAGCGAGCCTCTAATTATAGAAGGAACCGGCCTTTGGCCGGGAAATGTTTCTACCGAAAAATGTACAAATTTATCTTGAAAGGGGGTCTAGGGGGTGTTTTTCTAAGCTTGATGGAGGTCTAGCGAGGAAACTCAAAAATAAATGAATAAATAAATATATAGACCAAAAACCAAGCACTACCCCCTTAAGGCAGACCATAATAGTATTACTCCTCGTATGATGGGTGGCTCTCGTGATCCTAACATGTTGACTGACTAGGATCCATCACAATGATTTATAAGAATATAATGAAGGGAAGAGAGAGAGAGCGAGAGCGTGGGAGAGGGGAGGTAGAGGCGAGGGAGGAGGAGGAGGGTACGGAGGGGTAGACTGGGGAATTAATATAGGTGAATAGATATATATTACATAAATATAGCGTATAGCTGAGATAGATACATGGATGTTGACATAGATATATTGCTATAAATACCCGCAGCCAGCTAACTAACTAGATAAACATAACACATAGAGAGAGAGAGAGAGAGAGAGAGAGAGAGAGAGAGAGAGAGAGAGAGAGAGAGAGAGAGAGAGATATGAATATACATACTGTAATTATATAGTTAGATAGAGATAAATAGAAAGATACATAGATACAATCATACTCCATTAATAACATGAGCCAGGATTCATAAACAAATATATATTAATTGTTGTTAACTTGGTATCCGGCCTACATGTGTTAGTTTGAAAACCTTATGTTTGAAATTACCCTATTCAACGCTGCTAGACCATGACTATTCAACGCTGCTAGACCATGACTATTCAACGCTGCTAGACCATGACTATTCAACGCTGAATAGAACAATTGATATTCACGGGCTGCTAGTAACATGACTATTCAACGCTGCTTATACATGGACTATTTCACGGCTGCTAGACCATGACTATTCAACGCTGCTAGACCATGACGATTAACGTGCTAGACCAAATGAACTATTCAACGCTGCTAGACCATGACTATTCAATGCTGCTAGACCATGACTATTCAATGTTGCTAGACCATGACTATTCAATGTTGCTAGACCATGACTATTCAACGCTGCTAGACTGACTATTTTACTAATCCCCCCCCCCCCCGCCAACTCGGCTAAGTGATAGGATTTTACCTCATTCTCTTGGTACTATTAGTGGAACCAGTCAATCCTACCTAAACCTCTCTGAATGACAAATATCTAATGATAATGTCGGACAGGTTGGGAGAGAGGTGTCCTGACCAGGATTCGAACCCACTCACTCCAAGTATGTTTGGGAGAGTTGGACACGGTGCCCAACTCTCCCAAACATACCTGGAGTACACAGGAGTACAAAGGAAACCAAGCAACATCTAGTGACCCTTCTAGGCTGCATGTCCTCCAAAACACTGAGGATCAAGTGTCCAAACAGTGGTTTAGAGTGGGTAAGGGAACATTGGAAAGAGAAATACTGCCCTGGAACTAATGTCCGTGGCAGGATTAGGAAGTTAGTAGGGGACAGATGGGTTATTAACTGAGGGGAGGATACAAAGAAAAGTTGATTCATTTACAAACGCAGTCAGTCGCGGGTTTGATGCGAGATATTTGTCTAGGCGGAGTTTAAATTAATCAACGGTACTGTAGTCTATAACATCTCGGGGAAGCCCATTCCATAAGTTGACAACTCGATTGAAGAATAAATTCTTAGCTTCGCGTGAGTTAAAAGATTTACCAATAATTTTGCAAGTGGGTTCGAATCCTGGTCAGGATACCTCTCTCCTAACCTGTCCGACATTATCATTAACTAAATATACATACTAGGAATCACAAACATATATCTGTACAAAGCCTGCCATCATCTCTTGAAATTATTATTTTTTGTGAACAAGTATCTTTTCATACTAATGATCAACCTCTTTAGCTCCAACTTCCAACCATGGTTATTGGCTGGATTATTGTTGAGGCTAATAATTCCCCCCCCCCCCCAAATCAACACAGTTAAGGGGAGATTTCCACCTGGAGGATTTTTTTCTGGACCCCTTTCTCCCTCATGTTTAGCCCCATTGTTTTTGAGATTTTTTAAGACTCGTTCGCCCCATTAAGTTTTGTCGAGATTCTAAGAACCCTCAGCACCATGTTCTCGGTCAATTTTAAGCCACCTTCGGTGACATGTAGGGTGTCGGATTTTTTCCCTGGCGAGCGATAGCGAGCCTGTAATTTAAGGGGAACCGGCCTTCGGCCGGGAAAATTTTCTACCGAAAAATGTACAAATTTGTCTTGAAAGGGGGTCTAGGGGGATTAATTTTAAGCTTGATGGAAGTCTAGGGAATCAACTAAAAACCTCCCCTTAAACCCATGGTATAACGACAATTAGAACTGAAGTACGATCGCGCTAATAAGTGATTCGCGGCACCACAACTATATTTCGATCCATAATTGGCATCAGCACTATCTAAAACTTGATTTATTCGTTTCGAGTGAGATCTAACAAACAGGTTCCTACACTTATCCACCCCATTCCAACACCTGCCAGACATTAATACAGCACAGAGCACGCAATAACCAGCTGTGACATGACTTATTAGCGCGACCGTACATATGCCACGGTAAAGCCAATCTAATACTTGAAATGCCTTGATAGCTATGAGTATACAACGATAAAATAAGACCAGGAGCTCCAACAATACCTGAAGCTTTATATTCTACAGTGTTGGAAAGTATATAATATATTTCGTGGTCTTAGTTTGGACTCTCACATCGTTCTAATAGAGAGAGAGAGAGAGAGAGAGAGAGAGGGGAGGAGAGGAGAGAGCGATTGACCGAGAGGAGTGAGACGAGACGAGGGACGAGAGAGACGGAGGAGCGGAGGCGAGAGCGAGAGCGAGGGGAGAGAGAGAGATGAGACGGAGAGAGAGCAGGCGGGGAGAGAGGAGAGAGAGCGAGCGAGACGCGAGAGTGAAGTGGAGGAGAGGAAACGCAACACTAGACGAGGACGATACTAACCTACACCTACTTAAACGAGAGCAGAGAGAGAGTGAGAGAGGAGAGGAGGAGGAATATGAAGGAGAGAGAGAGAGAGAGAGAGAATGAGAGGAGAAGAGAGAGAGAGAGAATGAGAGGAGAGAGAGAGAACGAGAGAGATAAAGAGACATAGAGAGAGATGAGAGAGAGCGAGAGAGAGAGAGAGAACGAGAGAGAGAGAGACGAGAGCGCGGAGCGAGAGAGAGAGAGAAGAGAAGAGCGAGAGAGAGGAGAGAGACGGATGAGATAAAAGAGACAATGAGGAGACGAGAGAGGTCAGGAGGAGAAGATCGGAGAGAAGGGAGGGGAGAGACGCGCCGGAGGAGGAGAGCGTGGCGGGGGCGTCGACGCAGTGAGAGAGAGAGAGAAGGAGCGAGACGGAGAGAGCCGATCGAGCGAGACGGAGTGAGGAGAGACAGAGAGAGGGGGTGCGGGGGGGGGGGGAGGTTGATATGGTGCTGATGGGTAGTGTATAATAGGTGGGGGAGGGATAATAGGTGTAGACTGGGGTTGGCGTTGATCCCCTCCTATCTGCCCCTTGTATCTTAAGCCACCTGTCCGCTCCATTTACCTGCCTGTATTAATGTAACCCTATACCACCTGGATCGCTCTTATTGTGTTATACTGCCCAATACATTTATTGTGTTATACTGCCCAATACATTTTTCTATCGAAAAATGTACAAATTTGGCCTGCTGTCAAAAACATTTTCAAACATATGCTGGCTCGCTAGGAAAAAATCGACACCTCGATGGAGATAAACGTCTTAAAACAGTGGGCTGAATGGGGCCGAATGGATACAACCCAGAGAGAGTGGGAGAGAGAGAGAACAAATAAATACGAAGTGGGCCCCCTTAAAAGACGCCACCCGGACACCCTTTAAGCGGAGGTTTTTAGTTTATTCCCTAGACTTCCATCAAGCTTAAAATTAAACCCCCATGACCCCCTTTCAAGATAAATTTGTACATTTTTCGGTAGAAAAATGTCCAGGCCGAAGGCCGATGCCTCTTGGCTCGCTATCGCTCGCCAGGAAAAAATCGACACCTAAATGGTACGAAAGGTCTTAAAATTGACAGAAATCGGGCGAACGTTCTTAAAATCGCCAAACTAATGGGGCGAACGTCTTAAAATATCAAAATCAATGGGGCTAAACATGAGGGAGAAAGAGGTCAAGAAAAAAATCCCTCAAGTGGAAATCTCCCCTTAAGCTACAGTAAATATTATGTACGGTCGCGCTAAGAAGTCATGTTCCAGCTATTATTACGTTTGGCTGGCTCTGTGCTGTATTAATGTCTGTCAGATGTTGAGAAGGGTGAGTAAGTGTAGGAACATGTTTGTATATTTCACTCGATTTGAAGACATGAAGCTTAGATATTGCTGATAACAATTATTGATCAAAGCATACTTGGTGCCGAAACATCACTTATTAGCGCGACTGTACAATATATATATGCCTCGGCAGAACGTGTCCCAGCTGGTTTCTCTCAAATTGCAGGCTCGCTATCGCTCGCCCCCCAAATAACCGTCACTTGACTGGGGTGCAGATTCTTATAATCGTCAAACTAATGAGGTATATCGTGTTAAGGGAGGAAGGGTACATTTGTTGGTTGGTTTATATATATATATAAATATATACCGGTATATATATATATATATCCTATATAATTTTTTTTTTTTTTTTTTTTTTTTTTAAAGTTTCCTCTTTAAACTTCCATCAAGCTTAATATAACATTACCAAGATCCCTCTTCTAGATAACTTTGTAAATGTTTTGGTGGAAAAATTTCCCTGCCGAAGACCGTTTCCTCCTAAATTACAGGCTCGCTATCGCTCAATGGGAAACAAAATCGACAGTTGAATGGCACGAAAGTTCTTAATATTAAGAAATAGGGTGAAAGGTCTTAAACTCGCCAAATACTGTGCCGAATGTCATAAAATCTGAAAACTAATGAGGCTAAACGTGAGGGAGAAGGGAGGCCAGAAAAAACAACAACCATTCCCCCTTAACCCTTTCATGTACGGGAGGAAGCACCAGCGTCTTTCTGGGACACTTAAAATGACAGGCAATAAATATAGATATAATTACTTAGTACAAATAGTAAAAGGTCTCTCTATCTCTCCCTCTCTCTCTCTCTCTCTCCCTCCCTCCCTCTCTCTCTCTCTCTCTCTCTCTCTCTCTCTCTCTCTCTTCCTCGCTCTCGCTCTCCCTCTCTCTCTCTCTCTCTCTCTCTCTCCCTCCCCTCTCTCTCTCTCTCTCTCTCCCTCTCTCACCCTCCCTCCCCTCTCTCTCCCCTCCCTCTCTCTCCCTCTCTCGCCCTCTCTCTCTCCCTCTCTCTCTCCCTCCTTAGTGACCAGGTTAGTGCTACGAACGCTCTGGTTACTATAGTCTCACATTCCTATACAAAAAACACAGACACGTGTACAAGGAAGAACCTAATCCCTTGAGATGAATGTGATAACAGGAGATTTATAATATTCGTATTTCACTGTACAGTCGCGCTAATAAGTGATGTGTCGGCACCAAGTAATGTTTTGATCAATCATTGGTATCAGTAATATCTAAGCTTCATTTCTTCTTCTTATCGAGTGAAATATACAAACATGTTCCTACACTTACCCACCCTATTCAACATCTGACAGACATAAATAATCGAGTGAAATATACAAACATGTTCCGACACTTACCCACCCTATTCAACATCTGACAGACATAAATAATCGAGTGAAATATACAAACACGCTCCTACACTTACCCATCCTATTCAACACCTGACAGACATACATACAGCACAGAGCAAGCCAAACGTAATGACAGCTGAGCCATGACTTATTAGCGCGACTGTACAATACGCGATTTATACATAGTCAAAGGCCACGGATTTCTTAGGTCTGTCGTTAACCCCTTCTGTACCGACGACATCTTTTGTATTTTCTTCTAGCTACATTTAGATGATTTTGTGCAGCTTAAGAAGGATGTGTGACAGTATAAAGGGGTTAATTGAGATAGTTAAACGCCTGCTAATTGCTGGAGGCCCTTTTTAAACTGAATATTATCGTCTAATAGTAGCCAAAAGGTAATAAAAGGAAAGACGGAGTTAATATACTTGCAAGGGTGCAGTGGATCTTAAGGGGAGATCTCCACTTGAGGGATTTTTTTCTTGACCCCTTTCTCCCTCATGTTTAGCCCCATTGCTTTTGATATTATAAAACGTTTGCCCCATTAGTTTAGCGATTTTAAGAACTTTCACCCCATATTAAGACCTTTCGTGCAATTCAGGTGTCGATTTTATCCTGGCGAGCGATAGCAAGCCTGTAATTTAAGAGGAACCGGCTTTCAGCCGGGACATTTTTCTACCGAAAAATTTACACATTTATCTTGAAAGGGGGTCTAGGGGGTGTCATTTTAAGATTGATGGAATTCTAGGGAACGAACTAAAAAACCTCCCCTTAACCCTTTCAAGCACATATGACGCAGAGGTTGCCAGATTAGCAATAAGAAATAGAGTTATCTCACTCGTATCATTACCTCTCCAAAATTAGTTTTCTCCCCACAGCTAACTCAAAGAAAACTGCAGAGGTTAAAGTAACTAAACTAAAGGTTGCTAAATACCCCTGATGGTAACAAAAGGCTTTAAAGTATCCCTAATAGGCTCAACACAGCTAACTCAAAGACAACTGCAGAGGTTGAAGTAACTAAACTAAAGGTTGCTAAATACCCCTGATGTTAACAAAGGCTTTAAAGTATCCCTAATAGGCTCAACACACCTAACTCAAAGACAACTGCAGAGGTTGAAGTAACTAAACTATAGGTTGCTAAATACCCCTGATGGTAACAAAGGCTTTAAAGTATCCCCAATAGGCTCAAAATCGCGTCACACGTCGGAGAGGGTTAATAGATAACTGGAGGACGAAAGCTAGGACAGAGTACACGGTCACAAGGAATAAGTTTATATCTATACAGTACAAAAGACGTGCAAACAGGTACGTTGAAGGTGACTTTTCTAATTCTCGCAATTAATAGGAAAATGACGTACAGTCGTTGTCATTAACCACTTGAGGATCCTGACGCGCTTTAGCAGTTTAGTCTGGCTAACCTTGGACGATTTTATGACGTTTACAAAGGATCTGTGGAAACTTAAGGGGAGGTCTCCACTTGAGGGATTTTTTTCTTGACCCCTTTCTCCCTCATGGTTAGCCCCATTGCTTTTGATATTTTAAGACGTTTGCCCCATTAGTTTGGTGATTTTAAGAATTTCCGCCCCATTCTGTCAATTTTAACACCTTTCGTGCAATTTAGGTGTCATTTAGGTGTCAATTTTATCCTGGCGAGCGATAGCGAGCCTGTAATTTAAGAGTAACCGGCCTTCGGCCGGGACATTTTTCTACCGAAAAATGTACAAATTTATCTTGAAAGGGGGTCAAGGGGGTGACATTTTAAGATTGCTGGAGGAGTAGGAAACAAACTAGAAACCTCCCCTTAAACGAGTGAAGACTATCTCAATTAACCCTCTGAAGTCCACATACCCACACTAATCTGCACATCATCGTCTAACAATAGCCAGAAAACAGAAAGGAAATGCGTCATCGATACCCGGAGTGTTAAGGGGGGGTGACCGGCTTTTTTATTCTCTTTTTCTCCTTTTCTCTCGTTCTCTGGCTTGTGTCCATTCGGCCCCATTCAGCCAACTGTTTTAAGACGTTTATCCACATCCAGGTGTCGATTTCATCCTGGCGAGCGATAGCGACCCAGCATTGTATGGAGAAATCCGGCTTCGCCGGAGACATTTTTCTATCGAAAAATTTACAAATTTAGCTTGCTGTCAAAACAAAAATATATATATGCTGGCTCGCTACCGCTCGCCAGGAAAATATTGACACCTGGATGGGGGTAAACGTCTTGAAACAGTAGGCTGAATGGGGCCGAATGGATACAAGCCAAACAGAGAGGGAGAAAAAGAGAACAAAAAGCAAGATGGGCCCCCTTAACATTGTCTTAGACATTTTAGAAGCTATCGTGGACGGGATTGAATCTCCTAATAAACTATTTACATAATATTTGAATTTCTGAGGTGAGTGTAATCAGTTCCAGGAAAAAAATCAAAATGAGTCAGAATTTATGGCCACGACTGTACCTGCATAGCAAATTAATGCCTATGTATGTATGTATGTATGTATGTATGTATGTATGTATGTATTTATTTACGTATGTATGTATGTATTTACGTATGTATGTATGTATGTATTTATGTATGTATGTATTATGTATGTATGTATTTATGTATGTATTTATGTATGTATGTATTTATGTATGTATGTATGTATGTATGTATGTATGTATGTATGTATTTATGTATGTATGTATGTATTTATTTACGTATGTATGTATTTATTTACGTATGTATGTATGTATTTACGTATGTATGTATGTATGTATTTATGTATGTATTTATGTATGTATGTATTTATGTATGTATTTATGTATGTATGTATTTATGTACGTATGTATGTATGTATGTATGTATTTATGTATGTATGTATTTATGTACGTATGTACGTATGTATTTATGTATGTATGTATTTATGTATGTATGTATTTATGTATGTATGTATGTATGTATTTATGTATGTATGTATTTATGTATGTATGTATTTATGTATGTATGTATGTATGTATTTAGGGCACTCTTTATGTATGTATGTATGTATGTATTTAGGGCACTCTTTATGTATGTATGTATGTATGTATGTATGTACCGGTTATGTTTTTTTTTTTTTTTAATTAACAATAGGCCTATTACTGAATTAAGCATCGTGTATTATAATGCCATATTCTAACCTACAGTATGTTTGACATGTGATAATGAATACCGTCCCCTGCATACTAAGGGGGGGACGGGCGTATATATTGGCTTATTTATTTATCTTATTATTATTTTGCTAGTTTCTTCCCAAACATCCATCAAGCTTTAAAAAAAACAAAAAAACAAACACACACACACACACACACAAGATCCCCCTTTTAGATAAATTTGTACATGTGTCTGTAGAATAATATGCCGATTCCTCCTAAATTACAGGTTCGCTACTGCTCGCCAGGAAAATAATCAGGCAAAATATCGACACCTAAATGGCACGAAAGGTCTAAATATTTAGGCGAAGTCTTAAAATCGCCAAACTAATGGGCCGAACGAATCAAAATGTGAAAACTAATGGGGGCTAAACACGAGGCAGAAGGGGACCAGAAAAATGGACCACCTCCCCTTAAGAACTCGGGATAATATTTTACACTTTCCACATCCAAAACCACAGGGCACGCGAAATGGTCAATACCACCCCTACCCCCTCAATTGGCCACTTGCGAGTTTCAGGCTATAAGGAAGTTGGTGCCGTAAACATCGGTATTAACCCCTTGAGACTCATATGATGCAGAGGTTGCCAGATTAGCAATAAGAAATAGAGTTATCTCACTCTTATAATTACCTCTCCAAAATTAGTTTTCTGCCCACAGCTAACTCAAAGACAACTGCAGAGGTTGAATTAAACTAAACTAAAGGTTTCTAAATACCCCTGATGGTAACAAAAGGCTTTAAAGTATCCCCAATAGGCTCAACACAGCTAACTCAAAGACAACTGCAGATGTTGAAGTAAACTAAACTAAAGGTTTCTAAATACCCCTGATGGTAACAAAGGCTTTAAAGTATCCCCAATAGGCTCAAAATCGCGTCATATGTCGGAGAGGGTTAAACAGACAGACAATAATATAGTAGATATCTAATGGATAAAACGTATATTGAATTTAGTTGTATTTTTTTTTTTTTTTTTTTTTCTATGTGATTGAGGGAGGCAAAAGGCATAACTGCCTATAGCGAGTGCCTCCCCCATAGTTGAAAGAGTGACAGGGCCAAAATCAAGGGACGTTCGAGCCAAAATGCCTGGACACACGGAGTTTGAAGCAATTTAAGTCATAGGAAGAGGGAAAGACTGATTCTGGGAGAGAGTTCCAGAGCTCAGCTGTTGAGTAGAAGAAAGTTTGAGAGTAACGTTTCACTCTTGGGTTGGAGAGTTGCACAGAGTAGGGGTGGGATTGAGTTGCAAGACGGGTACCACGTGCCCTACGTAAAGGAGGTGGTATGCACTGGGATAGCTCTGAGGAACACTGATTATTATAGTAGCGATAGAATAGCGAGAGAGTATGTATTGTATTTATAAATGTACTAGAACCGTATTTTAGCTGGTAATTCTGCTAAATGTCAATGGAAAAATCTCCCTACTTCCTTATAGTCTGAAACTCGCAAGTGGGCGGTTGGTAGAACTCGGGCCCATATTTTGCATTTTTATTTTTTCACGCCCACAACCATAGCGCACACACCCTGCCAATCACCCTCCCCGCCCATTCACACCCACCCGCCCACCCGGCAATTAGCTCTCTCCCCACCCACCTCTTACACCGGAGATAACGCTTCACCCAATAACACCCGCAGCCTCAATCACACTTAAGCCGGTATCACACGAGCGCTTTTATAGTCAACATTCGATGATCAAAATTTTTCGGACAACTTTTCTGGAATATTGTGTACTGGTATCGGTAACTAGAGTCCTGATGGATGAATTTAGGTGACATAAATATTATAAATGTTGACTTCATAAGCTGCCAGACCAGTGCTGAGGATAAATGTTGAGGGAAAAAGCGCTAGTGTGATACCGGCTTTACGCCCACAAACTTCGATAGGGTGAATTATGCCTCTCGTTTTTTTTTGTTTTTTTTTCTAAAGTCACATAAGAATTAGTGGACTTCATAGATTTCCGTATATACAAATAGTACAGTCGGCCAAGTAAGTCATGTCTCCGTTGTCATTACGTCTTGCTCCTAGTGTGCTGTAGTAATGTCTGTCAGATGTCGAATAGGGTGTGTACATATAGGAATAGGTTTGCACAATCTCACTCGAAACGATGAATTAGTGCTTAGATAGTGCCGATACCAATTATTGATCAAAATATACTTGGTGCCGCGCCATCACTCATTTGGGCAACTGTACTGTCGACATTTATTCATAGAACTTACTTAAAATATGGCTTTGAGATTAATGTATTCAAAATTGCGTTCGCCATCAGTTTCCTTTGATATACGTGAATAATTGATTTATACAAGGGGTCCACGAATTTGTAGGAGTCTGTACAGTCGCGCTAATAAGTGATGTCTCGGCCGGCACCAAGTATGTTTTGATCAATAATTGGTATCAGCACTATCTAAGCTTAATTTCTTCATATCGAGTGAAATATACTAACATGTTCCTACACTTAACCCCCCCTATTCAACATCTGACAGACATTAATACGGCACAGAACAAGCCAAACGTAAAGACAGCTGGACGTGACTTATTAGCGCGACCGTACATCCGCCGCTTTGCATGCATTTACTCCAGCATTTATAAGCTAATAACCCTTTACTGTACCGGTGATGTCTCTTATTAAATGTCGGCTACATTTAGTCGATTTTATGAAGCTTAGCATGGATAAATGGAAGTCAGAATTATTATTTGAGATAGTCTGTAACCTTTTAATCGGTAGACGTCTCTCCTAAGATGATAACAATCGTTTAAGGGGAGGTTTTTAGTTGATTCCCTAGACTTCCATCAAACTTAAAATTACTCCCCCTAGACCCCCTTTCAAGATAAATTTGTACATTTTTCGGTAGAAAAATTTCCCGGCCGAAGGCCGATTCCCCTTAAATTAGAGGCTCGCTATCGCTCGCCAGGAAAAAATCGACACCTAAATGGCACAAATAGTCTTAAAATTGACAGAAATGGGGCGAGGGTTCTTAAAATCGTCAAACTAATGGGGCGAACGTCTTAAAATCTCAAAAGCAATGGGGCTAAACATGAGGGAGAAAGGGGTCCAGAAAAAAATCCTCCCGGTGGAAATCTCCCCTTAATAGTTGCCAGAATATAATGCAAAGAACTTAATCGGCACTGAATGGGTTAAGAGAGGGTCAAAGATTCACAGACGTGTATACATCGGTGGGATCAAGGCCGTATCACTTATGGACAAACGCAACATGGTGATGGTTTTCATATATGTATTTACTCAGGCCCATTCCCCATTTTTTTTTTTTTTTTTTCTGAGGGTGGCCGACTCAAGACTCAAAGAGCCCAAATAGGGACAACACAGCAGAAAACAATGAACACACACACAAACAAAACACATTCACATACATCTACAGTAGGTCACAAAGGAGAAGACCCAGAGACCAGGGTCATTACTGCAATTAAATATCCGTGACACACACAATCTCCTCACAGACGGCACGCTTTACAGCCATCCCCACCCACTCCTTTCATAACCCCCCCCCCCGACGGTCTCGGCAATAGAGTGATTTTATCCCAGGGTTTTATTTCCAGCAACTTGCATACTCAACTCGAATCTGAAAGCGTCTGAAGGATATCTTTGTGGTGTAGTGGTTAGCACGAGTGACTGTTGATCACAAGGTCCAGGGTTCGAATCAAGGGTGGTTTGTATGAGGGTTTTCTCAAGTGGCATTACAAGATTTATGAGATTATCTGAAGGATACTTTATATAGGAGTTGTGTCACATGTAATTAATAATCGAACTTCATTACTGTTCCGGATACCAGTGTAATACATACATAAATACATAAGGAAATACAACAACATATCAAAATGTTGCCAGAAAAACGTTGCAGATCAAAATTAGTCGAAGAACTCGGTGGTGTGAACCGGGGGTAATCTGATGGTAGCTTCGGTGGTCAATTAAAGAGTTCCAAGGCGGACATTATAAAAGGGTGTGGAACTAAGGCCGGTATCAGATGAGAGCTTTTATACTCAACATTCGATGATCAACATTTTTCTTGCAACTTTTCTAGATTATTTTGCGCTGGCATCGGAGACTAGACTGATAATAGATGAATTTAAGTATCCGAAATATATCTAATGTTGACCTCATAAGCTGCATAGACCAGTGTTGAGTGAAAAAGTGTTCGTGTGATACCGGCTTAAGGGATACAGGAAAGGTGTGCATGTGCGCGTCTGTATTTGTGTTGTATTTGCTTTACAAGGAGATATAATGATCTCAAAGACCCTGCGTTTCGTTCTAAAGAGATGCTACACAAAATATGGCTCGGCATTGCTCAAATAATTCTTTGGAAGTGTGCAAACTGTCCGTTTCATTTAACCGCATGTTACTTACAACAATCTGACTAAAATTATTCAAGACAGAGAAGATTGTATAATACATTTTAATGTATTTTACGCACGAGAGAGAGAGAGAGAGAGAGAGAGAGAGAGAGAGAGAGAGAGAGAGAGAGAGAGAGAGAGAGAGAGAGAGAGAGAGAGAGAGAGAGAGAGAGAGAGAGAGAAGGGGGCGTTAGAGGCAGGCTGAGGTAAGCAGTGAGGAGGATCTATACTTCTATAGGGAAGAGAGGGGATGAAAGTATAGGGGCTGCTGAGAGGCCATAGGTAGTTGAAAGGTAGTGGAAATTACGGGTTAGGATCATACGATAGTTAAGAATATACGATTGTCGGTGGTATGCTGCAGGGCTGGGGTATGGATGGGGGGAGGGGGAGGGGGGGGGGGGCTGGGGTATGGATGGGTACAGATAAAAAACTGGAATTTGAGAGGAGAGGAATTTCATAGAGCGAGGGAGTGACGTGGAAAGTATGCCGCATAGATGTTGAATGGTATGATGAATAATCACTTTCAATACGATGACGAATATATATATGTACAGTATATATACAGTATATAATTATATATATATATATATTTATTTATTTATTCTGGCTAAGTTTTTTTTATTCAGCTTCGCAATGTTTTAGTGGTGACCATACTGTATTATCCTGGGTGGTGTCCTGTAGACAATTGTTTATATTTTCAAGTGTCCTACGACTACATTGCTAAGATTAATTATCAAGGTAAAGGGGGTAAATGGCAGAGGATTTTGCGAACAATGTGGTAAGGATGTTTCAAGTGCTGAAGATATTGAATATTGTAAGGAATAGATGTATAGAGAAAAACTAAAGTGGGATGATAGTTTCACGAAAAGCAGAAAAATGCATGTAGTAAGAATATACTGTAATTGTATGTTATGATAAAGGAGAACAATTATATATTAAGATAGAGAGAAATTCTATATATGGTACGGGTGGAAAGAACCGTTTTTTTTTTTTTTTTTTTTTTTTTTTTTTTCCCAGACGCCGTAATTCCCGAGAAGGGGTGGCCATGAATATTAGGTGTTTGTCACGCATCGCTAGGTCAAGTTGCCCGGGCCTGACATCTACCAATAACATTTTGACAGTGCGGTCTCGATCCGCCGGCCTTTGATCAGCAACCGACGCTCTACTGACTGATTAGAATACAATAATTATACCCGGTTTCTTTTTAACTGACGGTAAATTGCAAAGTTCCCATCAAGTTTTCTCAGTAATTTTGAAGATGTAGTGAAATATGATGCTAATTATATAAACTTGGTCTTACTATGATGCAGAGACATAGTGGTTTCATATTTGTCATTAAGTATAGAGAAACTAGCTGCTAAGACATTAAATTTACCGTTAGGAAAAATTTGACACCTAAATCACACGAAAAGTTAAATATTGACAAAGAAATGGGGTGAACGGTCTTAAAATCGCAAAACTAATGGGCTGAGCGTCATAAAATCTGAAAACTAATGGGACTAAACATGAGGCAGAAGGGGGGGGGGGGCCCCCCCCGGGGGGCAGAATAACGGACCATCATCTCCCCTTGAGAGAAAGATAAAATATAATACATTTGGGGGGAAAAGTCTTGTTAAATACATAATGGGCGGACTACATAATTTTCAGATGTTACAAAAGTGAGCAATCGAAAGAAGATTAAATTTATGTATATTTGAGAACAATACGTACTTCATTTTGTATTATGTATGTACTCAGGCCTATTCCCAATTTTGCCTTTTCTGTATTTTTTTTTTCTTCTGGGGGTGGCCGAATCGAGACATAGGAACAACACAATAGGGACAACACAACGCAACAGAAAACAGTGGACACACAAAAACAAAACAAAACACAAATACACACACATGTATCGGTCACCCAGGAGAAGACTCAGAGTCCAGGGATCACCAAGGTCCCTCCAGAAGATAAAAGAATGAATATTGAGAACAATTGGGTGGTTGTGAAATCAGGAATACAATGGCATACAATACATATTCAGATGTAAGGGCTAAGGACAGGGCAATAATGGCTTTGGGTAAATGGAGTTAAATTAGGCAATAAAGCTCAGGGCAAAATGCTTATTGAAAGAAACGGTGGAAAACTAAGGAATGTGTGGTGTAGGGAAAGAAAATGAACCATTAACCCCTCCAGCACCATGACGTCTTTTTACCTTTAATTCTGGGTAAAAGTAGATGATTTTATGAAGTTTAAGAAGGACCTGTGTTATTAAGGGGAGGTTTCTAGTTTGTTTCCTACTCCTCCAGCAATCTTAAAATTTCACCCCCTTGACCCCCTTTCAAGATAAATTTGTACATTTTTCGGTAGAAAAATGTCCCGGCCGAAGGCCGATTACTCTTAAATTACTGGCTCGCTATCGCTCGCCAGGATAAAATCGACACCTAAATGGCACGAAAGGTCTTAAAATTGACAGAATGGGGCGGAAATTCTTAAAAATCAGCAAACTAATGGGGCAAACGTCTTAAAAGCTCAAAAGCAATGGGGCTAGACATGAGGGAGAAAGGGGTCAAGTAAAAAGTCCCTGAAGTGGAAATCTCCCCTTAAGAGGGTTTATCGAGATCGCATTTACTCATTTGAGTCGTAAAGGTAGATTATAAAGTAAAGAAAATCGTCTAATGGTAACCAGAACATGATGAACATTACGTCAGGGTGGTGAAGGGGTTAATGGTGGTGAAGGGGTTAATGGTGGTGAAGGGGTTAATGGTGGTGAAGGGGTTAATGGTGGTGAAGGGGTTAATGGTGGTGAAGGGGTTAATGGTGGTGAATGGGGTTAATGGGTAATGGTGGTGAAGGGGTTAATGGTGGTGAAGGGGTTAATGGTGGTGATGGGGTTAATGGTGGTGAAGGGGTTAATGGTGGTGAAGGGGTTAATGGTGGTGAAGGGGTTAATGGTGGTGAAGGGGTTAATGGTGGTGAAGGGGTTAATGGTGGTGATGGGGTTAATGGTGGTGAAGGGGTTAATGGTGGTGAAGGGGTTAATGGTGGTGAAGGGGTTAATGGTGGTGATGGGGTTAATGGTGGTGAAGGGGTTAATGGTGGTGAAGGGGTTAATGGTGGTGAAGGGGTTAATGGTGGTGAAGGGGTTAATGGTGGTGAAGGGGTTAATGGTGGTGAAGGGGTTAATGGTGGTGAAGGGGTTAATGGTGGTGATGGGGTTAATGGTGGTGAAGGGGTTAATGGTGGTGAAGGGGTTAATGGTGGTGAGGGGGTTAATGGTGGTGAAGGGGTTAATGGTGGTGAAGGGGTTAATGGTGGTGAAGGGGTTAATGGTGGTGAAGGGGTTAATGGTGGTGAAGGGGGTTAATGGTGGTGAAGGGGTTAATGGTGGTGAAGGGGTTAATGGTGGTGAAGGGGTTAATGGTGGTGAAGGGGTTAATGGTGGTGAAGGGGTTAATGGTGGTGAAGGGGTTAATGGTGGTGTAGGGGGTAATGGTGGTGGAGGGGTTAATGGTGGTGAAGGGGTTAATGGTGGTGAAGGGGTTAATGGGTAATGGTGGTGAAGGGGTTAATGGGTAATGGTGGTGAAGGGGTTAATGGGTAATGGTGGTGAAGGGGTTAATGGTGGTGATGGGGTTAATGGATGCATCGATACTTTGGGAAAAGGAGAAACAATGTCCAGTTTAGGTCTACTTGATAGCCTGGTGCTTAGCGTGCGGAATTTCGGTGTGGGTATCCTGGGTTCGAGTCCTTGGAGTGCCACATGTATTCATTACTTTCATTGCTTACATTAGTTAGGTATATTTGTAAATGAATTGGTGGGTTGGTGAAAATAAATATGAAAATACTTGAACAATGCCTAATGATACAAGTAATCGGTAAGTGCTAAATACTGAATCCCAGGAATGTGATAGGATTCAACCACTTCACCAATATACTTCGTGTCTCTTTTGTCCAGAAGATCCTGACCACGATTAATTATGGGAGAGTGGGACGTTCTTTCTGGACTCCATTCTCCCTCGTGTTTAGCCCCATTGGATTTTAGATTTCAAGACGTACGGCCCATTAGTTTGGCAATTTTAAGACTACGCCCTATTTCTTTGTCAATAGTAAGACCTTTCGTGTCGATTTTTTCCTGGCGAGCGAGAGCGAGCCTGTAATATTAAGAGTAATCGGCCTTCGGCCAGGACATTTTTATACCAAAAAATTTACAAATTTATCTTGAAGGGGGTCTGGTCTATGGGGTGCTTTTTACAGCTTAATGGAGGTCTAGGGAGGAAACTAAACAACACTAAAAAGGTAAAACAATAATCAAATAAATACGCCCATCTCCCCTTAAACATGATTTTCCGTACGGTCGCGATCCGAAAGAAACGATCATATTAATTTTGAACAGCCAATACGACAACCTTTCGAACAGCCAGGAGTACGACAACCTACCGCAGTCTGTTCGAAATCTTGACCCAGACACCGACACCCAATGACTGTTATTTACAAGGCACTGCTCACACTATGGTACTTTAGGCCGGCATCACACGAGCACCTTTTCCCTCAACATTTATCTTCAATACTGGTCTGGCAGCTTGTGAGGTCAACATTCAAGATAGTTCAGTCCCCTAACTTCATCTATCTTCAGTCTGGTTTCCGATACCAGTGCTAAATATTCCAGGAGTGTTGCCAGAAAAATGTTGATCATCGAATGTTGACTATAAAATCTCTCGTGTGATACCGGGTTAAGGGGGTACTGCTTGGTTTTTGGTCTATATATTTACTTAATAATTTATTTTTGAGTTTCCTCGCTAGACCTCCATCAAGCTTAGAAAAACACCCCCTAGACCGCCTTTCAAGATAAATTTGTACATTTTTTCGGGAGAAAAATGTCACGACCGAAGGTTGGTTCCTTCTAAAGTTAGAGGCTCGCTATCGCTCGTCAGGAAAAAAATCGACACCTAAAGGGTACGAAAGGTCTTAATATTGACAACAAAATGAGGCGAAAGGTCTCAAAATCGCCAAACTAACGGAACGAACGTCTTAAAACCACAACACCAATATGCTAAACACGAGGGAGAAGGGGGTCCAGAAAAAGCGAGTACCATACCCCCTTAAGGAGGTAGGTGCTGGGATGTTTATGGCCGAGACAGACAGTACATCGATGACCAACTATGTAATTTGTTTAAAGTTGAAACACTGTCTAGACGGTCCTCGCCCTTGTAAACCCTTTCGGTACTAGAGTCCATTCATTACAAGTAGGCCAGAAATCATAACCCTTAAGGGGGGGGGGGGTCACCCGCCTTCTTTTTTATCTTTCTCTCCTTTTCTTTCTTTCTCTGGCTTGTATCCATTCGGCCCCATTCAGCCTACTGTTTTAAGACGTTTAACCCCATCCAGATGTCGATTTTTTCCTGGCGAGCGATAGCGAGCCAGCATTGTATGGAGAAATCCGGCTTCGCCGGAGACATCTTTCTATCAAAAAATGTACAAATTTAGCTTGGTATCAAAACAAAAATATATATATGCTTGCTCGCTACCGCTCGCCAGGAAAATATCGACACCTGGATGGGGGTAAACGTCTTAAAACAGTAGGCTGAATGGGGCCGAATGGATACAAGCCAAAGAGAGAGGGAGAGAAAGAGAAAAAAAAAGCGAGGTGGGCTCCCTTAATCTCTGTAACTCCCAAAGGGCTAGAGAAAATGAGCTGTAAATGCCATCACTTATTCCCTGGCTGACTCTTCCTAATTGGTAGCAATATTAGCTGGATTACTCTAGTCGCTTTGGAGTTATAGTGGTTAGGATTTAGGATTTCTGTCCTACCTATAAGACGCAGGGTGTAGGACGCCTTTCTTTACTCTGTATTATTCCGGCTAACATAAAAAAAAAAAAAAAAAAAAAAAAAAAAAAAAAAAAAAAAAATGGGGATTGGGCCTGCGTAAATAGATAGATAGATAGATAGATATAGGACGCCTTTATTTCTCTCTCTCTCTCTCTCTCTTTCTATCTATCTATATACTCAGGCCCAATCCCCACTTTTCAATTTTTTTTTTTCCTGTTTCCTTATTTTTTTTTTAATATTTACTCTTGTATTATCCCGGCTAATATAAGACGATTCCGCCTTTTTCATTTTATACGGGTTACTATAGTCTATTCGCTGTAAGTAGGCGAAAAACTCATGACCGCTCTAACCTCTGTAACTTGAAAACGACTGGAGTACTCGAGTTAATATTTCGACCATTTGGGAAGAGTCAGTGAAGGTATACTGTAGATGAAGAAATGTACAGCCAATTTGCTCCAGCCCGGTTTGAGTTACGGAGGATAGAGGTCATGATTGTTCGCCTGCATACAGCGCATAGACAATAGTACACGATATTATTCAGTTTACGATGGGCCACCAGTAATGAACGGGCTTCGAACTCCCTTAATTAACCCTCTTTACCACCACAGATCCTTCTTAAGCTGCACAAAATCGTCTAAATATAAAAAAATACAAAAATAAAGAACGTCGCCGGAACAGAAGGGGTTAATATTAAAGCATTCATTCATCTTGATCACGTGTATTTGTGAGATACACTTAAGGGGAGGTTTCCACTTGAGGGACTTTTTTCTTGACCCCTTTCTCCCTCATGTCTAGCTCCATTCCTTTTGAGATTTTAAGACGTTTGCCCCATTAGTTTGGTGATTTTTAAGAATTTCCGCCCCATTCTGTCAATTTTAAGACATTTCGTGCCATTTAGGTGTCGATTTTATCCTGGCGAGCGATAGCGAGCCTGTATTTTAAGAGTAATCGGCCTTCGGCCGGGACATTTTTCTACCGAAAAATGTACAAATTTGTCTTGAAAGGGGGTTAAGGGGGTGAATTTTTAAGATTGCTGGAGGAGTAGGAAACAAACTAGAAACCTCCCCTTAAGGCTTGTATCCATTCGGCCCCATTCAACCAACTGTTTTAAGACGTTTATCCCCATCCAGGTATAGATTTCTTCCTGACGAGCGACAGCGAGCCAGCATTGTATGGAGAAATCCGGCTTCGCCGGAGACAAATGTACAAATTTAGCTAGCTGTCAAAAAAAATTTTTTTTTATATATATGGTGGCTCGCTATTTATCGCCATGCAAATATTGACACCTGGATATAAGCCAAAGAGAGAGAAAGAGAAAACAAGCGAGGTGGGCTCCCTTAATAGTAATGTAACTCTCGTGCTTGGCTGGTGGAGAATAAAATTAAGAGGGGATGGGCTGGTTTTTCTGGCCCCCTTCTCCCTCGTGTTATGCCCCATTAGTTTTTAGATTTTAAGACGTTCGGCCCATTAGTTTGGCGATTTTATGACTTTACGCCCCATTTCTCTGTCAATATTTTGACCTATCGTGCCATTTAGGTGCCGAGTTTTTTCCTGGCGAGTAACAGGACTTCGGCCGGAATATTTTTCTACCGAAAAATGTAAACATTTATCTTTTTTTTTTTTTTTTTTGACAGGTTGATGGGAGATCTAGGGAGGAAACAAAAAAAATATAAAAAACATAAAACAATAAACAAATAAATACGCCCATCTCCCCTTAAATCAATTCAGCCCGAACTGCGTGGCAATGATTGTAATAAGTCATGTCTCGGCACTAAGTATATTTTGATCAATAATTTGGTATCAGCAATATCTAAACGGCATTTATTCATTTCAAGTGAGATATACAAACATGTTGCTACACTTACTCACCCTATTCAACATCTGACAGACATTAATACAGCACAGAGCTAGCCGAACATAATGACAGCTGAGACATGACTTATTAGCGCGACCGTACTAGATAATAACCAAGGTCAAGAACAGACAGAACACTGAACGATCGGACGGAGGAACAGAACGGAAGAACAGAGGTAAAGCTTAAGGGGGTAGTACCAATGCCTTCTCGCTTTTTTCTGGACCTCCTTCTCCCTCATGTTTAGCATATTAGTTTTAAGAATTTAACACCTTACGAGCGGCCTAGGCGGTAATTTCTACGTTCCGCCCAGCGGGTGGTTTTACCATTAATGGCCTTGTTCCGTGCTCTTTTTCATGCATAAACAAGAGCCAGACCGTAATACAATTATGTATCCCTGAAAGGGCATTAATTGAGCTTTCCAATGACACCTCAACCATCCTTCTACGTTCACTGGTTGTCTTGCAACGATCGTGCAACCGAAGGGCAAAATCGCTAAAATACGGTCATTTCGTTACATAATTACGTGTGTAGCGAGGGAGGGAGGGTGGATGTGTGTGGAGTAGATGTCAGTAGGCCCACGGCAGCCGTGGCGAGCGGTCATGAGGCAACCTACGCTCCTCCCGTCGCTCGTCTCTCTCTCAGAGCCAATATTGCGCCAAAATTGCACACGGACTAAAGTCGGGCCCCGCCACATAGTCCAGGTTTTTAGATACGGACTTAAGTCGGGCCCCGCTACGAATGGGTTAAGATGCTCGTTCCATTAGTTTGGCGATTTTGAGACCTTTCGCCTCATTTTATTGTCAATATTAGAGACCTTTCGTGCCCTTTAGGTGTTCTAATTTTAGAAGGAATCGGCCTTCGGCCGGGACATTTTTCTACTGAAAAATGTACAAATATATCTTGAAAGGGGGTCTAGGGGGTGTTTTTCTAAGCTTGATGGAGGTCTAGCGAGGAAACAAAAAACAAAACAAAATTAATAAATATATAATTATATAGACCAGAAACCAAGCACTACCCCCTTAAGAACGGAGGCGTATTCCCTGCAGCCCGATGCAACACAAGCAGTCATAACACAAATATTGTTTCCGTATCACAGCCTGACTTGCAAATAATGTTGTTTGGTAGAGGGGAGGCAAAAGAGGAAAATATATTTGGGAAAAAAAAAAAAAACACACACACACACACACACTAAAGGGAGGCACAGAGGTAAAGAAGAAGGGAGGTACAGAGGTAAAGAAGAAGGGAGGTACAGAGGTAAAGAAGGGAGGTACAGAGGTAAAGAAGAAGGGAGGTACAGAGGTAAAGAAGAAGGGAGGTACAGAGGTAAAGAAGAAGAGAGGTACAGAGGTAAAGAAGAAGGGAGGTACAGAGGTAAAGAAGAAGGGAGGTACAGAGGTAAAGAAGAAGGGAGGTACAGAGGTAAAGAAGAAGAGAGGTACAGAGGTAAAGAAGAAGGGAGGTACAGAGGTAAAGAAGAAGGGAGGTACAGAGGTAAAGAAGGAGGGAGGTACAGAGGTAAAGAAGAAGGGAGGTACAGAGGTAAAGAAGAAGGGAGGTACAGAGGTAAAGAAGAAGGGAGGTACAGAGGTAAAGAAGAAGGGAGGTACAGAGGTAAAGATGAAGGGAGGTACAGAGGTAAAGAAGGGAGGTACAGAGGTAAAGAAGGGAGGTACAGAGGTAAAGAAGGAGGGAGGTACAGAGGTAAAGAAGAAGGGAGGTACAGAGGTAAAGAAGGGAGGTACAGAGGCTTCCTTAAGGGTCGCTCTACTGGTGATCTTTCATATCTTACTAACTCTTGGTCATCTTCCTTTCGGGACTTCGGTGAGACCTTTTCTATTGCACTTAAGACATATCGAAGGCCTTGGATAGAGTCGGGCATAAATCTTTAATTTCTAAATTACCCTCCTTCGGTTTCTATCCCTCCATCTGTGCCTTTGCCTCTAATTTCCTTTCCGGCCGTTCCATAGCTGCGGTTGTGGACGGTCATCGCTCACTTCCTCATCCTATCAACTCCGGTGTTCCTCAGGGCTCTGTCCTATCTCCCATTCTCTTTCTAATTTTCATAAATTATCTTCTCAACTACCTCCAGTCCCATCCATTCGTATGCAGACGACTCCACCTTACACTACTCGATTAGTTCTTCCTGACTGCCCCAGCCAGCAATCCCTCAAAGACAAATGTAATGAAGCCATGCAACACTTATCTTCTGATCTAGCTACTTTTCCAATTGGGGCAGAGAAAACCTTGTTACCTTTAATGCCTCCAAAACCCAGTTTCTTCATCTTACTACCCGTTCGGAACTCCCAGAGAACTATCCATTACACTTCAAAAATACAAAAATCAGTCCTTCATCATACACTCATAAGTGACAGACTCGTAAATCACTTAGAGGAAAATAACATACTTAAAGATACTCAACACGGCTTTCGTAAAAAACGTTCCTGTTTAACAAACCTCTTAGACTTCTTCCACGATATCCTCAACCTCTACGATAAGAGTAAAGCTGTAGATATTATATACCTTGAATTTCAAAAGGCCTTTGACAAAGTTCCCCACAAACGTTTACTGCTAAAACTAAAAGTGCATGGAATACAAGACGGTGTGTTGAAATGGATAGAAAATTGGCTCAGCGACAGAAAGCAAAGAGTAGTCATAAACGGTAAGGCATCTAAATGGACCAATGTAAGTAGTGGGGTACCCCAGGGATCGGTACTAGGACCAATTCTCTTTCTAATTTACATCAACGACATAGATGAGGGTCTCACCTGTACAATCTCAAAATTTGCCGACGATACAAAAATTGCAAATAGCGTACTCTCAAAAGAACAAGTTGACGATATGCAACACAATCTAGATAAGTTGTCATGTTGGGCCCAAATTTGGCAAATGAGTTTCAATGCGGATAAATGTAAAGTACTAAATATCCAAAATGAGAAAGCAAAGTATTCGATGAATGGCACTCCATTTAAGAATGTAAACAGAGAAACCGATCTGGGAGTAACAATATCGAGTAACCTAAAACCGAGTCAACAATACAATTCCTTAGTCCGCCCTCTTCTGGAATACTGTGTTCAATCCTGGTGCCCTTATTACCAAAAAGATATAGACAAGCTAGAACGAGTTCAACGTAGAGTTACCAAAATGATACCTAGCCTAAAGAACAAACCATACGAAGAGCGTCTTAGAGAATTAAATCTATTTCCTTTAACCCAGCGCAGATTATGAGGCGACTTAATTCAAGTGTTCAAAATCATCAAAGGCATCGACAATATGAACTGTAGTAAGTACTTCACTATCGACCAATCTAATTACACACGGGGAAACGGTTGCAAAATTATTGGTAAATCTTTTAACTCACACGAATCTAAGAATTTCTTCTTCAATCGAGTTGTCAACTTCTGGAATGGGCTTCCCCGAGACGTTATAGACTGCATCACCGTTGATTCATTTAAACTTCGCCTAGATAAATATCTCGCATCAAACCCGCGACTGACTTGACTGCGTTTGTAAATTAATAACTTTATTTTATCCCCCCCTCCGTTACTAACCCGTCTGTCCCCCACTAACTTCCTAATCCTGCTACGGACATTAGTTCCAGGGCAGTAGTTCCCTTTCCAATCTTCCCTTACCCACTCTAAACCAGTTTGGACACTTGATCCTCAGTGTTTTGGAGGACAAGCAGCCTAGAAGGGTCACTAGACTGTTGTTGCTTGATTTCCTTTGTACTCCTTTGTACTCTCAATATTCTCGGTGTCTCCTTTTCTTCTGCTCTCACATAGAAGGACCATATTACCAGTTTTGCTAAGGCAGCCTCCCAGAAGCTGGGTGTGCTCAGCCGCCTCAAAGGGTTCTTTGCCCCTGCGCAGCTTCTGGCTCTGTACAGGGGCACCGTGCGTCCTTGTGTTGAGTATTGTTCACATGTGTGGGGGGGATCCTCTCACACCGCACTCCTAGACAAAGTAGAAAGGAAAGCCTTTCGTATCGTTAGCTCCTGTCCTCTCACCAACTCTCTGCAATCTCTCTCTCTTCACCGCAATGTTGCATCTCTCTCGCTATTCTATCGATAATACAATAATCAGTGTTCCTCGGAGCTTTCCCAGTGTATACCACCTCCTCTACGTAGGGTACGTAGTACCCGTCTTGCAACACAATCCCATCCCTGCTCTGTGCGACTCTCCAACCCAAGAGTGAAACGCTATTCTCAGCCTTTCTTCTACTCAACTACTGAGCTCTGGAACTCTCTCCCAGAATCAGTCTTTCCCTCTTCCTATGACTTAAATTGCTTCAAACTCCCGGTGTCCAGGCATTTTGGCTCGAACATCCCTTGATTTTGGCCCTGTCACTCTTCCAACTCTGGGGGAGGCACTCGCTACAGGCAGTTCTGCCTTTTGTCTCCCTCACTCACATGGAACGAAATAATAATAAAAACAAATAATAAAATAAAGGACACACAGAGATAAATAAAGGACGGTCGGTCGTAGGAAGGTACGTACTGTATATATCCCTCCTGCAACCCGGTACAACACAAACAGTCATAACACAAATATTGTTCCTGCACCACAGCCTGACTTGCTGATAATGTTGTCGGACAGTCCTACCTCTACCTCTCTCTCTTTCTCTCTCCCTCCCTCTCCATCTCTCCCTCCCTCCCTCCCTCTCCCTCTATCTATCTATTTCTCTCTCTCTATCTCTCTCCCTCTCTCTTAGCCTTACCTACTTCCCACCTCTCTCTCTCTCTCTCTCTCTCTCTCTCTCTCTCTCTCTCTCTCTCTCTCTCTCTCTCTCTCTCTCTCTCTCTCTTCTAGTATATTCTAGTGTTTACTACTACACCTGTAAACCATTACTTTATTATCACACTTTCCTTTTCTTGCTCCGTCTCGTATTATTGATGTGTGTCTACCTAATCATTATTATTGATGTGTGTCTATCTAATCATTATTATTGATGTGTGTTTATCTAATCATTATTCTTGATGTGTGTCTATCTAATCATTATTCTTGATGTGTGTCTATCTAATCATTCATCTTTTCCTGTGCACCGATGTATTGCCGTCTAATGTTTCTAGTTCTTCATTTTGCTACTACTTTTACAACCGTGGGTATGATGCATGTATGTATGTATGTATGTATACCATTGTATGTATGTATGTAATGTATTTATGTTTCCTATGTAATGTATGTAATGTATGTATGTATGTATGTATGTATGTATGTATGTATGTATGTATGTATGTGTGTATGTGTATGTATGTATGTATGTATGTATGTATGTATGTATGTATGTATGTATGTATGTATGTATGTATGTATGTATGCATGTACTCAGGCACATACCCCATTGCTGGGGGTGGCCGATACTAGACAAGAGCCCGAACAGAAACCACATTTAAAGTGCCTATTCCCAGGGTCCGGGACCACTTTCGCGTTCCCTCGCCCGTTTCTCTGTCTCGTCGAGTAGAAGAATTGTACAAGGGGAGGAGGATCCCTAGCCCCCAGCCCCCAACCATGTACTAAGTAATGATACCTAGCTCTGCCTTCCAATTATTCGTTCTAGATGTGTCCACTACTATATCCGTCAACTCATTAAATTTTCCTAAATTAGTTGCATTCTTATCTACAAGCATCGTGTTATTCCATATAGTCTTTCAACTTGACCTGCATTATGCAATTCTCACTCAGGCTTCTCTTATTAGGAGTTCGCTTACCTTGTACTTCTACCTTAGTGAATAATTCTTCATTCTCATACTTAAGGGGAGATTTCCACTTGAGGGATTTTTTTTATTTACCCCTTGCTCCCTCATGTTTAGCCCCATTGCTTTTGAGATTTTAAGACGTTCGCCACATTAGTTTGGCGATTTTAAGAACTTCTGCCCCATTTATGTCACTTTTAAGACCTTTCGTGCCATTTAGGTGTCGATTTTTTCCTGGCGAGCGATAGCGAGCCTGAAATTTAAGAGGAACCGGCCTTCGGCCGGGAAATTTTTCTACCGAAAAATGTACAAATTTAGATTGAAAGAGGGTCTAGATGGTGTAATTTTAAGCTTGATGGAGGTCTAGGGAACAAAATAGAAACCTCCCCTTAAGGCTATAGTCTCCATTATACCATCTCTTATGCCTGCACTTACAAATGGGGTCTTTACCTTCGTGGTAGGTCATAACCACTGCTCATGCGCTGGCAAGTTTTTTGTATTATATATAGGATCATCTTAAATTCCTTTCGCAGTAAATAAAAGTAATCAGAGAAGAAGAAAAAAAAAAAAAAAAAAAACACACACACACACGTTTCGCATTGCGTTTAATATATTTTCGTCTAAGCTCGGTCTAACTTTCCAGGAGTTGGGTTTGTATGGGCACTAGGCAAGGGTTAGAATACAGCGGATAATCAGTATGAGGGGGAGGAGTTCAGCCCAGCAAGTATCTAGTATGTCTCACCCATAAAGGTAATATATAACTCCCTACCCCTTCACTTCTGGGTATATGCTTTCTCTGAACCTTAAGGGGAGGTTTTTAGTTTGGTCTCTCTAGATATCCATCAAGCTTAAGATTACACCCTCTTGAGCACATTTCAAGATAAATTTGTACATTTTTCGGTAGAAAAATTTCCCGTACGAAGGCCGGTTCCTCTTAAATTACAGGCTCGCTATCGCTCGTCAGGAAAAAACACCTAAATGGGACGAAAGGTCTTAATAGGGATATAAATGGGGTGAAAGTTCTTAAAATCGCCAAACTAATGGGGCGAACGTCTTAAATTCTCAAAAGCAATGGGGCTAAACATGAGGGAGAAAGGGGTAAAGAAAAAAAATCCCTCACGTGGAAATCTCCCCTTAACCTTAAAGGCAATAATTGATCAGATACGCTGCACACATATTTCCTAATCCTATTTGACCTTTAATGTTGTTATTACTTAGGTACAAATACACACTATACCGCTCCTATCTTATAGTTATTACCACATAATACACACTATACCGCTCCTATCTTATAGTTATTACCACATAATACTTCCTAGCATGACCTGTAGCTGCCACATTTCACCCATCTACCAGCGCTCCCATATTACCTCCTATCAAATCTTATCATTATATTTCTTGGCAATTTTTCTAAACAAGTAGAGATGTTTAGATTGCAATTATAACAGTACCCGTTATAACAGTACCCATTATAACAGTACCCATTATAACAGTACCCACCGATTTGTCCAGATCTCTCAAGGCTTCTGACACAATAATCTTCATCCCGTGAATAACCAAAACAAAAGCCTTAATTAAGTCATGGTATAATGTATAGTTTCTAGCAAGTCGACAGCAAAATACGGTTAAGGGGGTAGTACTCGCTTGTTCTGGGACTCCTTCTCCCTCATGTTTAGCATATTAGTTTTGAGGTGTTAAGACGTTCGTTCCATTAGTTTGGCGATTTTAAGAACTTTCGCCCCATTTGTTTGTCAATATTAAAACCTTTCGTGCTATTTAGGTGTCGATTTTTTCCTGGCGAGCGATAGCTAACCTGTAGTTTTAAGAGGAATCGGCCTTCGGCCGGGAAATTTTTCTATCGAAAAATGTACACATTTATGTTTGAAGGGGGTCTAGGGGGTGTTTTTTAAAGTTTGATGGAGGTCTACTGAGGAAACTATAAAATATATTAATGAATAAATATATAAACCACAAACTAAGCACTACCCCCTTAAACTGCAAACTAAAGAGGAGAACATAACTGGTACTTACAATATCGTGTTAGAGTTGTCCCACTGGAGCCCTCGGTGTAATAACCTGCATGTATGGAGAGGTTATCCACTCCGATTGTTGGCCTGCAGAAGACAACAAAAATACATATAAATAATCAAATAACTGTATTGGTGGTGTAATGGTTTAGATGTCTGTGTTCTGGGTGTGGTGTCCCGAGTTGCTTTCATTAGTTTATTCAAGTACATTGGGGGTTTGTAATGGGTGATTAATGTTCAAAACGGGGTGTTCCTTAATACAAGACCTCATTATTTACCGTTTTTACCTGTTATTTAATTACAATTAAGGATGCGTAATTTATGAATGAATTATATCAATTTCACCGTATCATGAACATAGTATTTACAGTATATATATAATAAATTAGCTTGAATTCGCATGGTTATTTTATGTAAACAAATAATAGGTGAAAGAGATTTGCATTCAGTTTAATAGAAACAAATATATAATGCATACAATAACCTGAACTCATTTACTACTCGACCAAGATCTTAACTAATTGAAACCTAGACACTACTTTATTTATATATAGGCATAATCCACTTGGGGAGATCCAACTATCTAGCTTTGCCCCCTTCTTCTTTCAAAATGTCTACAAATTATCATTTAACATTTTTAATGCAAGCAAAATATTGTATAGTTTATTATAAATATATATATACTGTATATATATACTGTATATGTATGAACCTGAGACAAAGCTACTTTCGTCCAATATATTTAATCTGGAGTTTGCACTTACAGCTGATTGGCTAATGGTACCCTGTCCAAATGACATCTATCAGTTGTAACAAATAAACACAACATTATGTTACACACTACCATTAAGGGGAGGTGTTTAGTTTGTTCCCTAGACCTCCATCAAGCTTAAAATTACACCCCCTTGAGTCCCTTTCAAGATAAATTTGTACATTTTTCGGTAGAAAAATGTCCCGGCCAAAGGCCGGTTCCTCTTAAATTACAGGCTCGCTATCGCTCGCCAGGATAAAATCGACACCTGAATTGCACGAAAGGTCTTAATATGGGGTGAAAGTTCTTAAAATCGCTAAACTAATGGGGCAATATAATATCAAAAGCAATGGGGCTAAACATGAGGGAGAAAGGGGTCAAGAAAAAAATCCCTCAAGTGGAGATCTCCCCTTAACCAATCACCTCCAAGAAGAATGTTATTGCTCAAAAGAACCAAGTGCAAACCATATACAGTATACCCTAAATCATAGTGCTAACCTATTTATTTTAATACAAGAAAGCTTTTTTATCAACATTGTAGGTATTACACAATGACACTCAATATTCATCACATAATAAACAAACACCCCTTGATACAGTAGCCAGTGCGTCATATGTGCCAGTCTCCTTCCATAATATATACTGCGTTACCTTCCACCACCAGTCTCCTTCCACCACCAGTCTCCTTCCATAATATATACTGCGTTACCTTCCACCACCAGTCTCCTTCCACCACCAGTCTCCTTCCATAATATATACTGCGTTACCTTCCACCACCAGTCTCCTTCCATAATATATACTGCGTTTACCTTCCACCACCAGTCTCCTTCCATAATATATACTGCGTTACCTTCCACCACCAGTCTCCTTCCATAATATATACTGCGTTACCTTCCACCACCAGTCTCCTTCCATAATATATACTGCGTTACCTTCCACCACCAGTCTCCTTCCATAATATATTCAGAGTTACCTCCCTCCACCAGTCTCCTTCCATAATATATACTGCGTTACCTTCCACCACCAGTCTCCTTCCATAATATATACTGCGTTACCTTCCACCACCAGTCTCCTTCCATAATATATACTGCGTTACCTTCCCGCACCAGTCTCCTTCCATAATATATACTGCGTTACCTTCCACCACCAGTCTCCTTCCATAATATATACTGCGTTACCTTCCACCACCAGTCTCCTTCCATAATATATACTGCGTACCTTCCACCGCCAGTCTCCTTCCATAATATATACTGCGTTACCTTCCACCACCAGCCTCCTTCCATAATATATACTGCGTTACCTTCCACCACCAGTCTCCTTCCATAATATATACTGCGTTACCTTCCACCACCAGTCTCCTTCCATAATATATACTGCGTTACCTTCCACCACCAGTCTCCTTCCATAATATATACTGCGTTACCATCCACCACCAGTCTCCTTCCATAATATATACTGCGTTACCTTCCACCACCAGTCTCCTTCCATAATATATACTGCGTTACCTTCCACCACCAGTCTCCTTCCATAATATATACTGCGTTACCTTCCACACCAGTCCTCCTTCCATAATATATACTGCGTTACCTTCCACCACCAGTCTTCCATAATATACTGCGTTACCTTCCACCACCAGTCTCCTTCCATAATATATACTGCGTTACCTTCCACCACCAGTCTCCTTCCATAATATATACTGCGTTACCTTCCACCACCAGTCTCCTTCCATAATATACTGCGTTACCTTCCACCACCAGTCCTCCTTCCATAATATATACTGCGTTACCTTCCCACCAGTCTCCTTCCATAATATATACTGCGTTACCTTCCACCACCAGTCTCCTTCCATAATATATACTGCGTTACCTTCCACCACCAGTCTCCTTCCATAGAAATGATGTGCTTAAGGAAATTGACAGACTGAAACCTCATAAATCGCCTGGTCCTGATGAGGTATATGCTAGAGTATTAAAAGAATGTAGGGATGAGTTAAGTTACCCATTAACATTTTTATTTAACAAGTCATTGGAGACAGGTATAGTTCCAGAAGCTTGGAAGCTTGCAAACGTAGTTCCGATCTTCAAAAAAGGTGACAAATCAATAGCATCCAATTACCGTCCCATTAGTCTTACATCAATCATAGGAAAGCTACTAGAGTCAATTATTGCTAGTAAAATTAGAAACCACTTAGATACATTTAATTTAATAAATTCTTCTCAGCATGGATTCACTCAGGGACGTTCTTGCCTTACTAATTTGCTTAGTTTTTTCTCAGAGGTATATGAAGCAGTAGATAATGACAAGTCATATGATATAATATATTTAGATTTTAGTAAAGCTTTCGACAGAGTCCCCCACGAGCGATTGATGAGAAAGGTTGAGGCGCATGGAATAGGTGGGGCGTTGTTGGGATGGATTAGGTCATGGCTAATTGGTAGGAAGCAGAGAGTCAGCATAAATGGTACGAAGTCAGAATGGGGAGCAGTCAGAAGTGGTGTCCCCCAGGGATCTGTATTAGGTCCTCTGTTGTTTGTTATATACATAAATGACCTTGATTTAGGTATAACTAGTAGGATAAGTAAATTTGCAGACGATACCAAAATGGGGAGAACAATTGATTCAGATAGAGATATAGAGTGCCTCCAAAGGGATTCTAGATACCTTACACGAATGGTCAGTAAATTGGCAGATGAAGTTTAACATTGACAAATGCAAGGTATTAAAGATAGGGAAGATGCATACAAATGTTAAATATAAACTAGCTAATATGGAATTAGAAAACTCGAATTGTGAGAAAGATCTAGGTGTGTTTGTTAGCAATGATTTGAAGCCTAGACAACAGTGTATAAGCGTTCGAAACAAGGCAAACATGATTCTCGGGTTCATCTCAAGGAGTGTGAGTAACAGAACTGCTGATGTTATCTTAAAACTTTACTTGTCATTAGTGAGACCCCATATGGATTATGCTGTTTCAATTTTGGTGTCCTTATTACAGAATGGACATAGATTCATTGGAGAGAGTACAACGTAGAATGACAAAAATGATCCATAATATTAGAAATCTTCCGTATAAAGAAAGGTTGAAGAAATTAGGCTTACATTCGTTAGAGAGACGCAGAGTTAGAGGGGATATGATAGAGGTGTTCAAGTGGGTTAGTGGGATTAACAAAGGGGACATGACAAATGTACTAAAGATCAGTGATAGCGAAAGAACTCGTACCAATGGTTTCAAATTAGATAAATTTCGTTTCAGAAAAGATATAGGCAAATATTGGTTTGGTAACAGAGTTGTAGATGGGTGGAATGGACTACCAAGTGCTATAGTGGGATTAAAAACGATAGGGAGCTTTAAGATAAAATTGGATAAGCATATGGACGAGAAGGGTTGGGTGTGAAGGGGGATCATCAGGGTTGGGCCAATCAGCGCTCTGCAGACCCCCGTAATCCTGCGTTAATCTCTAACCGTTTTGGTAAGATGATCCTCAGGGTATTAGAGTGTTGAGCCTATAATTGGGCTTTGTAATTGGGGTTGTGTGGGACAGGGATCTGCCTTGCTTAGGCCAATCGGCTTTCTGCAGACTCCCATTTTCTTATGTTCTTATGTTCTTATAATATATACTGCGTTACCTTCCACCACCAGTCTCCTTCCATAATATATACTGCGTTACCTTCCACCACCAGTCTCCTTCCATAATATATACTGCGTTACCTTCCACCACTAGTAAGAGTCTCTATAAACCCAGACATTTGGCTCTCAATGCCACTCTTTGGTTGACGCCAACATTTTTACCCTCTCCAGGACGCGTATTGTGTGCTAAGGAGGGTGGGTTACTTTTTGGTCGATTTTGTCATATATTTATTATTTTTCTAGTTTCCTCCCTAGACCTCCATCAAGCTAGAAAAACACTCCCTAGACCACCCTTTAAGATAAATTTGTACATTTTTCGGTAGAAAAATTTCCCGGCCTTTGGCCGGTTTCTCTTAAAATTACAGGCTCGCTATCGCTCACCAGGAAAGAATAGATACCTAAATGGCACGAAAGGTCTTAAAATTGACAATAAAATGGGACGAAAGATATTAAAATCGCCAAACTAATGGGCCGAACGTCTTAAAATCTCAAAACTAATGGGTGTAGACACGAGGGAGAAGGGAGGCCAGACAACCGGGCCATCCTCCCTTAAGAGGGTATCGTCTGCTGCGAGGGAGTATATTCTTTAGTATACCCTTCAACCTGCATACACTTGAGATATGCTGTGCAATGAGACCTGTGGGTGTGAGGGTATACTACTTGGCCTTCATGTTGCTCGCATTTAGGTTTTCAATAAGTCCGTAAATATTCGCAAGAAATTGACAGTGATTGACGAACAATGAAAATTATGGTTAAAACGCACAAATTGGACATGATATAACTGATCTGTAACACAAACGCCAAGCACAATTTCACACACTCATATATATATATACTGTATATATATATAGGAGGGCTGGTCCTATCCAGAATGAGGTTTGCCATCCTCCATCCAACCTTAACCGTTTCTGTGTGTCTCTTACTTGCCTACTTTTCCTTTTATGGGCAGAGGGCTAGTAATCCTCCTCCCCTTGTCAAATTCACCTACTAGACGAGACAGGTTAAGGGGCGAGGGAATGCAAAAGTGGTCCTGGACTCTAAGAATTGGAACTTTAAAAGTTGTTTCTGTTCAGGTTCTGTCTCGAGTTGGTCACCCCCCAGCTATGGGGTATGAGCCAGAGTACATACATACATACATACATACATACATACATACATACATACATACATACATACATACATACATACATACATACATACATACATACATACATACATACATACATACATACATACATACATACATACATACATACATACATACATACATACATTATTAATAAGGTGCATTTGGGGTCTTTAACTGGGAGAGAAATTCGAATAGTCAGCACATAATACAATTTATTGTAGAACGGAAACACTTAGGAAATACAATATACACACACACAAACATAACAATACAGTATGTATGCCATACAGAGACTTTGACTCTATAAGGGTTAGTTAGGAGCGTAAAGTGGTTCCTTGTAAATTCCCTGTAAAGACAGAGTACTGTGGTAGTTGACCTGAAAACGTCACATTGATGGGGGTCATGTGGGGGTAGTTAGGTCCTGGGCTAACTGTCCAGTTAGCCTAGGGGTAGTTAGGTCCTGGGCTAACTGTCCAGGTAGCCTAGGGGTAGACACAGCCGCCTCAAGGGTCCAGGAGCGCTGAATCGCCTTGGGCTATCTTCCTTGGCGGGCTTCTTAGAGCTCGTGACAACAGGGAAATGGACCATGTGGGGTGGGCGAGTCCATTATACGAGGATGGGGATAGTATAGGGTTAGCACCGTGACGGCATCTAACCCAGCTACTGATGGGGATTGAATGGGAGCGCAGTGGATAATCAGGTATGCCGTAACAGCGTCCAATCCGGCTACTGTGGTATACACAATGGGAGGGCAGTTTGATGGCTCTTTTGATACTTTGTTGATCCTTTGTACTCCTTTGTACTCTCGTTGTAAAGGTTGTACTTTCCATATGTCGGTTCGACTGTAAAGGGTCACTCTCCTGCAGGGTCTGGCTATGCCGTCGGGGAACTTTCTGTCCACTAATGGAGTATCCTAGGGAGTTCGTCCTGCCACACTCTGCTCAGTTGCTCGAAATAGTCGTCATGGGGGTTTAGAAGGTCCTTTAGTTCCTGCAGCTCCTTACAGTCGGCAAGGTCTTCTTCCAGTACAACAGAATCGGGTGGCAGACTGAAGGCGTTTGCATCTTCTCTTTCTTCCTGGGGTTTGTCAGGCTTCAGTGGTGCGTCTGTCTTTTTCAAAGGTTCCGTGATGTCCTTAATGCCCTCCTCTGGTGTAGGGGAAATGAGCTGCTGTTAAAGGTGCAGAGAAAGGGAGGGAGACAAGATTCTATTCTCATGATGAGCTTCCAAGCCATTGAACCCTTGGGGGGGGGGGGGGGGGGGGGGGGGGGGGGGGTGGTGTTGATGCTTAGGGCATGAAAAGTGCTGAGCACATCTCGCATATATATATATATATATATATATATAGGTAGATAGATAGAGAGAGAGAGCGAGGTAAGGGGTCAACCACTGCAACTCGTCATCTTTAAGAGTATTGGTTCCAAAGTAAACTATACTAGGACAACTCTGAGCTGGTAGTGACATACACGCCACAATCCATATATGTGAGGTGGATATTGTTCAATTTATTTTCCCATGCCTCGACCACTGTCCAAACAATTTGAAGGCTGTGGTTTAAAAAGTATTAAATGCTATTTGCTGACACTTCCACACGCGTAATGGAATCGTGGGTTTGAGATGAGACAAATTAGATTAGTTGATATATATATATATATATTTTTTTTTTCCAGTCTTTCTTCTACTCAACAAGTGAACTCTGGACCTCTCTCCCTCAATCAATCTTTCCATCATCCTAAAAAAAAAAAATCGGTATTACCAGATGCCTTGATCCCAATTGAATTGCCTGTATCGAGTTAATTCATTCGATTATCTAGCTTGTTTCGGGGGAGGGGGGGGGGGGGGGTTACCAGCTCAACCCCCCCCCATTGTTGTGTATAGTGTGTGGGGGGTGCAGGTGGGTGTTATTGACCACTTGCGAGTTTCAGGCTATAAGGAAGTTGAAATCGTAAACATCGATATTAATACAAAATGCAACAACAATGTAGGTTTCTGATGGATACAAAAGTGTGTTGAATTGGGTTTCATAAATAAATAAATGCACCACAACCGTATTTTAGCTGGTAATTCTCCTAAATATTGATGTCAACAGCTCCAACTTCCTTATAGAACGAAACTCGCAAGTGGCCAATTGAACTGTTGGGATGTCTCGGCACCAAGTATGTTTTGATCAATAATTGGTATCAGCAATATCTAAGCTTCATTTCTTCATATCGAGTGAAATATAAAAAACATATTCCTACACTTACTCAAAGTATTCAACATCTGACAGACATTAATACAGCACAGAGCAAGCCAAACGTAATGACAGCTGAGACATGACTTATTAGCGCGACCGTACTAACCTCCGATGTCCGCCGTTGCAGGGAGGGTTTGGTTGGGGGGGGGGGGGTAAGTTTGGCGATTTTAAAGACCTCTCGTCCCATTGTTGTGTAAATATAAAGACATTTCGTGCCATTAATGTGTCGATTTTTTTTCCTGGTGAGTAAATTTCAGGAGGAAGCGGTTTTTGGCCGGGACAATTTTCTACCGAAAAATGTACACATTTATCTTGAAGCGGGGTCTTGGGGGTTTCTTTCAAGCTTGACGGAGGTGTAGCCAGGTTACAATGCAATAAATAGACCGAACAATAACCACTACCCCCCCCCCCCCCCCTTAACCCATGGAGTACCGGTGACGTCCTTTCCCTTATTTTCCGGCAACCATCAGACGATTGTATTCAGCTTAGGAAGGACCTCTAGCCATAATAAGGCTTCAAACTATCTCAACCAACCCTTTTAAGGGGAGATATCGACTTGAGGGATTTTTTTCTGGACCCCTTTCTCCCTCATGTTTAGCCCCATTGCTTTTGAGATTTTAAGACAGTCGCCCCATTAGTTTGGCGATTTTAAGAACTTTCGCCCCATTTCCGTCAATTTTAAGACCTTTCGTGCAATTTAGGTGTCGATTTTATCCTGGCGAGCGATAGCGAGCCTGTAATTTAAGAGGAACCGGCCTTCGGCCGGGACATTTTTCTACCGAAAAATGTACAAAATTATCTTGAAAGGGGGTCAAAGGGGTATAATTTCAAGCTTGATGGAAGTCTAGGAAACGCACTAAAAACCTCCCCTTAATGGAGTGATTGTTGGATGAATACACATAACACAATATAAACCGTCTGTAATCTAAACGATAACCAAACGCATGATTAGTTTGAATTACATAAATGAAGTCATATCGAAATGATTGTATACCGGTATTTATCTGATGAATACTAATGGAGGGGACATGCAATCGATGGCAAGGAAATTAACACGGACATACTAGTACCAAGATTCAAATTAACATGAAAATACTAGTACCAAGATTCAAATTAACATGAAAATACTAGTACCAAGATTCAAATTAACATGAAAATACTAGTACCAAGATTCAAATTAACATGAAAATACTAGTACCAAGATTCAAATTAATGACAATACTAGTACCAAGATTCAAATTAACATGAAAATACTAGTACCAAGATTCAAATTAACATGAAAATACTAGTACCAAGATTCAAATTAACATGGAAATACTAGTACCAAGATTCAAATTAACATGAAAATACTAGTACCAAGATTCAAATTAACATGGAAATACTAGTACCAAGATTCAAATTAACATGGAAATACTAGTACCAAGATTCAAATTAACATGAAAATACTAGTACCAAGATTCAAATTAACATGAAAATACTAGTACCAAGATTCAAATTAACATGAAAATACTAGTACCAAGATTCAAATTAACATGAAAATACTAGTACCAAGATTCAAATTAACATGGAAATACTAGTACCAAGATTCAAATTAACATGAAAATACTAGTACCAAGATTCAAATTAACATGAAAATACTAGTACCAAGATTCAAATTAACATGAAAATACTAGTACCAAGATTCAAATTAACATGGAAATACTAGTACCAAGATTCAAATTGTAGCTGCTTTGACGTGGTTATTTCGTAACAGAAAAATATATGGAGACAAATAATATATATATATATAAAAAATATCTTCATATTAATAAACTATGAACAAACCTACTTGGAATACAGAAAATTGAAAAAAGGACATGACAGGATTATATGACAGCCCAACCAACACACCCACCTGAACCCTAACAAATAACCCCGAGCATCAGCCCAAACCAAGGTCAGCGGAGAGCCACGTCCGAACGATCCACAAAAAAGGTAAAATTCATTCACGGCCAGCCTTCAATGAGCCTCACAAAGCCATTGAGCGGGTGTGTGTGTGTGTGTGTGTACTCTCCCGTGTTTACTGCACCACACACACACACACACACATACACGCACATATATACACACACACACACAGACACGCACATATGCTGTACACACACACACACACACACACATACACGCACATATATACACACACACACACAGACACGCACACACACACAGACACGCACATATGCTGTACACACACACACACACACAGACTTATCATGACTTGCCCCCCTCACTATCACCCTCACGCCATCTCACCTGTCGCTCTACCTGGGATTGGGAGCTTGGCTTGGTTTGAAGACCTAAGTCAGTACCACACGGGCCCAGTTTGTTGGCTTGGAGGATGGAGATTTTAACTCTATTTCGAAAAGTAGGAAAAGAACACTCCTAACATATCCTAATGCCAGTCAAAGCTTTACTAAAATGAGGTGAGGCAAGCAACCTGTCTATCTATCTATTGCCGAACGCCTTACTCCCCTTAATGAGGGTTTCCATACCCAAAATGCCCCCAAGCGGACCTATTCCCTGTAAGAGGGACAATCCGTGCCAGTTTACTGAAGGACTTACAGGATTGACCACTCTATTTAGGGTCCGTCCGACTCTGAGGCTTTCTATGTATCTTATTAGCACTATTGTTCTACAGTGGTGTGTGGCTAATCCATCCACTAACCTCCTTCACCCTTAGGTAAGCAGTACGGATTTGTATAAGGCTTACTCCCCTAGACAGGTTGCCGACCAAAGCTGACGAGTCCCATCCACCCGATTTTTTCATAAGGTTGTCTCACCTCGATGGGTTGCCGACCAGAGCTAACGAGTCCCATCCACCCAGGAAAAAAATAAATAAATAAATAAAAAAAAAAAAATCCCCTATGGCTTCCGGCAACCCAGTAAGGCAAACCAGTTTGTTGGGACAAGGCCTGCGATCTAGTCCTGTCAAAAATAATAGTGCCACCAAACCAATAACGTGAAAGGGGGTAAATTGCCATGAGGGTTGCTGGGGGTTCTATGAATTGGGCGGTGGGCCCGGCTCGTCAACTGCTCGCTGCTCACATTAAGGGGAGATGGGTCGTATTTCTGGACCCCTTTCTGCCTTGTGTTTAGCCACATTATTTTTTTCAGATTTTCAGACGTTCGGCCCGTTAGTTTGGCGATTTTAACACCTTTCGCCCCATTTCGTTGTCAATTTTAAGACCTTTCGTGCCATTTAGGTGTCGATTTTTTCTTGGCGAACGAAAGCGAGCCTATAATTTAAGAGAAACCGGCCGAAGGCCGGTGTTTTTTGTTTTGTTTTTTCCTTCATTCGTATATGCTAACCAGGAAGGTCTACACTAATTAGGCATGGACGTTGTGGGTCTAGAATATTCCTAATTAATGCATAGTATTTCGATCCTATGTATTTTTTATTTATCCTTCCATATTCTCTCTGCCCCCTCCTACCAATAAAAAGACTCTCTCTCTCTCTCTCCATGAATGAGGCAGACAGACCTAACAAGCGAGGTGGCCCCCCCCCCCCCCCCCCGCGAGAGAGACCCTATATTAATCAAGCCATATATACAGCTCTCCCCCCCCCCCCCCCCCGACTGAGATATTGCGTCCGCCAAAAGGTAGGCTCACGCACGCCAACTCGCCACAACCGCACGCCAACACCATATTCACACGCACATTACGAGCGATATGTGCAAATTACGAGCAAATATGTGCCAATTACGAGCAGTATGTGCAATTACGAGCAATATGTATCACTAACTCCGCGCCCATCTGTCTCATCTGCAAATTAAGGGGGTACTACTCGCCTTTTCTGGACACCCTTCTCCCTCATGTTTAGCATATTCAGTTTGAGGTTTTATGACCTTCGTTCGTTTCGCCTCATTTTTGTTGTCAATATTAAGATCTTTCGTGCCCTTTAGGTGTCGAAGTTTTTCCTGGCGAGCGATAGCGAGCCTCTAATTTTAGAAGGAACCGGCCTTTGGCCGGGAAATGTTTCTACCGAAAAATGTACAAATTTATCTGGAAAGGGGGTCTAGGGGGTGTTTTCTAAGCTTGATGGAGGTCTGGCGAGGAAACTGAAAAATTAATTAATAAATAAATATATAGACCAAAAACCAAGCACTATCCCCTTAACGAGGGGTTCCGGCTTTATAATTAGCTAATAACCCCGACTCCAGGTGAATTTACTGTTTAATTACCTTTTGATTAAATATGCTTTGAATAATCTCTCTCCCCGCCTGACGATAGAGACGAGAGTTAGGAGGCAATCGGTGGAGCTATGAGTCTAATGGTCCGAGTCCTTCATCGGTGCAAATAACCCTAGATTATTAGCGCGATTGCCGTGCCAATAGCGGTCTCGGGCGCGGCTCTCCTTTGCTTCGGCTTCACAGGATGTATACGTCATCATTTGGGATACTTAGCCTATTTTTCCGCCGAGAGGGAAATTAGCGATACCATATTTGCGTAAACTATTAAGGGGGGGGGGGAGAGTCACTTTTTGGTCGATATTTTCGTTAATATATTAGTTTTCTAGTTTCCTCCCTAGACCTCTATCAAACTTTAAAAAAAAAAAATCCATTAGATCCCCCTTCTAGAATAATGTGTACATTTTTCGGTGGAAAAATGCCCCCTTCCAAAATTACAGTTTCACTATCGTTCGCCAGGAAAAAAATCAACACCTAAATAGCACGACAGGTCTTACAATTGACAAGGAAATGGGGCGGATGGTTTTAAAAACGCCAAACTAATGGGGCGCAAACATCTTACAATCTGAAAACTAATGGGGCTAAACATGAGGAAGAAGGAGGACCAGAAAACCGACCCATCTCCCCTTAAATGTCACCTGAAATAGGTTAGTGAAAACTATTTAACAAAAAGTGACCAAAACAGCGAACCACGTTAGTATGAAAAACCTTTGGTCGAAAATAAATTAATTATTATGTTTTTTCCACAAGCCAACTTCACTTCTAAGCTCAATTAAGGAAATCAACAAATACACGTGGCACTCCAAGGACTCGAACCTAGGATACTCACATCGAAATTCCGCGCACCTGCATTACGCTATCTATACCTCAATAGTGATCATTATGCGGCTATAATGCATATAATATAATTTAGGTTATCACAACATTCTCGAATACACTATTTATGTTACACTTTCCACTCCACTACCACTACCCCCCCCCCCCCTTAAGCGTCCTGACAAAATAAAACAAAATAAAAATTTACAAAAATTAAAAATTAAAATGAAAACACAAATAAATAAATAAATAAATCCAACTGATTACTTAAGGGGAGGTATTTAGTTTGTTCCCTAGACCTCCATCAAGCTTAAAATTACACCCCCTTGAGTCCCTTTCAAGATAAATTTGTACATTTTTCGGTAGAAAAATGTCCTGGCCGAAGGCCGGTTCCTATTAAATTACAGGCTCGCTATCGCTCGCCAGGATAAAATCGACACCTGAATGGCACGAAAGGTCTTAATATGGGGTGAAAGTTCTTAAAATCGCTAAACTAATGGGGCAAACGTTTTATAATATCAAAAGCAATGGGGCTAAACGTGAGGGAGAAAGGGGTCAAGAAAAAAATCCCTCACGTGGAGATCTCCCCTTAACCCCTTCAGTACCGGTGACATCGTTTTCATTCCATGCTAGCAACTATTATATATAGACACGGTTTTATTCAGCTTAGGAAGTATGTCGGTCGATAAAAAAATTCAGACTATCGCAATGCATCCTTTTAGCTACCATATTATATCCTTCCTAAGCTTCATGAAATCGTCTGAATCGAGCTGAAATCCAAACAAAAAGACGTCACCGGTACTGTAAGGGTTAAGAGGAGGTTTTTAGTGTGTTTCCTAGACTTCCATCAAGCTTGAAATTACACTCCCTTGACCCCCTTTCAAGATAAATTTGTACATTTTTGGGTAGAAAAATTTCCCGGCCGATGGCCGGTTCCTCTTAAATTACAGGCTCGCTATCGCTCGCCAGGAAAAAATCGAAACCTAAATGGGACGAAAGGTCTTAAAAGTGACATAAATGGGGTGAAAGTTCTTAAAATAGCAAAACTAATGGGGCGAACGTCTTAAAATCTCAAAAGCAATTGGGCTAAACATGAGGGAGAAAGGGGTAAAGAAAAGAAAAAATCCCTCAAGTGGAAACCTCCCCTTAACCAGTGCTGTACCGGCGACGTCTTTTTTATTGGCTTTCTTGCTACATTTAGCGATTGTGCGCAGTTTAAGAAGGATCTGTGGAAGAAAAAAAGGGTTAAGTGAGATTGGTTCTAAGCCTGTTAACGGTTGGAGGGCCTTTGTAACTGCATGCAATCGTCTAACAGTAGCCAGAATAAAATCACAAAAGAAGTTGCCGGTTCTTTAAGGGGAGATCTCCACTCGAGGGATTTTTTTCTTGACCCCTTTCTCCCTCATGTTTAGCCCCATTGCTTTTGATATTATAAAACGTTTGCCCCATTAGTTTATCGATTTTAAGAACTTTCACCCCATACTAAGACCTTTCGTGCCATTCAGGTGTCAATTTTATCCCGGCGAGCGATAGCGAGCCTGTAATTTAAGAGGAACCGGCCTTCGGCCGGGACATTTTTCTACCCAAAAACGTACAAATTTATTTAGAAAGGGAGTCAAGGGAGAGTAATTTTAAGCTTGATGGAGGTCTAGGGAACCAACTAAAAACCTCCCCTTAAGGTTTAACACGAAGAATTTGCTTCCAAATTGCTATAAATATGATAATCCAGGGTCTAAATAACCCTTCCCAATATTATCGCCCGTTACCAGAAAACATTAAGGGTTATATAGGGCTTGCTTTGGAGGGGGGGGGGCTACTTAGTCATTTATTTGTATTTAATTTTGAGTTTCCTCGCTAGACCTCCATCAAGCTTAAGGGGGGTGACCTGCTTTTTGTTATTTCTGTCCTTTTCTCTCTTTCTCTGGCTTGTATCCATTCGGCCCCATTCAGCCAACTATTTTAAGACGTTTATCCCCATATAGGTGTCGATTTCTTCCTGGCGAGCGATAGCGAGCCAGCATTATATGAAGAAATCCGGCTTCGCCAGAGAAATTTTTCTATCGAAAAATGTACAAATTTAGCCTGCTGTCAAACAAAAATAAATAAATATGCTGGCTCGCTACCGCTCACCAGTAAAAAATTGACACCTGGATGGAGATAAACGTCTTAAAACAGTAGGCTGAATAGGGCCAAATGGATACAAGCCAGAGAAAGATAGAAAAGAACAGAACAAAAACAGGTCACCCCCCTTTAAAAAAACACCCCTAGAGGCCTACTCCCTTTCAAGATATATGTGTAAATTTTTCGGTAAAAAAATGGCCCGGCCGAAGGCAGATTCCTTTACAAATTACAGGCTCGCTATTGCTCGCCAGGAAAAAAATCGACACCTAAACGGCACGAAAGGTCTAAATATTGGCAAAGTAATGGGGAGAAAGGTCTCAAAATCGCCAAACTAGTGAACCAACGTCTTAAAATCGCAAACCTAATGGGTCTAAACATGAGGGAGAAGGCGGTCCAGTAAAAAAACGAGAACCTCGCCCTTAATAAAGATAAATTATAGTGTATCCTACAATCATATGAAAAAAAAATAAAAATAAAAAAAAATAAAAAAAAAATTATCGTGCCTCTCTGCAAGTATATATATTATTATTTATTTTTATATATATATATATGATGGACTAATGCACATATCAATCACCAGCAGACGAGCGAGTTACAAGGGGTAGGAGGAGTAGAGTGATCCATGGGGGAGTACATGTATATTATCTATTTTCCCTGCTAATGCTATTATTATAAGCCTCTGACGCATCGAGAGAGAGAGAGAGAGAGAGAGAGAGAGAGAGAGAGAGAGAGAGAGAGAAAAGACAGACAGACAGACAGACAGAGAGAGAGAGAGAGAGAGAGAGAGAGAGAGAGAGAGAGAGAGAGAGAGAGAACGAAAAAAGAACGAAAGAAAGACAGAGAGAAAAAAGAGAGAAAGAAAGAGAGAGAGTGAGAGAGAGGTGACTTTGCGTATAGAGTTGCCCATTAATATCAGTCTTTATACAAAAAAAAAATAAAACAAAAATAATAATAAGTTGACTAACCCCTTGACATCACAACCCACTCCTAGATGACTTCATTGTACTATAAATACCGTGTTAAGGGGGCCCACCTCGCTTTTTTTTCTCTCTTTCTCTCCCTCTCTCTTTGGCTTGTATCCATTCGGCCCCATTCAGCCTACTGTTTTAAGACGTTTACCCCCATCCAGGTGTCAATATTTTCCTGGCGAGCGGTAGCGAGCCAGCATATATATTTCTTTGTTTTGCCAGCAAGCTAAATTAGTACATTTTTCGATAGAAAAATTTGTCCGGCGAAGCCGGATTTCTCCATACAATGCTGGCTCGCTACGACATCTAAATGGGGATAAACGTCTTAAAACAGTTGGCTGAATGGGGCCGAATGGATACACGCCAGGGAAAGAGAGAAAAGGAGAGAAAGATAAAACAAAAAAAGCCGGCGACCCCCCATAAAAATACAACTCCTTTCTAGCAGCCCCCACCCTGATTCCCGTAGCTCTCGGGCGGGGCGGGGCGGGGCGGGGCGGGGATGGGGCGGGGTCAGGGTTACAATATCAAGTCCGCTAGATAGTTATAAGTAAAGGCTGATAATCGCTAGAATAATGTCGCAATCTCTCCAATATCGCTCATAAATGGCTCAAATGTCCCGAATATTGCTAGAATTCATGTCGCTAGATGTAAAAATGTGCCTCTAGAGCGAAGGAAATACCCCAGATCTAGCGGGAAAGTAAAGTAAATACCTCAGATCTAGCGGGAAAGTAAAGTGAATACCTCAGATCTAGCGGGAAAGTAAAGGAAATGCCTCAAATCTAGCGGGAAAGTACAGTAAATACCTCAGATCTAGCGGGAAAGTAAAGGAAATACCTCAAATCTAGCGGAAAAGTAGGTACATTGGCAACACTGGGTATAGGCAGAGTCAACACAGGCGCACAGATTCCCACAATGCACCGCTTTGTTTATATTGACCTTATTTGGGCGCGTGAGATCATGGCGTGGTGGTGGCGGGAATCCGTGACGTAACATATCCTCTAGGGGGTTTCACACGAGTAAATTATGATCTCGAACCATATTATGTATTATCCGGTACCCTTTTATCTGTATCGAACCCAGTTGAGATAATGTAGACGTGATTATTATGACATCACAAACACTTATAATTTTGCTTTATTAATATTATTAGGCGATTTTATTCAGATGGAGAAGGGTATATTTTTTTGTTTTTTGTTTTTGTTTTTTCCTATGTGATTGAGGGAGGCAAAAGACAGAACTGTCTATAGCGAGTGCCTCCCCCATAGTTGAAAGAGTGACAGGGCCAAAATCAAGGGACGTTCGAGCCAAAATGGAAGTCAGAGGGTTAATGGGGATAATATTTACCCCTTTTAACACCCACAGATCCTTCTTCAGCTGTATATAATTGTCTAATGATAACCAGAATATACTGAGGGATTAAGTAACTTAACACTACCGTCAAGATTAACTATAGTCTATAAGAAAATATTAGATTAACCCTTACAGTATGCATTGGAGCAATTGTTCATATTTGTTCCGGCTAGTAGTAGACGAAATTATGAAGATTAGAAAGGTTATGTGAGCGTTTAACCCCTTTGGTACCGAGTTGTCCTTGTCATTATAATCTGGATATCATTAGACGATTTTATCCAGCTTAGGGAGGACGTGTAGCATTTAAAAGGCTTCAAACTATCTCGATTATCCATTTTAACTACCACGGTTTCCTCCTAAGCTGCATACCATTGTCTGAATATAGCTGGAATAACACATAATATGTCCTAGGTAAGGAAGGGGTTAAGGGATGACTTTGACAGATGTTACCCACTGATTGGTAGTGGTTCTTCATAAGTTGTATCAAATCGTTTGGTGTTAGCATTAATGCTAACACCAAACGATTTGATACAAAGTTGTGTTCCAATTAATTAATTAGAACACAACTTTGTTATTCTAAAATAATATAAACTAGTAGGGGTACCCGGCGTTGCCCGGGTAATCACCATAATCACCATCACTACTACTACCATAATCACCATCATCAATCACTACTACCATAATCACCGGCCTCGACCTCCCTGTGCCTCATTAAACGGCGACCTCGATTTCGGCCGCTAAATGACCTCCGATTTTGGATCTGACTTCATCCGTACCCATATTTTGGGGGGCTGCGAACAACTTTCGTTCCATACACCTTTTCGATCGGAGGCCTCCTTCTGCCCCAAACGGCAATTTGTTTTCAATTTTTTTCATTTTTGTTTTTCAATTTCGGCCTCGAAACGACCTCCGATCGCGGCCTCGCCCCCTCTATGACCTGACCCAGGTCAATTGACACCCACATGCAAAGTTTCAGCTCCCCAGGTCCAAAACTGCGGCCGCCTATGGGGTTCTTTTCCCCTGCACAGCTTCTTGCTCTGTACAGGGGCATAGTGCGTCCTTGTATTGAGTATTGTTCACATGTGTGGGGAGGTTCCTCTCACACCGCTCTCCTAGACAAAGTTGAAAGGAAGACCTTTCGTATCATTAACTCCCTTCCACTCACCAACTCTCTGCAATCTCTCTCTCTCCGCCACAATGTTGCATCTCTCTCGCTATTCTATCGCTACTATAATAATCAGTGTTCCTCAGAGCTTTCCCAGTGTATACCACCTCCTTTACGTAGGACACGTGGTACCCGTCTTGCAACTCAATCCCACCCCTACTCTGTGCAACTCTCCAACCCGAGAGGGAAACGTTACTCTGAAACTTTCTTCTACTCAACAGCTGAGCTCTGGAAATCTCTCCCAGAATCAGTCTTTCCCTCTTCCTATGACTTAAATTGCTTCAAACTCCGTGTGTCCAGGCATTTTGGCTCGAACGTCCCTTGATTTTGGCCCTGTCACTCTTTCAACTATGGGGGAGGCACTCGCTATAAGCAGTTCTGCCTTTAGCCTCCCTCAATCACATAGAAGAAAACAAATAGTAATGAACAGAACGTCATGAAATCTGAACACTAATGGGGCTAAACATGAGGAAGAAGGGGAACCAGAAAAACGACCCACCTCCCCTTAAGGACCCTCATCATCTCCCACGTTATTCAGTGGACAGGAAAGTGATAGCACCAAATTAGGAGAGATGGGAGGACGATGAGGGAAGGGATATACGATGAGGGGGAGGAGGATACGATGAGGACGAGGAGGGGGAACATAGGAGGATGAGGAAAGTTTAGAGCAATACTGGGGTAGTATCAGTGTCTTAGTGTGCAGTGTGTGTGCGAGAGAGAGAGAGAGAGAGAGAGAGAGAGAGAGAGAGAGAGAGAGAGAGAGAGAGAGAGAGAGAGAGAAGAGAGAGAGATAGAAGGTGAGAGAGAGAGAAGAGAGAGAGAGAAGAGAGAGGAGAGAGAGAGAGAAAGAGAGAGAGAAAGAGAGAGAAAGAGAGAGAGTGAGAGAGAGAGAGAAGAGTGTGTGTGTGTGTGTGTTTGTTGGTTGTGTTTGTGTGTGTGTGTGTGTGTGTGTGTTATTATGTGTGGTTCAGGATACCCTAGGAGTGAGTCAGAGAAGGAGGAGGAGACGTTCACAAAAATACTGTGGTGGTAGTATCAGTGTCTTAGTGTGTGTGTGTGTGTGTGTGTGTGTGTGTGTGTGTGTGTGTGTGTGTGAGGGAGGCAAAAGGCAGAACTGCCTATAGCGAGTGCCTCCCCCATAGTTGAAAGAGTGACAGGGCCAAAATCAAGGGACGTTCGAGCCAAAATACTCGAACATTATATATACTGTGCTGTACTTTGTATTTTATAGAGAGAAGAGAGAGAGGGAGTGGAGAGTGAGAAATGTGATGAGTATTAGTGGATGAGTGAGTGAGTTGAGTGAGTGAGTGAGTGATGATTGCTGAGTGAGAGTTATGAGTTAGATTAATAAGACAGAGAGAGGGAGAGAGTAGTTTGCCAGACAGAATATACAAGCCCTAAACATTTCAGGTGGCTCAGGAAGAATAATACCTGGCCGAGGAGGAAGAGAAATACATGGTGGAGAGAAGACAAACAAACCGCTCACTGTAGATGATCAAATGACAAGGAGTTACAAGGTATAGTCAATATTTCTCAGCCGTAGACACCCATTTCATTAAGGGGAGGTTTTTAGTGTGTTCCCTAAACTTCCATCAAACTTAAAATTACTCCCCCTAGACCCCCTTTCAAGATAAGTTAGTACATTTTTCGGTAGAAAAATGTCCCAGCCGAAGGCCGATTCCCCTTAAATTACAGGCTCGCTATCGGTCGCCAGGAAAAAATCGACACCTAAATGGCATGAATGGTCTTAAAATTGACAGAAATGGGGCGAGGGTTCTTAAAATCGCCAAACTAATGGGACGAACGTCTTAAAATCTCAAAAGCAATGGGACTAAACATGAGGGAGAAAGGGGTCCAGAAAAAAATCTCCCAAGTCGATATCCCCCCTTAAGGGCACCTCATTTGCTTTATCTCTTTATTTCTTATTGTTACTGGCATGCATATTGGTTATTGTTACTGGCATGCATATTGGTTATTGTTACTGGCATGCATATTTATCTCTTTATTTCTTATTGTTACTGGCATGCATATTGGCTATTGTTACTGGTATGCATATTTATCTCTTTATTTCTTATTGTTACTGGCATGCATATTGGTTTTAGTTTGATCCCTAGACCTCAATCAAGCTTAATAAAAAAACATGCCAAAGACCCCCCTTCGAGATAAATTTGTACATTTTTCGGTAGAACAATGTCACGACCGAAGGCCGGCTCCTCCTCAATTATAGTCTCGCTA
>CM064543.1:4435724-4493224 GCA_032716605.1 Paralithodes platypus
TAAGCTTGATGGGGGGTCTAGGGAGCAACTAAAGCAAATGTATATAACGGTAATAAAATATATACAAAAGTATATACCGTAATAAATCTAACAAACGTATCATACCGGTAATAAAATTATAACAAACGTATATACCGGTAATAAAATATAACAAACGTATATACCGGTAATAAAATATAACAAACGTATATACCGGTAATAAAATATAACAAACGTATATACCGGTAATAAAATATAACAAACGTATATACCGGTAATAAAATATAACAAACGTATATACCGGTAATAAAATATAACAAACGTATATACCGGTAATAAAATATAACATATAACTAGATAAAATAACGTCCCCTTAAGGTCCGGTGGCTGGGGTCTTTTGGATACACCCTTCCTCAGTTTTGTAATAAGGGTCATATTAGTTCCCACTGTTATTTGATTGGATGATAGAACAAGAGAGCTATCAAGGCTGTATTGAGAAGTGTCTTAGGGGCCACAGTGATTCATTAACGGGGGTTATTATATTTATTATAATATATATATATATATATATATATATATATATATATTATATAGTGTATTCTTTACTTGTCAATGCAATAACATAACTAGGAAGAAAGAGGTACCTGGCGGAGGTAGAGGTATGGGGGAGAGACAGACAGACAGACAGACAGGTAGGTAGGTAGGGAGGGAAGGTAAGGCAGGTAAGGAATCCGGATAAAAGGGTAATACACAGGTGATACGGGTCCTCTCAAACGCCGCTCATTATTCGGTCTATTTGCAACGCTGAACACCCCTTCCCCCCTGCCCTCTACCGGTGAACCGTGGTAATGATGGTAGTGTAGAGAGGAGGGGGGGGGGGGGACTCATACAGTGTAGGGGTCTTCTCGTAAATAAGTACATTCACCCTTATTTGTTTGCCCACATCATGAGATAGAAAGATAGATAGATAGATGTGTTTGTGTGTGTGTGTGTGTGTGTGATTGGTAAGCTTGGAAATCCGCATGGTTGGATTTATTCAAGTCTTTAAAAGGTATATCAATAAATTATTTGCCATTTTCAGGACTAAGGCAGACGTAGAGGAGTCGAAATAATGATGAAACAATAGTGCCAGAATTACAATGCTCGTTCAGATTTGGGAAATATAAGTCCTCAGTGATCATATAGTGGTTTTGGTGTAATTTAATTTGGGTCTAATAATTCAGGGAGGTTTTTCTTGTAGGTTAACCCCTTCAGTACCATGACGTAATTTTCACCATGTTCTGTTTACCATTAGACGATTTGCTTTGGCTTATAATCAACCTCTAGTAATCAAGGGGGTAAATGCGATCTCAATTAACCCTCTGAATAACATAGGTCCTCCTTAAACTGCATAACAACGTCTAATTTTAGCCAGAATCAAGGATCCCATTACGTCATCGTTCTGAAGGGTTAACCATTTGAAGCTCTGACGCGTATTAGCAGTTTAATTTGGCTATCATTAGACGAGTTTATGCAGCTTAGGAAGTATCTGTTGGTATTAAAAGCGTAAATACTATATCAATCAACCCTTTGACTTCCATATACCGTTACTAATCTGAATAAAATCGTTTAATAGTAGCCAGAAAACAGAACAGAAACGCGTATTGGAGCTTGAAAGGGTTAAGATGGGTTTGGATAATGTGTCTGAGGTGTGTAGGAATCGATTCACGATGTAGGGGAATAATTAATCTTGGCTGCAAAAATCCAATGGGCGAGTAGACCTCATAGACCTCCCATACCATCTCTCCCTCCCTCCCTCCCTCTCCTTCTCCCCCCCCCCTCCCCTCTTCTCTCTCTCTCTCTTCTTCTTTCTGTGGCCTCTATGCACCTACTCACGAAGCGCCTTGGAGGGCTAATCTGCAGGAGGAAGGAAAACAGGGTAAACACGGCCGCAACCCAATACAGCCGCAACTCAAAACGGCCACAATTCTAAACATTCGAGGTTAGGTTGAGGGAAATGAGGCTCAGCTTGGTTAGGTCACTTTTTGACCTCCCTCCAGTAGGTTTTCGGATCAACGTGTCCTTATGCTTGAGGGGATTTTGTTTTATATTTCTGGCCCACCTTCTCCCTCATGTTTAGTAACACCGTTAAGACGTTCGCCCCATTAGTTTGGTGATCTGTAGACACTTTGCCCCATTTCTTTGTTTAGACCTTTCACGCCTAAATGGCATGAAAGGTCTAAATATAAACACATAAATGGGGCAAAGTGTCTTCAGATCACCAAACTAATGGGGCGAACGATTTATTTCCTGGCGAATGATAGCAAGCCTGTTATATATTAGGAACCGGCCTTCATCGGGACATCTTTTCTACCAAAAAATGTACAAATTTATCTCTAAGGGGGGTCTTGGGGTATATATATATATATATATATATATATTTGTTTTATTTGCATGTAGGAGACAAAAGGCAGGTTGCCTTTAACGAGTGTCTCCCCCAAAGCCGAAACAGAGACAGGGCCCAATTCAAGGAACGTTGGGGTCAAAATGCTTGGACACATGAAGTTTAAAGCAGTTTAAATCATAGGATGAAGGAAATATTGATTGAGGGAGAAAGTTCCAGAGTTCACTTGTTGCGTAGATGAAAGACAGAACAATTACCAATTCTTGGGTTGGAGAGCTGGACAGCAAAGGAGTGGGACTGTGTTGAAAGGTGGTTGCCTCGCACTCGCCACAAGGGAGGGGGTATGCACTGAGAAGAGAGCTCTGAGGAACACTGATTGTTCTAATAACGATAGCAGAGTGAAAGAGATGCAATATTGCGGCGTGTAGAACTATATTGTAGAGAACTATAGTCTATATTTTGTTCCCAGCTGAGGGTAAATTGCCATGTGTCTATCTTTGTTACTCAGCTATAAGGTAGATTTTGTAGCGAAATATGGTGTTAATTATGAAAACATGGGCTTAATACGACACACAGCCATAGTGATTTCCTATATTGCCATTAAGGGGAGATATTCACTTGAGGGAGTTTTTTCTTGACTCCTTTCTCCCTCATGTTTAGTCCCGTTGCTTTTCTAATTTTAAGACGTTCGCCCCATTATTTTGACGATTTTAAGAACTTTCGACCCATTTCTGTCAATTTTAAGACCTTTCGTGCCATTTAGGTGTCGATGTTATCCTGGCGAGCGATAGCGAGCCTGTTATTTAAAAGGAACCGGCTTTCAGCCGAGACATTTTTCTACCGAAAAATGTACAAATTTATCTTGAAAGGGGCTCAAGGGGGTGTAATCTTAAGCTTAATGGATATCTAGAGACCAAACTAAAAACCTCCCCTTAAGTATCGAGAAATCAGCTACTAAGGGATTCAATTTAGCATCAGCTGGGAAAAAATAGACTCTAGTGAGAAGAAGGGAGTTGATCAGACGAAATGCTTTGGGTTGCTAGTGGACTATACGAAGTGTAATGAAAGGAATGATGTATGGGTCAGAAAGATTGTTGAACATAACTATCGAGATACCTGACTTGACCCCTTGCGAGTTTCGTTCTATAAGGAAGTTAGACCTGCAGACATCGATATTTAGCAGAATTACCAGCTATAATACGGTTTTAGTATATATATAAAATTATAAATACACAAAACCCAATTCAACATACTCTTTAGCCAGCAGAAACCTACATTATTATTGCATTTCTATATACTATCGATCTCTACAGCTCCAACTTCCTTATAGCCTGAAACTCGCACGATAACCTTGTAGTCCCTTTGGTTTTTAGTTGGGTTATAACCTTCATTTTTGGTTCATGTAGCTATTCTCTGGATTAGCCCTCCTCCCGTCTTTGTTCCCTTGCCCTTAACTTGTGTCCTCCCTTTCCTCGTCCCTCCCTCCCCCCCCTCCCCCCCCCCCCTCCCCCCCATTGTCGGCGCCAGAAGAGAGAGAGAGAGGGAGAGAGAGAGAGAGAGAGACTCATTACAATCTTACCTTATCCCCCCCTAACCCTCCCCCCCCCCCCCCCCCCCCCCGCCAGCATACGCCTACTCCACCCTCTACTAATTTACAGTTGCACACACACACACACACACACACACACACACACACACACACACACATGGGGTACTGTCTGGACATTGAGAAAGGGTGTGTATGATCGCCTGTGTCTCTGTCTCTCTCCCCCCCCCCCTAACGAGATAATACGTGGGTGGAAAGGGTTACAGACATATATTGCGTATCTCTTAAATCTACGCCTAGCTTTTACTCGTAGTTGTGTGATTTAAGGGGATACTGGCGATTTAAGGGGGTAGTGGCTATTTAAGGGGATACTGGCGATTTAAGGGGGTAGTGGCTATTTAAGGGGATACTGGCGATTTAAGGGGGTAGTGGCTATTTAAGGGGATACTGGCGATGTGTTCGTAATTGTTCTGTCAACTTTTCAAACGTTATTTCAATATTATTTCAATATGATTGCCACCATTGTCATTAGTTTAGAAATGGGTTTATCGTTTCCGAGATATTATACATACCTTCCTCTCTTGGCTCCTGAGTCCTGATCAACCCGTCATGATCAATTATAGTATCGTTCAGGTCAAACTTCCCTTGTAAATATGGCGTTTTATATTCATATACCCTAGTCTTAAGGGGAGAATTCCACTTGAGGGATTTTTTCTTTACCCCTTTCTCCCTCATGTTTAACCCCATTGCTTTTGAGATTTTAAGACGTTCGCCCCATTAGTTTAGCGATTTTAACAACTTTTACCCCATTTATGTCACTTTTAAGACTATTCGTGCCATGTATGTGTCAATTTTTTCCTGGCGAGCGATAGCGAGCCTGTAATTTAAGAGGAAGCGGCCTTCGGCCGGGACATTTTTCTACCGAAAAAATTACAAATTTATCTTGAAAGGGGGTCAAGGGGGTGTAATTTCAAGCTTGATGGAAGTCTAGGAAACACACTAAAAACCTCCCCTTAAACAAAAAATGTCTCATAACTGCCTTGATGGTGTCATGGTTAGAGTGCTTAACATATGTGTGTGGTAACCCAGGTTCGAATCCCGGTGGATCACATGCTTTCATTAAGAAGATGTTTGGTTTTGGAGTGAGAACAAAATATATATGCTTTAGGGGAGATTGGTATTTATTGGTAGGCTATTGATTTGTTTTTATTGGTATTGATTGGTATTGATTTGTTTTTATATATTTATTTATTTATTATTTTTAGTTTCCTCCCATGACCTCCATCAAGCTTTAGAAAATGACCTCAAGACCCCCCTTCGAGATAAATGTTTACATTTTTCTATAGTAAAATGTCCTGGCCGAAGGCCGGTTCCTTCTAAATTACAGGCGCACGATCGCTCGCCAGAAGAAGAAGAAAAAAAATAAAAATAAAAGATATCTAAATGGCACAAAAGATCTTGATGGGATTAAACATGAGGGAGAAGGGGGTAAAAAAAAAAAAATCCCTTAAACTTTATTGACCAGTGGTATAGTAAATAGAGCCTGGAGTTGATAATGGTCAGTGGCACTCATTTTATCTATTATTCGATAGGTGTGATTCATAGTGATCAGTTGCATCAATCCTGCAACACTTTAAAAGGATCAATCGATGCAATATCCAGCCATACCTATCACTCAATTGGTTTAGTTCACCTGCTATCACCGTTCTTAGATCTCTCCCTTCCTCCCTCCCTCCCTCCCTCTCTCCCTCCTCCTCCTCCTGCGCCGGTGATCGGCCAATAACCATCATGGGTCGTGGTCTAGAGGGCCGATCATTACGCCCTATTAAAATTCCGACGCCTTCCGTTCCAAAGACCCCGATTATATTGCACCGCCTCTTTTCTTACTACCACCTATTCGTCTTTTCGGTTTCTTATATTATTATTTTGTCCTTATTTTCCGTCTATTTTAATTTTGTCTACTCCTAATTCTCCTTCTCCTTCTTCTCTTTGTCAGTTTTTTATTTTCACCTTTTTCCCTTATTTTTTCCGTATTTTCCGTCTATTTTAATTTGGCTACTCCTAATTTTCCTTCTTCTCTTTTTCAGTTTTTTTTATTTTCATCGCTTTCCCTTATTGTTTTCCTTATTTTTTGCGTCTATTTATTTTTGGTTACTTCTCTTGATCCATTCTAAAAAAAAACTCCTGATTATGTTGCACCGCCTTTTTTTCTTACTACCATCTTCGTCTTTTGGGTTTCTTCTTATTTTCATGAATTTGTCCTTGTTTTCTGATTTTGCGGCCCTCTATTTTTGGGTTACTTCGTCTTTTCAGTTTCTTATTTGCCTCTGTTTTCCCATAGTTCCCCTCATTTCATCTGTTTTCCCATAGTTTCCCCTCATTTCATCTGTTTTCCCATAGTTTCCCCTCATTTCATCTGTTTTCCCATAGTTTCCCCTCATTTCATTTGTTTTCCCATAGTTTCCCCTCATTTCATCTGTTTTCCCATAGTTTCCCCTCATTTCATCTGTTTTCCCATAGTTTCCCCTCATTTCATTTGTTTTCCCATAGTTTCCCCTCATTTCATTTGTTTTCCCATAGTTTCCCCTCATTTCATCTGTTTTCCCATAGTTTCCCCTCATTTCATGTTTTCCCATAGTTTCCCCTCATTTCATCTGTTTTCCCATAGTTTCCCCTCATTTCATCTGTTTTCCCATAGTTTCCCCTCATTTCATCTGTTTTCCCATAGTTTCCCCTCATTTCATGTTTCCCATAGTTTCCCCTTATTTTGCGTCTATATATTATGTGTTACTTCTATTGATCCATTCTAAAGACTTCGATTATGTTGCACCGCCTTTTTTCTACCGTCTTCGTCTTTTCAGTTTCTCATATTCATTTTTTATTTTCCTTATTTTGCGTTTATTCAATTTGGCTACTCCTATTTATCCTTGTCCTTCTCTTCTGAATTTCCTTTTTTATCCTCTCCTTGTTCCTCCTCCTCTCCCTCCCTATCCATCGCTTTTTTTGTCTCATGTAGGTGGAACCGGCCTTTGGCCGGGAAATTTTTCTATCGAAAAATGTACAAATATATATCGAAGGGGGGTCTTGGGGGTATTTTTGTTAAAGCTTGATGGTGGTCTAGGAAGCAAACAAAAAACCTCACCTTAAACGCTACAGAAACACCCTTCGGTCTAGGTCAGACCATCGACTTTGCTTCAAGCCTCGTTATCTCGTTAGGGGACTCAAAGCTCAACATGAAGCTACTATTTTTCATCGTTCGTTCTTTTTTTTCTTTTTTTTTCCTCATCCTTACTTTCATCATCATCAATTTGCCCTTCCCCTACTCCTCTTACTACTACTACTACTACTACTGCTACTACTACTACTGCTACTACTACTGCTACTACTACTGCTACTACTACTACTACTACTACTACTACTACTACTCATCTCCCTTATCATGCCTTCTGAAAGTAAAGTAAAGAAGTAAAGAAGTTGCTAATAAATGAGGTAGGTAACGGAATGGTAATAAATAGGAATGTGCAGGACAGTAGAAGAAACAATATTCCTACTTGGTATACAAAAGAAACTGTCAAGAAATTGTTAAAATAATTGAGTTGTAAGAAACTTTGGATTGGCTATGTTCGTATAGACTCTAGAGCTATTAAGGGGAGGTTTTTAGTGTGTTTCCTACTCCTCCAGCAATCTTAAAATGTCACCTTGACCCCCTTTCAAGATAAATTTTTACATTTTTCGGTAGAAAATTTTTCCGGCCGAAGGCCGGTTACTCTTAAATTGCAGGCTCGCTATCGCTCGCCAGGATAAAATCGACACCTAGAAGGCACGAACGGTCTTAAAATTGACAGAATGGGGCGGAAATTCTTAAAATCACCAAAGTAATGGGGCAAACGTCTTAAAATATCAAAAGCAATGGGGCTAAACATGAGGGAGAAAGGAGTCCAGAAAAAATCCTCCAGGTGGAAATCTCCCCTTAAGAACAAGGTTTGCTGACGCGAGAGAGAGAGAGAGAGAGAGAGAGAGAGAGAGAGAGAGAGAGAGATGTGTGTGTGTAAAGACTGGGAACCTATATATAATTCAGATAAGAATATTTATACAAGATACTTTAATCAGTGGCATAACATGAGGTGATTCGCTAGAAACTATTAAAATTATTGACATTAGCGTTATAATATATTAGCTGGTAGTTACATATAGTTACATATTTTTGCTATCTATCTATTGTACTCTGGCACATACTCCATTGTTTATATATATATATATATATATATATATATATATATATATATATATATATATATATATATATATATATATATATATACAGTATATATACAGTATATATATGTTTTTTTTTTTTTTTAATTGGGGGTGGCCGACTCGAGACAGAGCCTTAACTTTATAAGATGACTAGCTACATATACCTAAGAATTGGTTCCATATGTCATCTCAACCAGTAGACCATTTCAACCAGTAGCTCTCAACCAGTGCCAAGTTAACCCAGACCAACAAAACCAGTGCCAAAATACAGTACTAACCTAACCTAACCTCACCATATTGGTTGATTTGGTACTGGTTGAGAGCTACTGGTTGAAATGGTCTACTGATTGAGTTGACCGGTCACCCTAAGAATTGATTTATTGACTCGGTATTGTTTGGGATGCAACAATGTTCTACCCAACCTAACCACATATCTACTTTTCAAGACTATAATCTATCTACCCATACAAAGCCAAATCACTCTCACCTTAAGGGCAGGCAGACCGTTTTTCTGGACCCCCTTCTCCCTAATGTTTAGCCCCACTAGTTTTGATATTATAAGACGTTCGGCCCATTAGTTTGGCGAATTTAACACCTTTCCCCCATTTCGTTGTCAATTTTAAGACCTTTCGTGCCATTTAGGTATCGATTATTTTCTAGCGAGCGATAGCGAGCCTGCAATTTTAAGAGTCACCGGCCTTCGGCCGGGAAAATTTTCTACCGAAAAATGTACAAATTTATCTTGAAGGGGGTCTAGGGGGTGTTTTTCGAAGCTTGATGGAGGTCTAGGGAGGAAACTAAAAACAATATATGAATAAACTAATTAATAGACCAAACAAACGGTCTGCCTCCCCTTAACTTTCAAGCCCCAACACGCATTTCCTTTCTGTTTTCCAGCTATGGTTAAACGATTGTATTCAGTTGAGGAAGGGTATAATATGGAATTCAGAGGTTTAATTGAGATAATCTTTACCCTTATAATTCCCAGAGATCCTTCTTAAACTGAATAATATCGTCTAAGGATAGTCAGGATATACTGTCAAAATGCGTCACAATCTTCATAGGGTTAATATTGATAATTGCAATGCGAATGTTAACACTAATTATCATCTCATTATTTGTATAGTTATGAGTGTAAATTTGGTCCTAGGCAATTAACCACTTGCGAGTTTCTGGCTATAAGGAAATTGAAGCTTTAGACATCGATTTTTAGCCGAAATACGTGGTACCCGTCTTGCAACACAATCCCACCCTTACTCTGTGCAACTCTCCAACCCTAGAGTGAAACGTTACGCTGTCTTTCTTCTATTCAACAGCTGAACTATGGAACTCTCTCCCAGAATCATTCTTTCCCTCTTCCTATGACTTAAATTGCTTCAAACTCCGTGTGTCCAGGCAGTTTGGCTCGAACGTCCCTTGATTTTGGCCCCGTCACTCTTTCAACCATGGGAGAGGCACTCGATACAGGCAGTTCTGCCTTTTGCCTCCCTCACTCACACATAAAAAAAAAAAAAATATATATATATATATACCGGTATATATATATATATATATATATATATATATATATATATACTGTATATATATATATATATATATATAGCTGTAGTACACGCATAAATACATTATAACTCCATCTGTATATATTGCCTTCATCAAAAACCCATTATATCTGTCAAATATCAGTGTCTATCCCTTGAACTTCCTTATAGCCTGAAACTCGCAAGTAGTCAACTGCAAACACTTTTCCTTGTATATTATTTAGTAGTTTTCCTCATTCCTTGATTCCGTAGTCTCTCCTTTTCCTTCATCCTCTTCCATCCCTTCATCATATGCTTCTTCAATATCCCTTCTTTCCCCTTCTCCATCTCTTCTTCTCTCTCATTCCTCCAGCTCCTCTCTTTCCTCCTCCTCCTCCTCCTGTTCCTCCTTCTCCCTTCTCATCCTAATCCTTCTCTTCCTCCTTTGGCTACTCTTCGTCACCTCCTCCTCTTCATCATCTCCTCCTTCTTTGTCTACCCTTCATCCCCCCTCTTCATTTCCTACTCTTCGTCACCACCACCTCCTCTCCCTTCCGCCTTCTCTCCACCACCACCACCACCACTACTACAACCTCCTCTTCATCACCACCTCCTCTCCTCTCCATCTCCACCACCACGACCTACTCCTCTCCACCACCACCTCCTCTTCCTCCTCCTCTACCACCACCACCACCTCTTCCTCCGCCCTCCCCTCCATCACCACCACCTCCTCCCGCCTCCCCTCCATCACCACCACCACCACCACCACCTCCTCCTCCCGCCTCCTCTCCACCACCACCACCACCTCCTCCTCTTCATCACCACCACCACCAGTACCTCCACCTCCTCACCACCACCACCACCACCACCACCACCACACTCCTCCATCACCACCACACTCCTCCTCCTCACCACCACCACCACCACCACCACCACCACCACCACACTCCTCCATCACCACCACACTCCTCCTCACCACCACCACCACCACACTCCTCCATCACCACCACACTCCTCCTCCTCACCACCACCACCACACTCCTCCATCACCACCACACTCCTCCTCCTCACCACCCCCACCACACCACCTCCCCACCGCTGATACCCCCCAATAATGACCATCGGGAAGGGCGTTGGTCCCCTCCTTACTTAGCAATCCCAGAATTCAACCTCAGCTCGCGTATACCATTAAGGGGGCCCACCTCGCTTCTTTTATCTTTCTCTCCTTTTCTCTCTTTCCCTGGCTTGTATCCATTCGGCCCCATTCAGCCAACTGTTTTAAGACGTTTATCCCCATCCAGGTGTCGATTTTTTCCTGGCGAGCGATAGCGAGCCAGCATTGTATGGAGAAATCCGGCTTCGCCGGAGATTTTTTTTCTATCGAAAAATGTACAAATTTTGCTTGCTGTCAAAACAAAAAGATATATATGCTGGCTCGCTACCGCTCGCCAGGAAAATATTGACACATGGATGGGGGTAAATATCTTAAAACAGTAGGTTGAATGGGGCCCAATGGATAAAAGCCAAAGAGAGAGGGAGAGAAAAAGAAAACAAGCGAGGTGGGCTCCCTTAAAAAGCCAAAACAAAAAATATTATCAACACGGCACTAATTGCCGGTGGAGATGGTCGAGGGTTGCATTATAACCCGAAGGATTCAGGGGGAGGGTGGCGTATTGGAAACTGAAGACCCCGGGTATCTAGATCAAGGGCCCAGATTAACTCTTTTGGCTCCGGGTTCGAATCTGGCGGCGATGAGGTGGTGCAAGAAGATGAAAGACAATTAATGGTGCACGGAAAATAAAGGGTTATGTGCCAGAGTATATAGATAGATAGATAGATAGATAGAAAGTGTTTGCGGAGATTGTGTGATCGTTGTTTGTCTTTGTTTTTTGTTTTTTGTAAGCAGGATTTCTCCAACACTAATTAAGATGAAACTTCGTCAGCTTCTTCATTTGTTATTTCAACAATAAAAAAAAAAAACTTTTGGCCAACACCCAAATACCCCCCCCCCCCCCCCCCCCCCCCCCCCCCCCCCCCACCCACACACACACACACACACACACACATACACACACACACACCAACCCCCAGATGTTGGTTGATCATAGCGATACTCGCTATGGGGTGTACTGGTTACCTAAGGACATCACATGTACAGTTTAAATTGGTGTTGAATGGATGACCCCAACTGGGGGTTTAGAGATTTAGCCCCATAATACGTAACATGCTGCTATCTCTAAAATGTATCAACAAAATTGAATTGCATTTGTGGACTGCATTCATCTCGGCTATGCCCATCATTCCCATGGACCAAATCGGCCTCGGATCAAACTGGACATGGACCAAATCGGCCACGGATCAAACTGGACATGGACCAAAACGGCCGTGGACTAAACACACGGAACAAACCGGCCGTGGACCAAAACGGCCGTTGAACAAAACAGCCGTGGACCAAAACGGCCACGGAACAAAACGGCCGTGGACTAAACTGGACGTGGACCAAAATGGCCATGGAACAAACCGGCCGTTGACCAAACTGGATGTAGACTAAAATGGACATGGACCAAAACGGTCGCGGACCAAACTAGATGTGGACCACAATGGCCGCAGACCAAACTGGATGTGGACCAAACTGGACGTGCACAAAAACGGCTGCAGATCAAAACGTCCACAGACAAAAACAGACAAATGATAAACTATGGAGATTTATTTTTAAGGGGGGAGGATTGATTTATTGGTCGATTTATTCAGTAGTTTATCATTTTCTCCCCAGACCTCTATCAAGCTTTAACAAAATATCCCCAAGATCCCCCTTCCAGATAAATTTATAAATTTGTTGGTAGAACATTTTTCCAGCCGCAGGCCGGTTCCTCTTATATTTACAGGCTCGCTATTGCTCGCCAGGAAAAACTCGACACCTAAATGGCACGAAGGGTCTTAATATTGACAAAGAAATGGGGTGAAAATTCTTAAAATTACAAAACCTATGGGCCGAACGTCTTAAAATCTAAAAACTAATGGGGCTAAACATGAGGGAGAAGAAAGATCAGTAAAATCAACCATCTCCCCTTAAACAGCGTTCGTTTTAGCAATTATGAATCAGAATTGTCATACCTGGCACTTACTGCAGATTGTCATACCTGGCACTTACTGCAGATTGTCATACCTGGCACTTACTGCAGATTGTCATACCTGGCACTTACTGCAGATTGTCATACCTGGCACTTACTTCAGATTGTCATACCTGGCACTTACTGCAGATTGTCATACCTGGCACTTACTGCAGATTGTCATACCTGGCACTTACTGCAGATTGTCATACCTGGCACTTACTGCAGATTGTCATACCTGGCACTTACTGCAGATTGTCATACCTGGCACTTACTGCAGATTGAAATGAGTCAAAACTGAAGAATATTATTGATACATCCATTCGTCATTTTTGAGGAAATTCTCTAATAAATGTTGTTAATTGCACATTTTAATGGATTGAAAAACTTTTAGATAACTGTAGTATGTAACCCCCCCCCCCAAATAAACACAAATATAACTGGTATTAAGGGGATATGGGCCGGGTTTTTTTTCTTCTTCTATGCATGTATTCATATATTTCTTAGTTTCCTCGCTAGCCCTCCATCAAGCTTAAAAATACACCCCCTAGACCCCCCTTCAAAATGAATTTGTACATTTTTCGGTAGAATGTTCCGGCCGAAGGCCGGTTCCTCTTCAAATTTCAGGCTCTGCTATTGCTCGCCAGGAAAAATTCGACACCTGGAGGGCACGAAAGGTCTTAATATTGACAAAAGAAATGAGGCAAAAGGTCTCAAAATCGCCAAACTAACGTCTTAAAAATTCAAAGCTAATATGGTAAACATGAGGGAGAAGGGGGTCCAGAAAAAGCGAGTACTACCCCCTTAAACCTGCCTTATAGGGACTGCATCACCTCGCCTGTTATCACCTACTTTCTTTGCCATTTTATGAGAATTTCTTTAACAACTTGGCGGGGAAAGGTGGCATAAAAATGGCATGTATCTAAGACATCTTCCCCATGGGATGTCTAAGTGTCTTTGTGTGTGTGTCTTTGTGTGTGTGTGTGTGTGTGTGTGTGTGTGTGTGTGTGTGTGTGTGTGTGTGTGTGTGTGTGTGTGTGTGTGTGTGTGTGTGTGTGTGTGTGATTTCCTATTTCATTGATAGTATTTTGTATTGATTTTAGTTATAATTATAGTAGCCAATGAGGACTGGAGTCGTCAACCTAATTTAACCTTCAATTTAACATAAGTCTCTCCTAACTTTATGCATGAAATAATATGAAATTTGGATTTTGCGTTTTCTTTATTAACGTTTGACCAAGATTGTCCATACATTTAACGTTTCCTTCCCATTATATTAAAGGAAAGATACTTAAGGGGGGTCACCGTTTTTGTTTTCTCTTTCTCTCCTTTTCTCTCTTTCCCTGTCTTGTATCTATTCGGCCCCATTCAGCCAACTCTTTTAAGACGTTTATCCCCATCCAGGTGTCGATTTCTTCCTGGCGAGCAATAACGAGCCAGCATTGTATGGAGAAATCCGGCTTCGCCGGAGAAATTTTTCTATCAAAAAATGTACAAATTTAGCTTGCTGTCAAAAAAAAAATATATATATATATGCTGGCTCGCTACCTCTCACCAGGAAAATATTGACACCTGGATGGGGGTAAAAGTCTTAAAATAGTAGGCTGAATGGGGCCGAACGGATACAAGCCAAAGTTGGAGAGAGAAAAAGAGAAAGAAAAGCGAGGTGGGCTCCCTTAAATGAAACCAACAGAGGAAAATAAAATAGAAGTGATAAAGGTGGGACAAAGGGTGTACAATGGATACGAAGCTTTATCATCGTTTACATGTCCGGGTCTCTCTCTCTCTCTATGGCCATAATCACATTAGACTTTCACTTATCTTCCAAATTATTACAGTCCTCTGCGGCCATCCATTATCGGTATCAGTCCTCGCAAACAGTTATGTCTTATTGATAACTGTTATTACCCCTAGAAACTTCCCTATATCCTACCCATCTCTACGCTCTCTCTCTCTCTCTCTCTCTCTCTCTCTCTCTCTCTCTCTCTCTCTCTCTCTCTCTCTCTCTCTCTCTCTCTCTCTCTCTCTCTCTCTCTCTCTCTCTCTCTTTCTTTCTTTCTTTCTTTCTTTCTTTCTTTTTCTTTTTTTTCTCTCTCTCTCTCTTTCCACTCTCTCTCTTACCGTTTACTGATTCATTCTTATAGTCCGTTTTACCCGAATTGATGGTAAATTGCTATCTCGCCATCCTGATGACTCGGCTATGACCAAGATTATGTAGCGAATTATGTTGCTAATTATAAAAACTGGGCAATAATATGACGCAGAGACATAGCAGTGCCATATTTTTATATTAAATATCAAGAAATCGGATGCTATAGGGCTTCCATTTACCACCAGCTGGAAATGAACCGACTATAGTAGTTTTCTCGGTACCAAGTATGTTATGATCAATTATTGGCATCAGCAATATTTACACATGATTTCTTCTTTTTGAGTGAGATATACAATCATGTTCCTACACTTACCCACCCTATTCAACATCTGACAGACAATAATATAGCACAGAGCGAGCCAAACGTAATGACAGGTGGGCCATGACTTATTAGCACCACTGTACATGCATTAAGAGAAAGAGCCAAGCCCTAAAATTTACCTCAGATGGTCCGGGACTCGACAACAGTTCCTTTACAGAGGTGTTTGAGTATTTATATGTAACATTCAATACATATTATCTCTCTCTCTCTCTCTCTCTCTCTCTCTCTCTCTCTCTCTCTCTCTCTCTCTCTCTCTCTCTCTCTCTCTCTCTCTCTCTCTCTCTCTCTCTTACTATCTCTCTCTCTCTCTACTTCTCTTACTCTCTCTCTCTCTCTCTTACTCTCTCTCTCTACTTTTCTCTCTCTCTACTTCTCTTACTATCTCTCTCTCTCTCTCTCTCTCTCTCTCACTCTCTCACTCTCCTTTTCTCTCTCTCTCTCTCTCTACTTTTCTCTCTCCCTCCCTCCCCCTCTCTCTCTCTCTCTCTCTCTCTCTACTTTTCTCTCTCTCTCTCTCCCCCCCCCCCACCAAGTACTTACCCCCCCCCCCCTCACAATCCATCACCTCCACCCATCATCACCCCTCCACAACCACCCCTCATCTGCAGCCAACCACATCCCATTCCACGCTCTTCAATTACCGTCCTCTCCTTCCCTTTTCACAATCTTTTCATATGCGGCGACCCTCTACAATTATCGAAGCCTTGTAGCCTTAAGGGGGGATGGGCTGGATTTATGGCACCCTTTTCCCTCGTGTTTAGCCCCTTTCATTTTTAGATTTTAAGACGTTCGGCCTATTAGTTTGGGGATTTTAAGACTTTACGCCCCATTTCTTTGTCAGCATTAAGACCTTTCGTGCCATTTAGATGTCGATTTTTTCCTGGCGAGCGATAACGAGCCTGTAATTTTAGGAGAAACCGGCCTTCGGCCGGGAAATGTTTCTATCGAAAAATTTACAAATTTATCTTGAAGGGGGTCTAGGGGGTATTGTGTACAGGTTGATGGAGGTCTAAGGAGGAAACTAGAAAAATAAATAGGCTAAATGAAAAATCAACCCCAAAGTTAATCACCCCCCCCTCCCCCCCCCCTGCCTTAATCAATGCTGTTCGGACCATTAACCTTCGTCTCTACCCGTATCTCGATTACCTTCCCTTCACAAGTGTATAGTCCATATTGAAACAATTTCCAATATGTGTCTTCTCAATAACATTTCCCTTGGAGTGATATGGCTTTGGACTATTTGCGAGGTAAAAGCTTCAAGAAAGAGATTGGCTGGCTAGTAGTTAAATTATGAAACCACAGCTGTGTCTCTGCATCATATTAAGACCAAGGGTATATAATTAGCATCAAATTTCACTACATAATCTTCAAAATAACTGGGAAATCTGGATGGGAACTTTGCAATTTACCGTCAGTGGAACAGAAACAGGGTATAGTGGTGACTGAAATCTGGATGGGAACTTTGCAATTTACCGTCAGTGGAACAGAAACAGGGTATAGTGGTGACTGAAATTTGGATGGGAACTTTGCAATTTACCGTCAGTGGAACAGAAACAGGGTATAGTGGTGACTGAAATCTGGATGGGAACTTTGCAATTTACCGTCAGTTGAACAGAAACAGGGTATAGTGGTGACTGAAATCTGGATGGGAACTTTGCAATTTACCGTCAGTGGAACAGAAACAGGGTATAGTGGTGACTGAAATCTGGATGGGAACTTTGCAATTTACCGTCAGTGGAACAGAAACAGGGTATAGTGGTGACTGAAATTTGGATGGGAACTTTGCAATTTACCGTCAGTGGAACAGAAACAGGGTATAGTGGTGACTGAAATCTGGATGGGAACTTTGCAATTTACCGTCAGTTGAACAGAAACAGGGTATAGTGGTGACTGAAATCTGGATGGGAACTTTGCAATTTACCGTCAGTGGAACAGAAACAGGGTATAGTGGTGACTGAAATTTGGATGGGAACTTTGCAATTTACCGTCAGTGGAACAGAAACAGGGTATAGTGGTGACTGAAATCTGGATGGGAACTTTGCAATTTACCGTCAGTTGAACAGAAAACAGGGTATAGTGGTGACTGAAATCTGGATGGGAACTTTGCAATTTACCGTCAGTGGAACAGAAACAGGGTATAGTGGTGACTGAAATCTGGATGGGAACTTTGCAATTTACCGTCAGTGGAACAGAAACAGGGTATAGTGGTGACTGAAATTTGGATGGGAACTTTGCAATTTACCGTCAGTGGAACAGAAACAGGGTATAGTGGTGACTGAAATCTGGATGGGAACTTTGCAATTTACCGTCAGTTGAACAGAAACAGGGTATAGTGGTGACTGAAATCTGGATGGGAAACTTTGCAATTTACCGTCAGTGGAACAGAAACAGGGTATAGTGGTGACTGAAATCTGGATGGGAACTTTGCAATTTACCGTCAGTGGAACAGAAACAGGGTATAGTGGTGACTGAAATTTGGATGGGAACTTTGCAATTTACCGTCAGTGGAACAGAAACGGTATAGTGGTGACTGAAATTTGGATGGGAACTTTGCAATTTACCGTCAGTGGAACAGAAACAGGGTATAGTGGTGACTGAAATCTGGATGGGAACTTTGCAATTTACCGTCAGTGGAACAGAAACAGGGTATAGTGGTGACTGAAATCTGGATGGGAACTTTGCAATTTACCGTCAGTGGAACAGAAACAGGGTATAGTGGTGACTGAAATCTGGATGGGAACTTTGCAATTTACCGTCAGTGGAACAGAAACAGGGTATAGTGGTGACTGAAATCTGGATGGGAACTTTGCAATTTACCGTCAGTGGAACAGAAACAGGGTATAGTGGTGACTGAAATCTGGATGGGAACTTTGCAATTTACCGTCAGTGGAACAGAAACAGGGTATAGTGGTGACTGAAATCTGGATGGGAACTTTGCAATTTACCGTCAGTGGAACAGAAACAGGGTATAGTGGTGACTGAAATCTGGATGGGAACTTTGCAATTTACCGTCAGTGGAACAGAAACAGGGTATAGTGGTGACTGAAATCTGGATGGGAACTTTGCAATTTACCGTCAGTGGAACAGAAACAGGGTATAGTGGTGACTGAAATCTGGATGGGAACTTTGCAATTTACCGTCAGTGGAACAGAAACAGGGTATAGTGGTGACTGAAATCTGGATGGGAACTTTGCAATTTACCGTCAGTGGAACAGAAACAGGGTATAGTGGTGACTGAAATCTGGATGGGAACTTTGCAATTTACCGTCAGTGGAACAGAAACAGGGTATAGTGGTGACTGAAATCTGGATGGGAACTTTGCAATTTACCGTCAGTGGAACAGAAACAGGGTATAGTGGTGACTGAAATCTGGATGGGAACTTTGCAATTTACCGTCAGTGGAACAGAAACAGGGTATAGTGGTGACTGAAATCTGGATGGGAACTTTGCAATTTACCGTCAGTGGAACAGAAACAGGGTATAGTGGTGACTGAAATCTGGATGGGAACTTTGCAATTTACCGTCAGTGGAACAGAAACAGGGTATAGTGGTGACTGAAATCTGGATGGGAACTTTGCAATTTACCGTCAGTGGAACAGAAACAGGGTATAGTGGTGACTGAAATCTGGATGGGAACTTTGCAATTTACCGTCAGTGGAACAGAAACAGGGTATAGTGGTGACTGAAATCTGGATGGGAACTTTGCAATTTACCGTCAGTGGAACAGAAACAGGGTATAGTGGTGACTGAAATCTGGATGGGAACTTTGCAATTTACCGTCAGTGGAACAGAAACAGGGTATAGTGGTGACTGAAATCTGGATGGGAACTTTGCAATTTACCGTCAGTGGAACAGAAACAGGGTATAGTGGTGACTGAAATCTGGATGGGAACTTTGCAATTTACCGTCAGTGGAACAGAAACAGGGTATAGTGGTGACTGAAATCTGGATGGGAACTTTGCAATTTACCGTCAGTGGAACAGAAACAGGGTATAGTGGTGACTGAAATCTGGATGGGAACTTTGCAATTTACCGTCAGTGGAACAGAAACAGGGTATAGTGGTGACTGAAATCTGGATGGGAACTTTGCAATTTACCGTCAGTGGAACAGAAACAGGGTATAGTGGTGACTGAAATCTGGATGGGAACTTTGCAATTTACCGTCAGTGGAACAGAAACAGGGTATAGCGTACTGTATGTGTCCGTAGCATATTTTGGTTATGGGAAGGAATACTCATACAATGCCAGTGTATTGTAGTGCAGTTGTATACTTTATTGCATTTAATTTTTATTTCTTGCTTGACAATAACGTTCATGCAATCTGCTTTGAGGAAAATCGCTTACTATTAAGGGGGTAGTGTTTTTTTTTATTTTTTTTTTATTTTATTTTTTTTAATGTCCTCGCTAGACCTCCATCCAACTTAAAATAACACCCCCAAGACCCCCTTTCAAGATAAATTTGTACATTTTTCGGTAGAAAAATGTTCCGGCCGAAGGCCGGTTCCTTCTTATATTACAGGCTCGCTATCGCTCGCCAGGTTTTTTTTTTACGCCTAAATGACATAAAAGGTCTTTATATTGACAAAGAAATGGGATAAAAGGTCTTAAAATCGACAAACTAATGGAATGAACAGCTTACACTCTCAAAAATAATATGCTAAACATGAGGGAGAAGGGGGTCCAGAAAAAGTAAGTACTACTGCCACGGACATTAGTTCCAGGGCAGTAATTCCCTTTCCAATGTTCCCTTACCCACTCTAAACCACTGTTTGGACACTTGATCCTCAGTGTTTTGGAGGACAAGCAACCTAGAAGGGTCACTGGATCTGTTGTTGCTTGATTTCCTTTGTACTCCTTTGTACCCCCTTAATACTCAAGAAAATAAAATACCACATGGTGTTAATTACACCCACGCAAATGCATATAATACGCCTTTGTTACTATTGTGATTCGTGAAATACTTACTGTGTGATTAAATGCTCTATGTGGACTCGTAATATTAAATGCTTTATGTGGACTCGTAATATTAAATACTCTATGTGGACTCGTAATATTAAATGCTCTATGTGGACTCGTAATATTAAATGCTCTATGTGGACTCGTAATATTAAATGCTCTATGTGGACTCGTAATATTAAATGCTCTACAGTATGTGGACTCGTAATATTAAATGCTCTATGTGGACTCGTAATATTAAATGCTCTATGTGGACTCGTAATATTAAATGCTCTATGTGGACTCGTAATATTAAATGCTCTATGTGGACTCGTAATATTAAATGCTCTATGTGGACTCGTAATATTAAATGCTCTATGTGGACTCGTAATATTAAATGCTCTATGTGGACTCGTAATATTAAATGCTCTATGTGGACTCGTAATATTAAATGCTCTATGTGGACTCGTAATATTAAATGCTCTTTGTGGACTCGTAATATTAAATGCTCTATGTGGACTCGTAATATTAAATGCTCTATGTGGACTCGTAATATTAAATGCTCTATGTGGACTCGTAATATTAAATGCTCTATGTGGACTCGTAATATTAAATGCTCTATGTGGACTCGTAATATTAAATGCTCTATGTGGACTCGTAATATTACTTTTATATTATTGTTTGTTCTTCTGACGTTGTATTAATTGGGAATTTATCCAAAGTGTTAAGGGGAGGTCTCCACTCCAGGGATTTTTTTCTTGACCCCTTTCTCCCTCATGTTTAGCCCCATTGCTTTTGATATTATAAAACGTTTGCCCCATTAGTTTAGCGATTTTAAGAATTTTCACCCCATATTAAGACCTTTCGTGCCATTCAGGTGTCAATTTTATCCTGTCGAGCGATAGCGAGCCTGTAATTGAAGAGGAACCGGCCTTCGGCCAAGACATTTTTCTACCGAAAAATGTACAAATTTATCTTGAAAGGGACTCCAGGGGGTGTAAATTTAAGCTTGATGGAGGTCTAGGGAACAAACTAAATACCTCCCCTTAAAGGTGTTCAACTACAAGATACAAAGGTGATAATGTGGTGAAAAGTTTGGCGCGTTTGGCTGACAACCAAATGGGGCCATTTTTGAACTGAATGAAATCGTCTAATAGAAGCCAGAATACAGTTAGAGGCACGTACAGTCGCGCTAATAAGTGATCTCGGCACCAAGTATGTTTTGATCAATAATTGGTATCAACGCTATCTAAGCTTCATTTCTTCATATGGAGTGAGATATACAAGCATGTTCCTACACTTACCCACCCTTTTCAACATCTGACAGACATTAATACAGCACAGAGCAAGCCAAACGTAATGCCAGCTGAGACATGATTTATTAGCGCGATCGTACATGAGCGTCTTGGCAAAGAGCACCTTTTGTGTTCTGAAATTTACCTTGTGCTACTTGCAAGATGCAATCAAAGATACTTAAGCATCGCCAAAAATACAAACAAAAAATAAAATAAAACTATGATCACAACAGTAAAACAAGAGGAAGTAGGTCATTCGAGACTGATCCGAGATACAACCCTAAATTCATTAGAGTAGCTATTGTTTAAGGGGAGATCTCCACTTGAGGGATTTTTTTCTTGACCCCTTTCTCCCTCATGTTTAGCCCCATTGCTTTTCATATTATAAAACGTTTGCCCCATTAGTTTAGCGATTTTAAGAACTTTCACCCCATATTAAGACCTTTCGTGCCATTCAGGTGTCAATGTTATCCTGGCGAGCGATAGCGAGACCGTAATTTAAGAGGAACCGGCCTTCGGCCGGGACATTTTTCTACCGAAAAATGTACAAATTGATCTTGAAAGGGACTCCAGGGGGTGTAATTTTAAGCTTGATGGAAGTCTAGGGAACAAACTAAATACCTCCCCTTAACGATGTGCCTTGCAGTTTATTGAAGTGTGACAATACTTATGACGTGTGTGTGTGAGTGTGCGTGTGCGTGTGTGTGTATGTGTATGTGTATGAGAGAGCGAGAGAGAGAGAGAGAAAGGGGGGGGGGGGGGCAGAGTGAGAGACAGACAATGAGAGAGAGAGAGTATTCTTATCTGTAGCTCGTAAAGTGTGTGGGACCACAATTTCTAACACGCTACCCCTCACCACCACGCGCCGACGCTGGTCTCTGTGTGTGTGTGAGAGAGAGAGTGAGTGTATTGAAGTATATTTGAGAGTGTGCATTGTTAGACCAAATAGAGAGTGAGAGTGAGTGAGTACGTTGAAGTGTGATTGAGAGTGTGTCCGTTAGAAATAGAGTGAGAGTGAAAGGTCTTTGTGGAAGTTACTTGATTTACACTTATGACAGGGAATATGGGTGAATGCGCGGTTGGAGACTTTTAATGTATGTGTGTGAGTGTGTGTGTGTGTTTTTGGCATACACGGCCATCTGAGGAGTGTAAATGATAGACTGGCTGAGGATTACGTATATCATCAGACCCATGAAAGGTGAATCTTAAGTCCCTAATCCTAAACTGCGTAAGACATTCCTCCTTCCCTTCTTAGAATTTGACCCGCCCTCTTCAGACAACAGGTAAGGGTTCTCATTAAGAGCGGTGAAGGTAACTACAGATGGAAGGTGGTCATTTAGGTCACTATTACCCTTTGAATGAAATCCATTACCCTCCTCCTATGACTTAAATTGCTTCAAACTCTGTGCCCAGGCATTTTGGCTCGAACGTCCCTTGATTTTGGCCGTATTTCTTTCAACTATGGGGGAGGCACTTGCTACAGGCAGTTGTGCCTTTTGTCTCCCTCACTCGCATAAAAAAAAAAAAAAAAAATCGACCGAAAATTCTGGTACGGAGAACGAAACCCTTCCTCAGATTGAAGACTTTTATTATTATTATTATTATTATTATTATTATTATTATTATTATTCACCACATAGATGGAGGAAGAAAGGCCTTCCTCAGAATTAAGACCTTTATATATATATATATATTTATTTATTTGTTTATTTATTCATTTTTTTTTTGCTGACCATGTATTATTAGTATTGTTTATTTTTGTTTTCCACACAGAACACCAAATGCAAGAAAATAAAAGTTAATCCCTAAATCTAATCCCTAAATTTAATCCCTAAATCTAATCCCTAAATCTAATTCCTAAATGTAATCGACTCCTCTATCAACGAGAAATAATTGTAAAGTGTGCCTGCCTTGTGGGTGTCGTGATAAGTGGGTGTGCCTGAGCTGGGTACACAGGTACGTCGTGGTTAGCTTCGTCGCATACAGTAAATAGAACCTAAGGGAAGATTTTCACTTCAGGTTATATATTTTTTTTTCGGGACCCCTTTCTCCCTCGTGTTTAGCCCCATTAGTTTTGACATTTAAAGACGTTCGCCCAATTTACCGTCAAACTTCTAGTGAAGGGGTGTTGAAGGGGAAGGTTTTAGTTTGATCCCTAGACCTCCATCAAGCTTAAAATTACACCCCCTAGACCCTCTTTCAAGATAAATGTGTACATTTTTCGATAGAAAAATGTCCCGGCCGAAGGCCGGCTCCTCTTAAAGTACAGGCTCGCTATCGCTCGCCAGGAAAAAATCCACACGGAAATGGTACGAAAAGTCTTAAAATTGACAGAAATGGGGCGAAACTTCTTAAAATCGCAAAATCAATGGGGCTAAACATGAGGGAGAAAGGGGTCCAGAAAATTATCCCTGGAGTGTAAATCTCCCCTTTAGTTGAGTTATGTGGTGTGGCTGATGCAAGTGGGATAAGGAGGCGGGGGTGAAATGTGGGGGGGGGGAGGAAATGTAGGGGATCGTGTTTTGATGTTCTCTTTTAGTTTCTGGAATGTATGTATGTATGTATGTATGAATGTATGTATGTATGTATGAATGTATGTATGCACTATAAAATGTATGTATGTATGTATGAATGTATGTATGAATGTATGTATGTTTGTATGTATGAATGTATGTATGCACTATAAAATGTATGTATGTATGTATGAATGTATGTATGTATGTATGCACTATAAAATGTATGTATGTATGTATGTATGTATGTATGAATGTATGTATGAATGTATGTATGCACTATAAAATGAACAGTTCATTATAACAACAAAATGGAACACATGGGGTAGGGTTATTTTTTTTTTTTCATATTGTTATTTATTTATTAATTATTTAGTTTCCTCGTTAGACCTCCATCAAGACCTCCCTTCAAGATATATTTGTACATTTTTCGGTAGAAAAATGTCACGGCCAAAGGCACGAAAGGTCTTAAAGAGCATAGCTCATGATTTTTGTTTTTAGATACTGCACAGTTGGTTAGGTTCGCCATAAATGTTGATCAAAAATAGTAAACAAAGCCATGTAAGATATTTTAAGCTTAGAATGTGGATGGCAAACCCTCTCGCCCCTCTCTAGTGGTGGTGATAATAGACCGCGGGATTCGAACCTGTTTTGATATTGCCTTTGTCTAGCTTACCCTGATATAATATCGTACATGATGAAGTAATGTGAAGATAGTATTTGATATTCATATTACATGAGTGTAAAAACAAAAAATCTATCCTTATGTTTCTATCAATACAATTATTCATATTTTGGTCTTGTTAATCATAAATACATACTTACTGGTAGCTCAATCCATATGGCAACACTAATGGTAATGGCCTTAACGGGAGGTATTTAGTTTGTCCCTACTTTTTCATCAAGGTTAAAATTACACCCCGTAGACCCCCTTTCAAGATAAATTTGTACATTTTTCGGTAGAAAAATTTCCCGGCCGGAGGCCGGTTGCTCTTAAATTACAGGCTCGCTATCGCTCGCCAGGAAAAAATCGACACCTTAATGGCACGAAAGGTCTTACAATTGACAGAAATGGGGCAAAATGTCTTAAAATATCCAAACTACTAGGACGAAGGTCTTAAAATCTCAAAAGCAATGGGGCTAAACATGAGGGAGAAAGGGGGGTCCAGAAAAAAAATCCCTCCAGTGGAAATCTCCCCTTTTTAACGGGAAAAAGGTATCTCTGTAATAATTATAGTGTGTGTGCGGCCAACTCATCAAAATAGGCCATCTTGTATGTTCAATGGCACAGTGCATTATTCGATAGCTGGCCATTATGTCTGCACTTCATTTTTATTCAGCTTGTGTGGCTCATTATAACTGCTTTCACAGCCTTAAGGGGAGGTTTTTACTTTGTTTCCTACTCCTCCAGCAATCTTAAAATTTTACCCCTTTGACCCCCTTTCAGGATAAATTTGTACATTTTTCCCGGCCGAAGGCCGGTTACTCTTAAATTACAGGCTCGCTATCGCTCGCCAGGATAAAATCGACACCTAAATGGCACGAAAGGTCTTAAAATTAACAGAATGGGGCGGTTAAAATCACCAAACTAATGGGGCACACGTCTTAATATCTCAAAAGCAATGGGGCTAGACATGAGGGAGAAAGGGGTCAAGAAAAAAGTCCCTCAAGTGGAAATCTCCCCTCAACAGAGATACTGAGAATCAAAATGGTGGCCAGTGACCTCTATGGGTACCCTTACTGTAATTCCGCTATATACGTCACGACACGGAACTGCCTCTAACCACCAGTATCCAAAACACAAATGTATATACTGTATATATATATATATATATTTACATTTATTAGAAACTGAATACTCTTATTCGACACAGGAGGTATAAGCTTGTGAGTGTTACAACAGATTTGAACGTACTTTACCTTACCTTAACCTCGACCACATATAAAGTATAATGTAGATAATCGAGCAATTCTATGACATTTCCAATGATATATATGATAGTTTCAATCATCTATAGGCACTATTTGTTGGTAGAACTAGCGATATATCAGATTGTGATGGATAAAATATAATTATATAAGCATAATTGCATACAGCTATATTATATCGAAATAAATATGGATTAATATATTAATATTAGAATACAGAAGTGCATCAACGTATAATTTGGTGGACTTGGACAGCTTGCTTTTTACCCTATATGGTTTAGTTAGTGTGACCTACGTACCTTGACGTTATCAGTAGCTCCCTTGATAAGAATGGCGAGGCGGGGGCAGAGGGAGTGACAGGAGAGGTGACAGATGACGACCCAAACACACCCGCTAGACCGCTAGATGTCAGGAACTCATGGTATCACAAAAAAAAAAAAAAAAAAAAACATAAGAATACGGTACTTTGATGAAATACACCTTTTCACAGATTAGTTCAGACACTTTAACAACATTAATTGACAGTTTACCTTTGGCTGTACCACGGTAATTTATCTTTTGGCATTCCCATACAAAAGGTATACTCATGATTTGATCACATTACAATCTTAGTGTTTAGTTCATTATTATGTGATGAAATTATGTGCACAATTATTGCATAGGCATGGCTAATAATGAATTACAGTGCCAGTGCCAAAGGTAAACTGTCATTTAATGTTGTGAAAGTGTCTGAACTAAAATGTGAAAAGGTGTATTATACGGTCCCAACAGTACAATATTAATGGAATATATATATATATATATATATATATATATATATATAATTTTTTTTTATTTTTTTATTTTTTTTTTTTTTTTTTCATTTACCCCCTATTGTACCGGCGACGTCATTTTCATTTCATTCTAGCTATAATTAGATGATTTCGTTCAGTCTAAAATGAATATGTGGTTAGTAAAATGGGTTAAGCGAGATGGTTCGCAGCCTGTTAATTGCTGGAAACCCATTTTCAACTGAATACACTCGTCTCATAGCAGCCAGAGTAAAGTTAAAGGGGAGATTTTTAGTTTGGTCTCCAGATATCCATCAAGCTTAAGATTGCACCCCCCTTGAGCTCCTTTCAAGATAAATTTGTACATTTTTCGGCAGAAAAATGTCCCGGCTGAAAGCCGGTTCCTCTTAAATTACAGGCTCGTTATCGCTCGCCAGGATAAAATCGACCCCTAAATGGCACGAAAGGTCTTAAAATTGACAGAAATGGGTCGAAAGTTCTTAAAATCGTCAAAATAATGGGGCGAACGTCTTAAAACTAGAAAAGCAATGGGGCTAAACATGAGGGAGAAAGGGGTCAAACAAATATTCCCTCAAGTGGAAATCTGCCCCCGTACTGAAGGGGTTAATGTCCTTGACTTGTTTTATTATAATTACTGTAAATGGAACGTGTTAATGATTCGTTATTGACTTTCCAGGTACTGTACTGTACAAGAGATCATGGAAGCGAATCTGTGAAGACTAACTACATGACGCAGTAAGTGCAGTGAGAGTTCTGTTTGCTTTCTTATAGTTCTGTAATGTATTTTGTAGTGTAGGGAAAGAGCTAAATACGGGTGTAGGCAGGAAGGAGTCTGCCTCGTATGGACCAATAAGCCAACTGCAGATTTCAAATGTGCTTACTTTCTTATGTTCTCATGTATGTAACTCAGGCACATACCCCATAAAGTTTCAAATCTTAGAGTTCGGGGCCACTTTCGCGTTCCCTCGCCCTTTTCTTTGTCTCGTCTAATAGGTGAATTTTACAAGGGGAGTTCCGTAATACTTGTAAATTTGCACTGTATCAATATAGGTAGAAGGCGGCAGACAGATACTCATATACTTACGTGCATAGACGCAAACACACACACACACACACACACTGACACTCAAACACGCACACACACACTGACACTCAAACACACACACACTGACACTCAAACACACACACATACACACACACACTGACATACACACACACACACACACCCACACCCACACACACTGACACACCCACACCCACACACTGACACACACACACTGACATACACCCACACACTGAGATACACACACACACACACTGACACACCCACACACACACACACACACACCCACCCACACACACCATTAATCCCGGATCCCAGGCTATCTATATGTAACGCTAAACCCCGGCCTTAACACCGCTTGCACTTACACGTAACAATTGACGTAGCGGGCTGATAGGGTTTGTTTTGATGCACCGAGCCGCTCAAGGGGTGTGTGTGTGGGGGGGGGGGGGGGGGAGTGTTAAGGGGGTCACCTGCTTTTTTTTCTTCTCTTTCTCTCCTTTTTTTTTCTCTTTCTCTCCTTTTCTCTCTTTCACTGGCTTGTATCCATTCGGCTCCATTCAGCCAACTGTTTTAAGACGTTTATCCCCATCCAGGTGTCGATTTTTTCCTGGCAAGCGATAGCGAACCATCATTATATGGAGAAATCCGGTTAAGCCGGAGACATTTTTCTATCGAAAAATGTAAAAATTTAGCTTGCTGTAAAACAAAACAAATATATATATATACCGGTATATATATATATATATATATATATATATATATATATATATATATATATATATACTGTATATGCTGGCTTGCTACCGCTCGCCAGGACATTTTTGACACCTGGATGGGGGTAAACGTCTTAAAACAGTAGGCTGAATGGGGCCGAATGGATACAAGCCAGAGAGAGAGGGAGAGAAAGAGAAAAAAAAAGCGAGGTGGGCCCCCTTAAGGGTCACTAGGGTACACTCAACAACATAATTATATCCGGGCCCAATATGAACTCTCGAATTTCAATATGATCCTCCGAAATGTAAATATTAGGTAAACAAAATACTAAAAAGATTCGAAAAGTTAGGCCCTAACTTGTGTCGTTGAGTGCACAATCACAGTTTCTAATATGTATACACCCATCTGAATCTTTGGAACATGAAAGCTAAACCCTGAAGTATTTGAGATCTTGTGTAACAATACATCGTTTCGTTGGGATATATTCTTTGTTTATACATGCTTTTTTTTTTTTGGCACCTGCCATCTTGCCTTCACATGAGGCACGGTGCTCACTCATGGCCCGAAACGACCCCATCTCTGAAGCCACCTCGTTCCCGTGCTTCACTGTCTCACCCCCTACACTCGGACTCTCACACTTACACACACACAACGCCACCTGTTGAGCAGATAACTCACCAAAATACAATATACAATAATGTTTGTAATAACGTGCGTATATCGCGTAGTTACCAGCTGACTGGGGAAGTACTCTCAGAGAGAGAGCTTTACGTGGTGTATAAAAATTACTAGACTTCCTGTTTCACCACTAGACATACCTTGCTGACTTTTCCCTTCCGTGCCTCAGATACACAAGCAGCAATTCTAGCGTGCTCTTAAAATACCCACACTCTTACCTTCTTACACAAAACCACATGGATTAAGGGGAGGTTTTTGGTTGGGTCTCTAGATATCCATCAAGCTTAAAAGATTACACCCCCTTGAGCCCCTTTCAAGATAAATTTGTAAATTTTTCGGTAGAAAAATTTCCCGGCTAAAACCCGGTTCCTCTTAAATTACAGGCTCGCTATCGCTCGCCAAGATAAAATCGACACCTAAATTGCACGAAAGGTCTTAAAATTGACAGAAATGGGTTGAAAGTTCTTAAAATCATCAAAATAATGGGGCGAACGTCTTAAAATTAGAAAAGCAATGGGGCTAAACATGAGGGAGAAAGGAGTCAAGAAAAAACTCCCTCAAGTGGAAATCTCCCCTTAACCACCTACACCAGTAAGCAAACAGCCATCAGTTCCTCATCTTCCAATCGGTGAAGACCTACCCTGTGGCTAGGCTGAAGAGTGGGAAGGCTTCTTGTATCGGACATTTCTGGAGAACTAATGAAGTTGGGGGTTAGGCCATATCCCATGGGGTGCAACTGCTGTCTGTCAAACTGGCACCTGTACCTTGACTGGAAAAGGGCTTAGTCATCCCTATATGGAAAGTGAAAGGGGACCGACAGGACTGCAACAACTACTGTGGTGTTACACTTATCAGTGCACCAGGCAAGGTGTCTGCTTATAGCCTATATTACAGAAGTAAATTCAGAATCACCTACTAAAAGGTCAGGGATCTAAGCAATTTGGTTTCACACCCAAGAAGTTAACGATTGACCGAATCTTGGCACTTGGGATTATTGTGGAATGCCAGCTTGAGTTTTATGAGGGGTTGCTTGCAGTGCATGTTAATCTCAAAAAGGCATTTGACTCAGAGCATCGGGAAACACTGTGTGAGATTCTCCGACACCGTGGGATACCAGCAACGATTATTGAACTGGTGACCAAACTTTATACAGGAACAGAGAGTGCTGAGTGGTGGCCAGGCTTCCCCCTTCTTCCCTGTGAACTCACTAGTGAGCTAGGAATGTGTGCTGTCACCCTCACTCTTCAACACTTGTATGGGCTGGATAATGGGCTGAACAATCGGCCGTAGTCAGTATGGAGCAACGGTCGGCAATATCAAGATCACTGACCTTGATTTTGCTGATGATGTAATGATCCTAGCAGAATCACGAAAGATTCCTTGTACATGAAAAGTCGGAACCCCTGGCTCTAAAGGTCTCTTGAACTAAGACTAAAGTTCAAGCTTTTGGTGACTTGTTGGGTTAAGCAGTGCAGTCTGTACAAGCATTTACAGTCTCATAGAAGTTTTGGATAAGTTTACTTATCTTGATAGTGAGATATATAACAGTAGTGGATGAGGCCACTATATTGTTTATCTCCTCAGCCTAGCATATGAGGCTATGGGTTCTCTCAATAAGAGTATATGGCGATGTTGATAGCTTTGCTGAAGAACTAAGTTGTGTATCTTCAGGTGCTCCCTTTCTTGTTATATGGTTGCGAGACATGGACACTGAACGGTGATTTAGAGAGATGCGTCAACTCCTTGGGTATACACAGACTCATGGGGTACCACTGGTATGAACACATGTCAAACAAGCGCCTAGTCTCTCAAACTGATTCGAGACATATTGAGTGCATAGTCCATAAGCATTAGCTTCGACTATATGGGCACATGGCCTGCCTCCCTCAAGTCGAGCCTGCTAATGCGGTGGTGTTGATGGGTGATACACCTGAGTGGAGGAGACCTCCGGGAAGATCACGTGACTTATCATTGAGGAAACTCGACGATTCATGTCGGGAGCTACTTAGTCACGGCCAGGGAACTTGGGCGGGAGACCCCCGGGACTGGAGTTGGAGGGTGAGTGCAGCATCTCTTAACCTTGAGTGCAGCTACGCACCGCCACCGCTTAATCCCACTGAGTCGGTGAAAGTAAGAGTTTGCGGCGTAACTGTCTACGTAAGCTTGTGTGTGTACAATATAATGCGTTCGTACATATATGTTTTCCTGTTCTTGCTCTGTCTTGAGTCGGCCACCCCCAAGAACACAAATAAAAATAATAATAAAATAGAGGAAAATAAAACAAAAAATAGGAAAACTGGGGATTGGGCCTGAGCATATAGATAGATAGATAGATAGATAGATAGATATATATCTGTGAACATGAGTATAAGTGTGTGTGCGTGTTTGGGCCATTTAAGTTTTCATTTAAGCATTAGCAGACAGCAGACAACTCCCTACATTAGTTATCGTAACTGATATACACATGAATCACCGAATATGGACGTAAATGCAGTCGGACATTACACGAACACGCACATGTACTTATGCTTTATGCTTTCACACGTACACTCGCTCTTAGAAATTCCCAGAACTACACGTTCAAAATTGTGTGGTCAAATGAAACAAAAATAATGAATGGTTGAATCGCTTATGTTGTTCAAGATATAACACATGTTCAAGATATAACACATGTTCAAGATATAACACATTAACGTTTGAAACATTCTTAGATATACACTTTTTGTTCCTACATATGAACACACAGTGCGTATGTTTTCATTTACCAAGTCTATCCACCAGAACTTATTTAAGGGGAGATTTCCACTTGAGGGATTTTTTTCTTGACCCCTTTCTCCCTCATGGTTAGCCCCATTGCTTTTGATATTATAAGACATTCGCCCCATTAGTTTGGCGATTTTAAGAACTTTCACCCCATTTCTGTCAATTTTAAGACTTTTCGTGCCATTTAGGTGTCGATTTTTTCCTGGCGAGCGATAGCGAGCCTGTAATTTAAGAGGAACCGGCCTTTGGCCGGGACATTTTTCTACCGAAAAATGTACAAATTTATCTTGAAAGGGGGTGTAGGGCCTGTAATGTTAAGCTTGATGGAGGTCTACGAACTAACTAAAAACCTCCCCTTAAGAATGCATTTTATGAACATCGATACGTGTCATTTTATATTTAATGATAATTTCACAATTTGATATTGGCATTATAGAAATTATGATATCCATACATGTGTGTAAGTTAAATATTTGTAATCCAAATTCTTAATTACATACTGTACATGCAAGTGTGATTTATCTGTAATTGATCAAGGTGCATAGAGTTTACAAAGACGTAGAGAATTGACTAATTATTTCTCTCTCTGTCTGTCTGTCTGTCTCTGTCTGTCTGTCTGTCTGTCTGTCTGTCTGTCTGTCTGTCTGTCTGTCTGTCTGTCTGTCTGTCTGTCTGTCTCTCTCTCTCTCTCTCTCTCTCTCTCTCTCTCTCTCTCTCTCTCTCTCTCTCTCTCTCTCTCTCTCTCTCTCTCTCTCCCTCTCTCTCTCTCTCTCTCTCTCTCTCTCTCTCTCTCTCTCTCTCTCTCTCTCTCTATATATATATATATATATATATATATATATATATATATATGAGTGAAATATTGTAATAGGTGTGTATCGCGTTATCTGTTTTTCCCCATCAAGGAATGGAGGTAAAGTAGTAGTGGGTGGTCTAAAGTAGTTTACGATTCTTATCTTTAAGGGGGGGATGGGCCGGTTTTCTGGACCACTTTCTCCCTCATGTTTAGCCCCATTAGTTTTCAGATGTTAAGATGTTTGCCCCATTAGTTAGTCGATTTTAAGACCTTTCGCCCCATTGCTTCGTCAATATTTAGACCTTTCGTGCTATTTAGGTTTTAATTTTTTCCCTGGCGAACGATAGTGAGCCTGTAATGTTGGAATAATCGGCCTTCGGCCGGTACATTTTTCTACCGAAAAATGTACAAATTAATCTATAAGGGGGATCTGATGGATTGTTTTTTTTAATTTGATGGAGATCTAGGGGGGAAACTAGAAAAATAATGAATACATGCAAAAATCGCCCAAAAAGTGAACCAAGCCCCCTTAAATCATTAGCGATAATATAATATACGCGTCATGAACCATAGCAATAAACTAAACTTGTGCTTAACACGTCACTAAGCAATTGAGATAAGTCGCCAAGCTTACATAAAGGCTCGATACACAAACCTCACTCAGGATTCGAAACTATACCCTGTTCCAAATAGGTAGACCGGAAATCGTAAACAATAACCCGGAAATCGTAAACAATACCCCGGAAATCGTAAACAATAACCCGGAAATCGTAAACAATAACCCGGAAATCGTAAACAATACCCCAGAAATCGTAAACAATACCCCAGAAATCGTAAAGAATATCCCAGAAATCGTAAACAATACCCCAGAAATCGTAAACAATATCCTCTGTAACTCGAAAATAAGCAAAGAGCAAATGGGCTGTAAATTTCCACACCTATTCCCTGGCTAACCCTTCCCAATTGGTAGAAATGTTAGCTCGATTTCTCTAGTGATTTGTGAGTTATATAGGTTAATGGGAGGTATTTAGTTTGTACCCTAGACCTCCATCAAGCTTAAAAATTACACTCCCTTGACCCTCTTCAAGATAAATTTGTACATTTTTCGGTAGAAAAATGTCCCGGCCGAAGGCCGTTTCCTCTTACATTACAGGCTCGCTATCGCTCGCCAGGAATTTTTTTACACCTAAATGGCACGAAATGTCTAAAAATTGACAAAAATGGGGCGAAAGTTCTTAAAATCGCCAAACTAATGGGGCGAACGTCTTAAAATCTCAAAAACAGTGGGGCTAAACATGAGGGAGAAAGGGGCAAAGGAAAAAATCCCTCAAGTGGAAATCTCCCCTTAATGTTCAAGAGTAATGGCCTACTTATTTGATATGTGTACGGGAGCGATTCACCAGCCGATATTGGTGTACAACATATTATCATAGTACAAAGGAGTACAAAGGAAATCAAGCAACAACAGATCTAGTGACCCTTCTAGGTTGCTTGTCCTCCAAAACACTGAGGATCAAGTGTCCAAACAGTGGTTTAGAGTGGGTAAGGGAACATTGGAAAGGGAACTACTGCCAACTACTCTACAGTCAAGTAACCAGGAGCCATACTTATTCTTCTAACCTCACTAACTATCCTCACTTTTTTTTTTTTTTTTTTTTTTTTAAGAGACAATGAACGGAGGAAGGAAAAACACAGATAAAACAAAAAGGTCCATGTGCCTAAAGGCATCCTCCATTCATAAAATGTTTGTAACAACTGGATTTAAACATTTGTTGATTGTAAGTTTGTGGAAAGCAATTCGAGGGAAGTGAATTCCAAAGAGTAGTAGCTCTGGGGATAAATGAATTCTGATAAGCAGAAGTTCTGCATTGTGGAGGAGAAAGTGTAAATTCATGGGCGCTCTCAGTTGCCCTAGTTCTACGGGGAAAGATGTGGAGAGGCGGCACAATTGAAGCAAGTTCCTCGGAACAATTGCTGTGAAAATATCTGTAGAATAATGCAAGGGATGCAACGTTTCTTCGTATGGCTAATGTAGGAAGGTCCTGTGTGATTGCAGGGTTATTGATTAATCTAATAGCTTTATTTTGAATTTTGTCCAACTGCCTCAATGCAACCACTCCACTTCCACCCCACAGAGGTGAACAGTAATCCATCTGAGAGCGCACATGACTTTTATATATTACGGCCAACTGCTCGTCAGTGAAGAATTCTCGAACTCTGTACAGGAGTCCCAGTTTTTTAGAGGCATTCTTAGCAATGCTTCTAACATAATGTGTCCAGCTCAAGTTAGTAGTTAATGTTACTTACCTATCCTATCCCCCCCCCCCGCCCCTGTATCCCCAGCCTTCCAAAGACACACCACTATACCTCAAGACGGCATTACACGAGCGCTTTTATAGTCAAAATTTATCCTCAACACTTATCCTCAACACTTATTCTCAACACTTATCCTCAACACTTATCCTCAACACTTATCTGACGGTTTCAGAGGTAATCATTTCAACTATTTCGGTTACTAAAATTTATCTAGCATCAGTCTAGTTGCCGATACCAGTGCAAACTATTCCAGAATTGTTGCCATACAAATTTTGATCATCGAATGTTGACTATAAAAACTCTCGTGTGATACCGGCTTCACCCACCTATCCTCTTTATTTGATCAACATCCACACATTTGTAATAGTTCTATCCACCAGGTTACTTATTGTCACCACCCACCTGTCCAAGCACTTATAACCACAGCTTCCAAGTCCCAGTCTGTCTTCTATTCAACAGCTGAGCTCTGGAACTCTCTCCCCGCATCCATCTTTCCTTCATCCTATGACTCAAATTGTTTCAAACTTTGGCTCGAACATTCCTTGATTTTAGCCCTGTCGCTCTTTTAACTCTGGGGAGGTACTCTTCACAGGAAGTTTTGCCTTTTGTGTCCTTCATCTTGTTTCTAGCCACACCACCCACCGACTCTATCCTCTTCCCTCTATTCACAACCCCCAATCTTAAGGGAGCCCACCTCGCTTGTTTGTATCTTTCTCTCCCTCTCTCTTTGGCTTGTATCCATTCGGCCCCATTCAGCCTACCGGTACTATTTTAAGACGTTTACCCCCATCCAGGTTAATATATTTTCCTGGCGAGCGGTAGCGAGCCAACATCTATATATTTTTGTTTTGACAGCAAGCTAAATTTGTACATTTTTCGATAGAATAATGTCTCCGGCGAAGCCGGATTTCTCCACACAATGCTGGCTCGCTCTCGCTCGCCAGAGTGAAATCGACACCTGGATGGGGATAAGGCTTAAAACAGTTGGCTAAATGGGGCCTAATGGAAACAAGCCAGAGAAAGAGAGAAAAGGAGAGAAAGAGAAAAAAAAAGAGCAGGAGACCCTCCTTAACCTGTTCAGTAACGGTGACGTCCTTTTGATCATATTCTGAACACTATATTCTGAACACTATATTCTGAACACTATATTCTGAACACTATATTCTGAACACTATATTCTGAACACTATATTCTGAACACTATATTCTGAACACTATTCTGAACACTATATTCTGAACACTATATTCTGAACACTATATTCTGAACACTAGACTCTATTATTTTCCAGCTGATCGTAAATTGAATCTCTTATTAGCTGATTTCTCGAGACTTAATGGAAATATATGAAACTACTATGGCTGGGTGTGTCATATTAAGGCCAAGTTTTCAGAATAACCATCATCTTTCGCTACAAAATCTACCTTAATAGCCGAGTAACCAAGATAGAAACATGGCAATTTACCCTCAGCTGGAAAACAATAGACTATACAGTAGGCGATTATAGTCAGTTTATGAAGGGCCTCCGGCAATTAACAGACCTATCTAACTTTACCCTTTTCACTAACACAGATCCTTCTCAAAGTGCACACAATTGTCTAAATATAGCAAGAATACAAATGAAAAAGACGTCGCCGATACAGTTGGGGTTAAGGGGAGATTTCCACTTGAGGATTTTTTTTTCTGGACCCCCTTTCTCTCTCATGTTTAGCCCCATTGCTTTTTAGATTTTAAGACGCACTAGTTTGGTGATTTTAAGAACTTTCGCCCCATTTCTGTCAAGTTTAAGACCTTTCGTGCCATTTAGGTGTCGATTTTTTCCTGGCGAGCGATAGCGAGCTTGTAATTTAAGAGGAACCGGCCTTCGGCCTGGACATTTTTCTACCGAAAAATGTACACATTTATCTTGAGTGGGGGTCTACGGGGGTGTCATTTTAAGCTTGATGGGTTTCTAGGGAATAAACTAAATACCTCCCCTTAATACTTCTGACTACACCATCTATCCTCTCTCAACCCTCATATTTGTTACCTTTAGTCTATAATAGTTTTTTTTTTTTCCCAGCTGATGGTAAATTGTCATGTCACTATCTTGGTTAACTCCGCTATTGCGTCAATGTTGCGGCGAAATACGTCGTTAATGGTGAAAACCTGGCATTAACAAGACGCGGAAACATGGGAGATTCATATTTTCCCCTTAATTATCGAGAAATCAGTTGGCAAAGGGATTGAATTTACCATCAGCTGAAATAAAAACGAGTATAGTAAAGCCGGTATCACACAAGCGCTTTTTCACTCAACATCTATCCTCAACACTAGTCTGGCAGCTTATGAGGTCAATATTTAATATTGTGCCGTCACCTAAATTCATCTACTATCAGTCTAGTTTCCGATAGCAGTGCAAAATATTCCAGAAATGTTGTCAGAAATGTTTTGATCATCGAATGTTGACTATAAAATCTCTCGTGTGCTACCGGCTTAAAGGGAGATTTCCACTTGATGGATTTTTTTCTTTACCCCTTTGTCCCTCATGTTTAGCCCCATTGCTTTTGAGATTTTAAGGCGTTCGCCCCATTAGTTTGGCGATTTTAAGAACTTTCACCCCATTTATGTTACTTTTAAGACCTTTAGTGCCATTTAGTTGTCGATTTTTTCCTGGCGAGCGATAGCGAGCCTGTAATTTAAGAGGAATCGGCCTTCGGCCGGGACATTTTTCTACCGAAAAATGTACAAATTTATCTTGAAAGGGGGTCAAGGGAGTGTAATTTCAAGCTTGATGGAAGTCTAGGAAACACTCTAAAAACCTCCCCTTAAGACACACCTTTCTTAATATATCTGGTCCTCGCATCAAGACATATACAGTGTATCCACCCTCAGTCTGCTAATCGTAATGCATATATTCACACACCTTGTTTGGATCCATCTATCCTCCTTCACACTAACGCAACGTATCACACACGAATTATACTTGCACATCTACATATCCATACATAAATACATCTTCCTAACATAATGCATTCTAACACAACGTATCACAAACGAATTATACTTGCACATCTAAATATCCATACATAAATACATCTCCCTAACATAATGCATTCTAACACAACGTATCACAAACGAATTATACTTGCCCATCTACATATACACACATATATACATCTACATATGCACACATATATACATCTCCCAAACATATTGCATTGATTCATCTACCTGTCCTAACCCAACCAACTCATTCTCCCTTCTTCTCTCCCTCTATCCAAAACCTATCCTTAGTCTTCTATTCTCTCCTCTCCTTCTATCCAAAACCTATCGTCAGACTCAATGATTTCCTCTCTTCTCTATCCACAGCCTTTCCTCAGCCCTCTATCCTCTCCTCTCCTTCTATCCAAAAATTATTATCAGACTCAATGCTCTCCTCTTTTCTCTATCCACAGCCCTCTATCCTCTCCTCTGTTCTCTATCCAAAACCTATCCTCATCCCTCTCTTCTCTCTTCTCCTATACCCTCTATCCAGTAAGGCACCTCTCTCTGTGTCCTCCCTTCTCTCCACCCCAAACCTATCCTCATCCCTCTCTTCTCTACCCTCTATCCAGTAAGGCACCTCTCTCTCTCTCTTGTTCTCCCTTCTCTCCACCCCAAACCTATCCTCATCCCTCTCTTCTCTCTCATCTACCCTCTATCCAGTAAGGCACCCCTCTCTCCCCCCCCCCCCCCCCTTCCTACTCCTGGGTGGCCACTAGGTCTCTGTGCCGGGACAAATGATGATGGTGGCGAGGGGGACCGAACCATCACATTTGCATACACCTTAACCAACCGTTCCGATACGTGGGTTCTTGGCTTCCCTGTTCCAAGTAGGTAGGTAGCCCAGAAATCGTGAACCTTGACCTCTGTAACTCATAAAGGGCTAGAGCAAATGAGCTGTAACTTTCCACACCTATTCCCTGGCTGACCCTTCCCAAACGGTGGAAATTTGAGCTCGATTACTCTAGTCGTTTGTGAGTTAAAGAGGTTAATTTCAAGAGTTTTGGCCTGCATTTTGGGAACAGGGAATAGTATGGGACAGGAGGCGAAAGAGGGGGTGTGGAGGGAGGGATGAGAAGGGTGGAGAGAGAGAGAGAGAGAGAGAGAGAGAGAGAGAGAGAGAGAGAGAGAGAGAGAGAGAGAGAGAGAGAGAGAGAGAGACAGAGAGAGAGAGAGAGAGAGAGAGAGAGAGAGAGAGAGAGAGAGAGAGAGAGAGAGAGAGAGAGAGAGAGAGAGAGAGAGAGAGAGAGAGAGATCACAATACATATTATGTGTAGTTTGAGACATTTTGGTATATTATGTTTTAAATTAATCAAAATATCCATTAATCAAATGTCTGTTTCGCTGCTGGTAGAAAGAGAATAGATAAGCAAGTTAAATATACATCTTTTAATTAAAGTATCGGCTTGGCTCGCGAAAGCTTTCAAAACTAAAGAATTGAATTAACTCTTATTGTTGTGATTGCCTCCTTCTTCGGCACAGAGTAGATTATCATTTTAAAACTTTTCTGTTTCTGGCAACTATTAGACGATTTTGTACAACTTACAAAGGACGTCTACTCATTCAAAGCCTACAGACTATCGCAATTAATCCTTTTAGCTACCATATATCCTTCCTAAGCTAAATAAAATCGTCTAAATGTAGCTATAATACAATACAAATAACGTCGCCGGTACAGAAGGGGTTAAGAAATACCTATGTCATCTGCTGGTGTAATGATTAAAGGTGTTTTAAGGGGAGATCTCCACTTGAGGGACTTTTTTCTTGACCCCTTTCGCCCTCATGTTTAGCCCCATTGCTTTTGATATTATAAAACGTTCGCCCCATTAGTTTAGCGATTTTAAGAATTTTCACCCCATTTTAAGACCTTTCGTGCCATTCAGGTTTCGATTTTATCCTGGCGAGCGATAGCGAGCCTGTAATTGAAGAGGAACCGGCCTTTGGCCGGGACATTTTTCTACCGAAAAATGTACAAATTTATCTTGAAAGGGGGTCAAGGGGGTGTAATTTCAAGCTTGATGGAAGTCTAGGAAACACACTAAAAACCTCCCCTTAAAAGGACATTCGCTCCAGCCACGCTCGGCTATATCGACATTCACGTGGGAAGAAATAACACTGTTAACATTGATCCTAACTAATAAATAACCATCAACCTACAATCAATTACCATCAACCTACAATCAATAACCATCAACCTACAATCAATTACCATCAACCTACAATCAATAACCATCAACCTACAATCAATTACCATCAACCTACAATCAATAACCATCAACCTACAATCAATTACCATCAACCTACAATCAATTACCATCAACCTACAATCAATTACCATCAACCTACAATCAATAACCATCAACCTACAATCAATAACCATCAACCTACAATCAATTACCATCAACCTACAATCAATTACCATCAACCTACAATCAATTACCATCAACCTACAATCAATTACCATCAACCTACAATCAATTACCATCAACCTACAATCAATTACCATCAACCTACAATCAATTACCATCAACCTACAATCAATAACCATCAACCTACAATCAATAACCATCAACCTACAATCAATAACCATCAACCTACAATCAATTACCATCAACCTACAATCAATAACCATCAACCTACAATCAATTACCATCAACCTACAATCAATTACCATCAACCTACAATCAATTACCATCAACCTACAATCAATTACCATCAACCTACAATCAATAACCATCAACCTACAATCAATTACCATCAACCTATAATCAATAACCATCAACCTACAATCAATATCCATCAACCTACAATCAATAACCATCAACCTACAATCAATAACCATCAACCTACAATCAATTACCATCAACCTACAATCAATTACCATCAACCTACAATCAATAACCATCAACCTACAATCAATAACCATCAACCTACAATCAATTACCATCAACCTACAATCAATTCCAGACTAGCCACAATTAATGGCCATCTATAAGGCCAGTCGCGACGCCGATCAGAGCTTCCATTTTAAAGGCTTCGTCACTCTTTCAACATCGTAAGGGGAGGCAGACCGTTTTCCTGGACCCCTTTCTCCCCAATGTTTAGCCCCACTAGTTTGGAAATTATGAGACGTTCGGCCCATTAGTTTGGCGATTTTAACACCTTTCGCCCCATTTCGTTGTCAATTTTAACACCTTTCGTGCTATTTAGGTGTCGATGTTTTCCTGGCAAGCGATAGCGAGCCTGAAATATTAGGAGGAATCGGCCTTCGGCCGGGACATTTTTCTACCGAAAAATTTACAAATTTATCTTGAAGGGGGGTCTAGGGGGTGTTTTTCTAAGCTTGATGGAGGTCTAGGGAGGAAACTAAAAAAAAATATATATGAATAAATGAATTAATAGACCAAACAAACGGTCAGTCTCCCTTTAAGGGCAACACACACAAAGAGTTCCGAAGCCGGTGTCAAGGCCATCCCTCCGAACAAGGCTATCGCAGGTAAATGTGTTTATAATCACAGGCGGGATGTCGGCCTGAATATACGGGTAGTGTTGCCAATTTAGCTCCTTTCCCATTAGATCGAGAGCTATTTACTTTGATCTACCGGCAAATGTTTACATCTAGCAGTATTAATTTTAGCGGTATTCGGGAGATATGAGTAATTTTAGAGCGATATTGTAGAGATTGTGGCATTATTCTAGCGATTTTAGGCATTTATTTACTATCTAGCGGATTTGATTTTCGGCATTTATTTACTATCTAGCGGATTTGATTTGGTAACCCTGCATCAGTGTTGCCACTTTCACTATAGGTAGCGCCAGCGAACTTGACAATAATCTTAAGCCACTCCAACAGCTTCCCCTCTCTCTCCAACACCCCTTCTCCCCTCTCTACACTCTTCAGAACAATAGGACGAGTAGAATGTAGATACGAGGTGCCGTTGTAAAGGCTTGTCCCTAAACTTCTTATAACTCGAAATTAATAAGTGCAATCTGGCTGACGCTTCTATTATTTGGGAAGAGTCCACCAGGAAACAGGTGTGGCTATTTGAACTTGACAATAATCTTGACCCTTTAACTTCTTATAACTCGCAATGAATAAAAGCAATCGGGCTGACGTTTCCATCATTTGGGAAGAGTTCACCAGGAAATAGGTGTGGATATTTACAGCCAGTTTGCTCTAGTCCCTTTTGAGTTACAGAGAGGTCAGGGATCAAGATTATGGTCAAGCTACCTATAGTACTAAACTCGCTGAATAACCATAAATATAGCCCCAAATACCCCCAATCTCGCATTATTATCTTTCATTGTTCTGACACCCTCTAGCTTTATGTACGGTCGCGCTAATAAGTCATTCCTCCGCTGTCGTTATGTTACGGGGTTTTGGGGGTATTGTTTTTAAGCTTGATGGAGGTCTAGGGAGCAAACTAAAAATCTCCCCTTAACCTTTCCAAATTTTCCGCAACTGGTTCTTAAACACTAGCCCAATTGCGCGTGAAAATCTTAACCTTGACAACTCTGCTCTCGTGATCCAGGCGGTTTCACTCGGTATAGTCGCTTCCATAAACCCATCACCACCACCTATACTGTGATTCTTTTCAGCTGGCGGTAAATTGAAGCCCTTAGCTACTGTGGTTTCTCGATACATAATGAAAATGTGGAAAACTACTACTGTCTCTGCATCATCATATCAAGACCCAAGTGTCTCTAAGGATCACCATGTTCCACTACAAAATCTTCCAAATATCTGAGAAATCTTGACGACGGGAACTTTGCAATTTACCGTCAGTTGAAAAAAAACAGACTATAGGCTTCAAGGGGGGGTAGGGGGGGGGGGGGTTCCTTAACCCTTTGAGTACCAGCAACGTGTTATATTATATTCTAGCTATATTCAGACGATATTGTGCAGCTTAGGAAGGAGCTGTGGTACGGTAGTTAAAAGGGTTGGTTGAGATAGCTTGAAGCCTTATTATTGCTAGAGGTCCTTCCCAAGCTGAATAATATCGTCTAATAGTTGCCAGGAAAGGATGAAAAGGACGACCCTGGTAGTGAATGGGTTAGTTTGTTGACATAGGGGCTACCCTTTGTTTGGTGTGTATGGGTGGTGAGTAATGAGTGGATCCGGGAACAAAGGGATACATTCTTTTGGCTCTCAATCTGCTCAGTGGGGATGATTATGTTTGTGTAGATGTGTGTGTGTGTGTGTGTGTGTGTGTGTGTGTGTGTGTGTGTGAGTAGATATATGTGTGTGTGTGTAGATATGTATGTGTGTGTGTGTGTAGATATGTATGTGTGTGTGTGTGTGTGTGTGTGTGTGTGTGTGTGTGTGAGTAGATATATGTGTGTGTGTGTAGATATGTATGTGTGTGTGTGTGTGTAGATATGTATGTGTGTGTGTGTGTGTGTGTGTGTAGATATGTATATGTGTGTGTGTGTGTGTGTGTAGATATGTGTGTGTGTGTGTGTGTGTACATGTGTGTCTGTGTGTGTGTGTGTGTGTATGTGTTGATATTGATGCATAATTCAATCATGTACACATAGCACTGTGTTGCGTCTTCTATAACATAAACGCAGTAATACCGCACTTGTGTTGTTAAGCTACATTCCCCACCAGTATATTGCCATCAGAGAACCCGGTACGTTACCACTTAAGGGCAGGTTTCCACTTGAGGGATTTTTTTCTTGACTTCTTTCTCCCTCATGTTTAGCCCCATTGCTTTTCTAATTTTAAGACGTTCGCCCCATTATTTTGACAATTTTAAGAACTTTCGACCCATTTCTGTCAATTTTAAGACCTTTCGTGCCATTTAGGTGTCGATGTTATCCTGGCGAGCGGTAATTTAAGAGGAACCGGCTTTCAGCCGGGACATTTTTCTACCGAAAAATGTACAAATTTATCTTGAAAGGGGCTCAAGGAGGTGTAATCTTAAGCTTGATGGATATCTAGGGACCAAACTAAAAAGCTCTCCTTAAGCACCAGGGAGGTTAGGGCAGATTTGTCTTTATTTGTTCATTCGTATATTGCTTTGAGGTTTTAAGACGCGCGTTGCGTTAGTTTGTAGTTGATGATTAATGTTAAGAAAGGGGTGTTACTTAATATATATATATATATATATATATATATATATATATATATATATATTTAATATTTGTCTTAGCTTCCTCCCAAGACCTCCATCAAGCTTAAACGAAATACTCCAAGATCCCCTTTCGAGATAAGTTTGTACATTTGTTGATAACAAAATGTCCTGGCCAGTTCCTCCTAAATTACAGGCTCGCTATCGCTCGCCAGAAAAAAATATGACACCTAAATGGCACGAATGGTGTTAACATCGCCAAACTACTGGGGTGAACGTCTTAAAATGTCAGAGCTAATGGGGCTAAGCTTGAGGGAGAAGGGGGTCCAGAAAAACCAAACCTCCCCTTAAGTAGCTCCTAACCCTGCGGCTACTGCCACACCTACGACTTAAGGGGAGATTTCCACTTGAGAGATTTTTTTATTTTTTTTTTTACCCCTTTCTCCCTCATGTCTAGCCCCATTGTTTTTGAGATTTTAAGACGTTTGCCCCATTAGTTTGGCGATTTTAAGAACTCTCGCCCCATTTCTGTCAATTTTAAGACCTTTCGTGCCATTTAGGTGTCGATTTTGTCCTGGCGAGCGATAGCGAGCCTGTAATTTAAGAAGAATCGGCCTTCGGCCGGGACATGTTTCTACCGAAAAATGTACAAATTTATCTTGAAATGGGGTCTAGAGGGTGTAATTTTAAGCTTGATGGAGGTCTAGGGAACTAACTAAAAACCTCCCCTTAATGTTCTTAATAGCAATATATTTAATATAGCTACCAGTGTTTGATAAGAACCCCTCCATGCAGTACCCCGGTAGTAAATTCCAGTTTTTGCCACCGAACCTCCGCGATTTTTGTCCTTATATTAACATTAGCCCCATTAATAGCTCCGGACTGCACCATTAATAGCTCCGGACTGCGCCATTACTGTCACATAAAGTAGCGTCTCACCCTTACTAGAGCCTTAAGGGGATACTGCTTGGTTTTTGGTCTATATATTTATTTATTTTTGAGTTTCCTCGCTAGACCTCCATCAAGCTTAGAAAAACACCCCCTAGATTCCCTTTCAAGATAAATTTGTACATTTTTCGGTAGAAAAATGTCCCGGCCAAAGGCCGGTTCCTTCTGAAAATAGAGGCTCGCTATCGCTCGCCAGGAAAAAATCTACACCTAAAGGGCACGAAAGGTCATAATATTGACAACAAAATGAGGCGAAAGGTCTCAAAATCGCCAAACTAACGGAACGAACGTCTTAAAACCTCAAAGCTAATATGCTAAACATGAGGGAGAAGGGGGTCCAGAAAAAGCGAGCACTATCCCCTTAAGGGTCGTGAGTATTACTGTCTAATCACCCCGTCCTACCTGGTGATTATGGCACCTGGAGGGACGATTACGGGGGCTGATTATTGTCGGGGGCAGGAGTCTATGAATGCCGGCTTTCACGAGAGGGCGGTGTATTAGGGCTCTATAATGGGTTAAGATGGAGTGTGGATATTATTACCCCTTTATATTACCCTTTATATATTATTACCCTTTATAAATTATTACCCTTTATATATTATTACCCTTTATATATTATTACCCTTTATATATTATTACCCTTTATATTAGGAGTGATATATTATTACCCTTTAATATTATTACCCTTTATATATTATTACCCTTTATATATTATTACCCTTTATATATTATTACCCTTTATATTATTACCCTTTATATATTATTACCCTTTATATATTATTACCCTTTATATATTATTACCCTTTATATTACCCTTTATATATTATTACCCTTTATATATTATTACCCTTTATATATTATTACCCTTTATATATTATTACCCTTTATATATTATTACCCTTTATATATTATTACCCTTTATATATTATTACCCTTTATATATTATTACCCTTTATATATTATTACCCTTTATATATTATTACCCTTTATATATTATTACCCTTTATATATTATTACCCTTTATATATTATTACCCTTTATATATTATTACCCTTTATATATTATTACCCTTTATATTATTAACCTTTATATTATTACCTTTTATATATATTACCTTTTATATATATTACCTTTTATATATATTACCTTTTATATATATTACCTTTTATATATATTACCTTTTATATATTATATTACCTTTTATATATATTACCTTTTATATATTATTACCCCTTTATATATTATTACCCTTTATATATTATTACCCTTTATATTACCCTTTATATATTATTACCCTTTATATATTATTACCCTTTATATATTATTACCCTTTATATATTATTACCCTTTATATATTATTACCCTTTATATATTATTACCCTTTATATTAGGAGTGATATATTATTACCCTTTAATATTATTACCCTTTATATATTATTACCCTTTATATATTATTACCCTTTATATATTATTACCCTTTATATATTATTACCCTTTATATATTATTACCCTTTATATATTATTACCCTTTATATATTATTACCCTTTATATATTATTACCCCTTTATATTACCCTTTATATATTATTACCCTTTATATATTATTACCCTTTATATATTATTACCCTTTATATTACCCTTTATATATTATTACCCTTTATATATTATTACCCTTTATATTACCCTTTATATATTATTACCCTTTATATTTTAACCCTTTATATTTTAACCCTTTATATTTTAACCCTTTATATTTTAACCCTTTATATTTTAACCCTTTATATTTTAACCCTTTATATTTTAACCCTTTATATTTTTACCCTTTATATATTATTACCCTTTATATATTATTACCCTTTATATATTATTACCCTTTATATATTATTACCCTTTATATATTATTACCCTTTATAAATTATTACCCTTTATATATTATTACCCTTTATAAATTATTACCCTTTATATATTATTACCCTTTATATATTATTACCCTTTATATATTATTACCCTTTATTATATTACCCTTTATATATTATTACCCTTTATATATTATTACCCTTTATATATTATTACCCTTTATATATTATTACCCTTTATATATTATTACCCTTTATATATTATTACCCTTTATATATTATTACCCTTTATATATGATTACCCTTTATTATATTATTACCCTTTGTATATTATTACCCTTTATATATTATTACCCTTTATATATTATTACCCTTTATATTAGGAGTGATATATAGAAGGCGGCTACTTTAAGGTATTTCACAGACTTGCCGCTACTTTCAAATACTGAGGGCTACTTGTATGTACAGTTGGCCTAATAAGTGATATCTCGACACCTTGGGGAGGTGTGGTGGAGTGGTCTTGCCACTGGACTGGTAATCCAATGGACTCGGGTTCAAATCCTGATATATCAATGGGAAAATATTATTGGGATGGAATTTGTGCTGTAACTAGTATCAGTGCATTACCACAAAGCCCACCGAAACGCCAAATAAATACCCTCATTGTTCCCTGATTAAATAGCACTGTATGAATATTCCCATATTCAAAAATGTGCTATAAGGGGGCCATGCCTAGTGAGTTCATTGCTCAATAGGTGGCGTTTTGAGAGTGAGGGTCTGAGTCTAGGTAAGACAGTAAAGCACTGGAGCGAAGCAACTTCAGAGATGGGGCTGCTTCGAGCCTTGGGTGAGCAACTAAGCCTCATGCATCCTGCGAAGGCAAGATGGCAGTGGCTGGTTGCAGCTAAAATTGCTTCACATGTCTCACCCCCTAGACTGGAACGAGACCTCACAGGCTTCACCGTTCAATAACGGTTGCATGTAAGCCTATGCCCGAGAGGGAGTAGATGGAATGATAAAAAAAAAAAAAAAAAAAACAATAATTGGTATCAACAATGTTTGCACATGATGTCTTCTTTTTTAGTTAGATGTACAACCATGTTCCTACACTTACCCACCCTATTCAACATCTGACAGACATTAATACAGCACAGAGCGAGCCAAACGTAATGACACCTGGGACATGACTTATTAGCGCCACCCTCTACACCCATGGACAAAAGCGGCGTCCTAAATTTAAATTAAATTTAGTTTATTAGTTTGACACACACATAGAATTATTGAACCACTCTGAACAAACCTTGAATATACTGTATAGGCTTTGTTTATGTTTGGGAAGGGAATGTTTTCACTTATAACTAACGAGATAAGGAGAGTTAAGGGGGGACACCGGATTTGTGTTATCTTTCTCTCCTTTTCTCTCTTTCTCTGGCTAGTATCCATTCTGCCTCATTCAGCCTACTGTTTTAAGACGTTTACCCCCATCCAGGTGTCAATATTTGAATGGCGAGCGGTAGCGAGCCAGCATATATATATTTTTTTTTTGACAGCAAGCTAAATTTGTACATTTTTCGATAGAAAAATGTCTCCGGCGAAGCCGGATTCCTCCATACAATGCTGGCTCGCTATCGCTCGCCAGGAAGAAATCGACACCTGGATGGGGACAAACGTCTTAAAACAGTTGGCTGAATGGGGCCGAATGGATACAAGCCAGGGAGAGAGAGAAAAGGAGAGAAAGATAAAACAAATCCGGTGTCCCCCCTTAACATGTTGGCAGTAGGACACAACATTTGACCTACTGTAGACCCCCTTCAAGATAAATTTGTACGTTTTTGTTTTATTTTTCCGGTAAATTTCCTCATACAATTACATGAGGACACGATAGCATGTATACAGTGGCCGAGTGCACCGAGTCATTGTACGCTAGTTGCTTGGCTCTGGTAGCGTGGGCTCGACCCCAACTAATGGGCCGGACGTCTTATTATCTGAAAACTAATGGGGCTAAACATGAGTAAGAAGGGAGACCATAAAAAACAACTACCTCCCCCTTAAACCCCCAGCTTTCCAAAACATTCCTTCTTAAGCTGAACATAAGCGTCCAATGCTGGCCACAACCAAGGGAAGAGAGAGAAGCACCCAGATATACTGAAAGGGTTAAGAGGCTGCAGAAAGAAACAACCAAGTACTAGTGTGCGAATACCCCTCCCCCTCCCCCCGAGTGTACATACTTAAGGGGAGATTTCCACGTGAGGGATTTTTTTTCTTTACCCCTTTCTCCCTCATGTTTAGCCCCTTTGCTTTTGAAATTTTAAGACGTTCGCCCCCATTAGTTTGGCGATTTTAAGAACTTTCACCCCATTTATGTCACTTTTAAGACCTTTCGTGCCATTTAGGTGTCGATTTTTTCCTGGCGAGCGATAGCGAGCCTGTAATTTAAGAGGAACCGGCCTTTGGCCGGGAAATTTTTCTACCGAAAAATGTACACATTTATCTTGAAAGGGGGTCAAGGGAGTGTATTTTCAAGTTTGATGGAAGTCTAGGAAACCCACTAAAAACCTCCCTTTAAGAGGGTAGTGAATATTTGTTGGTCCTTATATTTATGTATTTATATATTTTTTAGTTTCCTCGCTAGACCTCCATCAAACTTTAAAAATCACCCCCTAGACCCCCCTTCAAGATAAATTTGTACGTTTTTTTTTTTTTTTTTTTTTTTTTTTTTTTTTTTTTTTTTTTTTTTTTTTTTTTTTTTTTTTTTCGGCAGGATTTTTTTTCGGCAGGCTCGCCAGAAAAAATCGACTCCTAAATGGCACGAAAGTTCTTACTATTTACAATGAAATGGGGCGAAAGGTGTTAAAATCGCCAAACTAATGTGCCGAACGTCTTAAAATCTAAAAACTACTGGGGCTAAACACGAGGGAGAAGAGGGTCCAGATAAAGACAACCCTCCCCCCTTATGTATTCAAGGATCATGGTGGTAGTGGAATTAATACTTGTCAATATATTAGTGGCAGTCTCTTCTTTAACTTCTCACACTGGCACTGACTAATGGATGGGTGTGTGTGTTTGTGTGTGTGTGTGTGTGTGTACTGTATATGTGTGTGTGTGTGTGTGTGCATTATGTATGTACAATGTCTGTGTGTGTGTGTATATATGTGTTTGTGTGTGTGTGTGTATATATATGTGTGTGTGTGTTTATGTGTGTGTGTGTATATGTGTTTGTGTGTGTGTGTATATATATATGTGTGTATGTGTGTGTGTGTGTTTATGTGTGGGTGTGCATTATGTATGTACAATGTGTGTATACAAAATGTGTACATATATGAATTAAGTAAATAATTCATTAAAATAATTATTTACATAAATATATGCTAGAAAGGTTATGTAAGACTGACGTAATATTGACACAACGTTAGGCCTAAACCCTTTGAACGTTCCTTTACACAATGCTAATTTTCTTTTCATTTCATTCTTACTGAGATGTGTGCATACATATAGGCATACTTTATTAACCCCTTCAGAAAGATGACTTCTTGGTACCCTTGACTCTGGCTAACATTAGACGATTTTTTTTTCAGTTTAAGAAGAACCTATGCTATTCGGAGGGTTTATTGAGATCGATTTTACCCCTCTGAATCTTAAGAGGTAGATTATAAACGAAGGCAAATCGTCTACTGGTAACCAGAATATGATAGAAATGACGTCATGGTGTGGAAGGGGTTAAATATGTACATTGACTACACATGTATGCTTACGAGCGAGTATTTATTTGTTCATACTCGCACAGGGACTGGGATGAATATTGATTTGTTGGTAACCACGTCTCTACACCTATCCGCTTCAGAATAATTGTGTTTTAAGGGGGGGGGGGGATTTGTTTGCTCATTGTGTATCTTTTAGTATTTTTTTTTTTTTTTTAGTTTCCTCCCTAGACCTCCATCAAGTTTAAAAAAAAAAAAAAAAAAAAAAAAACTAAGATAAATGATTTTTTTTTTTTTGTTTTTTTTGTTTTTTTTCCCCGATAGAAAACTTTCCTGGCCAAAGTCCGGGTCTTCTTATATTACAGGCTAGTTATCGCTCGCCAGGAAAAAATTGACACCTAAATGACATGAAGAGTCTTAATATTGACAAAGAAATTGGGCGAAAAATATTAAACCCTGAAAACTAAGGGACTAAACATGAGAAAGAAGGGGGACCAGAAAAACCCAAGATATGACTCTCTCTCTCTCTCTCTCTCTCTCTCTCTCTCTATATATATATATATATATATATATATATCTTGCATCAAACCCACGACTGACTGCGTTTGTAAATGAATAACTTTATTTTATCCCCCCCCTCAGTTACTAACCCATCTGTCCCCTACTAACTTCCTAATCCTGCCACGGACATTAGTTCCAGGGCAGTAATTCCCTTTCCAATGTTCCCTTACCCACTCTAAACCACTGTTTGGACACTTGATCCTCAGTGTTTTGGAGGACAAGCAACCTAGAAGGGTCACTAGATCTGTTGTTGCTTGATTTCCTTTGTACTCCTTTGTACTCTCTCCCCTTCCTATTATGGAGGGGCCGCCATATTAGCCCTGATCCCATAAACAAATTCAAGACAAAAATCCAACTTTCGATCCTGAAATTTGTGCTGGAGTCCATTTCTTTCCAAATGATGGTAAATTGCCATGTCTTTATCTTAATTACCTAGCTATTACCAAGGTTTTGTAGCGAAATACGTTGTTAATCATGACAACTCGACAGTTAGATGATGCAGAGATGGAGCGGTTTCATATTTTCCATTAGTTTATCGAGTAATCAGCTATTAAGGGGAGGTTTTTAGTTGATTCCCTAGACTTCCATCAAACTTAAAATTACTCCCCCTAGACCCCCTTTCAAGATAAATTTGTACGTTTTTCGATAGAAAAATGTCCCGGCCGAAGGCCGATTCCCCTTAAATTACAGGCTCGCTATCGCTCGCCAGGAAAAAATCGACACCTAAATGGCACGAATGGTCTTAAAATTGACAGAAATGGGGCGAGGGTTCTTAAAATCGCCAAACTAATGTGGCGAACGGCTTAAAATATCAAAAGCAATGGGGCTAAACATGAGGGAGAAAGAGGTCCAGAACAAAATCCTCCAGGTGGAAATCTCCCCTTAAGGGATTCAATTTGCCATCAGCTGAAATAAACCCGACTGTAGTGTATAATGTATAGTTACCGCACACACACACACACACACACACACACACTTACACACACACACACACACACACACACACACACACACACACACACACACACACACACACACACACACACACACACACACACACACACACACACACACACACACACACACACACACACACACACACACACACACACCAACTTTCACGTTTTTCATTATCTCCTTTTATCCCTTATGGCTATGCAAGACAGTGCTACGTGTCTTTCAATTACCTGGCGTTTATTGGATAGTAATTAGGTCTGTTTAGGATAATAGCCAGCTATTACTTGTTGATCGTTACTCATTAAGGGTTTTCGTTTATGGTTGTATAATGACTGGAGCTGTTGGTGGCCATAGGGATTTAAAGTATCTAGACGAGTTGTACCTTAAGGGGGTAGGTGTTATTTTTTGTTTGTTTTCCTCTCTATTAATTCCTTTCTTAATCATTTATTAATTTCTTCCCTAGGCCTCAATCAAACTATTTAAAAAAAAAAAAAAAAAAAAAAAAAAAAAAAAATCTTCGAAATCCCCCTTCGATAATAATGTGTACATTTTTTGGTAGAAAAATGTCCCAGTCGAAGACCGATTCTTCCAAAATGACAGGCTAGCCAGGAAAAACTCGACATCTACATAGCATGAAAGGTCTTATTTTTGACATAGAAATGCGGCGACAGGTCTTAGAATCGACTGACTAATGGGGCGAACGTATTAAAATATAAAAAATAATGGGGCTAAGCACGAGGGACAGGGGGGTCTACAGTTTGTTTTTATGTTCACGGCTCCAACTTCCTTATAGCCTGAAACTCGCCAGTGGTCAAATGAAGCCTCTTAACCCCTTCACCACCACCATTACGAATATGTTCAGCGTATTCTGGTTACCATTAGGCGATTGTCTTGTGTTTATAATCTACCTCTACACGACTCAGAGGGGTAAATACGATCTCCATAAACCCTCTTAAGGGAAGGTATTTAGTTTGTTCCCTAGACCTCCATCAAGCTTAAAATTACACCCCCTGGAGTCCCTTTCAAGATATATTTGTACATTTTTCGGTAGAAAAATGTCCCGGCCGAAGGCCGTTTCCTCTTAAATTACAGGCTCGCTATCGTTCGCCAGGATAAAATTGACACCTGAATGGCACGAAAGGTCTTAATATGGGGTGAAAGTTCTTAAAATCGCTAAACTAATGGGGCGAACGTTTCATAATATCAAAAGCAATGGGGCTAAACATGAGGGAGAAAGGGGTCAAGAAAAAAATCCCTCAAGTGGAGATCTCCCCTTAATAACACAGGTTCTTCTTAAACTGCAAAAAATCGTCTAAGTTTAGCCAGACTCCAAGGTTTAAGGGGCTAGTGGCAGGTGGTTTAAGGGGCTAGTGGCAGGTGGTTTAAGGGGCTAGTGGCAGGTGGTTTAAGGGACTAGTGGCAGGTGGTTTAAGGGGCTAGTGGCAGGTGGTTTAAGGGGCTAGTGGCAGGTGGTTTAAGGGGCTAGTGGCAGGTGGTTTAAGGGGCTAGTGGCAGGTGGTTTAAGGGGCTAGTGGCAGGTGGTTTAAGGGACTAGTGGCAGGTGGTTTAAGGGGCTAGTGGCAGGTGGTTTAAGGGACTAGTGGCAGATGGTTTAAGGGGCTAGTGGCAGGTGGTTTAAGGGGCTAGTGGCAGGTGGTTTAAGGGGCTAGTGGCAGGTGGTTTAAGGGGCTAGTGGCAGGTGGTTTAAGGGGCTAGTGGCAGGTGGTTTAAGGGGCTAGTGGCAGGTGGTTTAAGGGGCTAGTGGCAGGTGGTTTAAGGGGCTAGTGGCAGGTGGTTTAAGGGGCTAGTGGCAGGTGGTTTAAGGGGCTAGTGGCAGGTGGTTTAAGGGGCTAGTGGCAGGTGGTTTAAGGGGCTAGTGGCAGGTGGTTTAAGGGGCTAGTGGCAGGTGGTTTAAGGGGCTAGTGGCAGGTGGTTTAAGGGGCTAGTGGCAGGTGGTTTAAGGGGCTAGTGGCAGGTGGTTTAAGGGGCTAGTGGCAGGTGGTTTAAGGGGCTAGTGGCAGGTGGAAGGGTGACAAAGTGGATGAATTAGGTGGAAGGGTGACAAAGTGGATGAATTAGGTGGAAGGGTGACAAAGTGGATGAATTAGGTGGAAGGGTGACACAGGAAAAAAGCTTGAATTCTGTATTAAGGGGAGGCAGACCGTTTTTCTGGACTCCTTTCTCCCTCGTGTTTAACCCCATTATTTTTCAGATTTGATGACGTTTGGCCCATTATTTTGGCGATTTTGAGACCTTTCGCCCCATTTCGTTGTACATTTTAAGACCTTTCGTGCCATTTAAGTGTCGATTTTTTCCTAGCGAGCGATAGCGAGCCTGTAATTTGCTATCGCTCGCCAGGAAAAAATCGACACTTAAATGGCACGAAAGGTCTTAAAATGTACAACGAAAAGGGGCGAAAGGTCTCAAAATCGCCAAACTAACGGGCCAAACGTTATCAAATCTGAAAACTAATGGGGCTAAACACGAGGGAGAAGGGTGTCCAGAAAAACGGTCTGCCTCGCCTTAATACAGAATTCAAGCTTTTTTCCTGTGTCACCCTTCCACCTAATTCATCCACTTTGTCACCCGTCCACCTAATTCATCCACTTTGTCACCCTTCCACCTAATTCATCCACTTTGTCACCCTTCCACCTCATTCATCCACTTTGTTACCCTTCCACCTAATTCATCCACTTTGTCACCCTTCCACCTAATTCATCCACTTTGTCACCCTTCCACCTAATTCATCCAATTTGTCACCCTTCCACCTAATTCATCCACTTTGTCACCCTTCCACCTAATTCATCCACTTTGTTACCCTTCCACCTAATTCATCCACTTTGTCACCCTTCCACCTAATTCATCCACTTCTCATAATGGATCAGCCACATATTCGCTATTGTTATTATATAAAGTTGTTGCTTATAAATAGTTATGGTATTATAAATTTCATCGATGATTGACTGAAATATATTCTCGTTCCTTCAACTTAACCCTCTCCGACATATGACGCGATTTTGAGCCTATTGGGGATACTTTAAAGCCTTTGTTACCATTAGGGGTATTTAGAAACTTTTAGTTTTGTTACTTCAATCTCTGCGTCATAAATGCGTGAAAGGGTTAAAAGCTAAAGATCCCCCTGTATTGTGCTTCTTTATTAACCCTTTCAAGCTCCGACACGCATTTCTGTTCATACTTCCTGGCTATTATTAGACGATTGTATTCATATTAGGAAGGGTATATGGAAGTCAGAGGGTTAAATGAGATAGTCTTCACCCTTATAAATCCCACAGGTCCTTCGTAAACTGTCTAAAATCGTCTGATGATAGCCAGAATAAACTGTCAAAATGCGTTACGATCCTCAAAGAGTTAATAACGCACCTCTCTGTCACTCTTTCAACTTTTGGGGGAGACACTTGTTACAGGCAGCTTCACTTTTTGTCTCCTTCAACTCGCATAGAAAAAATATATATATTTATTATCAATTTCTGTGTTTAACCCTTTCAATACCAGGGTCGTCCTTTTAACTTTATTCTGGCTACTATTGGATGACTTTATTCAGTTTCAAAAGGGCCTCCAACAATTAAGAGGCTTCGAACTATCGCACTTAATCCTTTGTACTACCACAGATCCTTCCTTTGTACTACCACAGATCCTTCCTTTGTACTACCACAGATCCTTCCTTTGTACTACCACAGATCCTTCCTTTGTACTACCACAAATCATTCCTTTGTACTACCACAGATCCTTCCTTTGTACTACCACAGATCCTTCCTTAACCCTCTGTACTACCACAGATCCTTCCTTAACCCTCTGTACTACCACAGATCCTTCCTTAACCCTCTGTACTACCACAGATCCTTCCTTTGTACTACCACAAATCCTTCCTTTGTACTACCACAAATCCTTCCTTTGTACTACCACAGATCCTTCCTTTGTACTACCACAGATCCTTCCTTTGTACAACCACAGATCCTTCTTTTGTACTACCACAGATCCTTCCTTTGTACTACCACAAATCATTCCTTTGTACTACCACAGATCCTTCCTTTGTACTACCACAGATCCTTCCTTTGTACTACCACAGATCCTTCCTTTGTACTACCACAGATCCTTCCTTTGTACTACCACAGATCCTTCCTTTGTACTACCACAAATCCTTCCTTTGTACTACCACAAATCCTTCCTTTGTACTACCACAAATCCTTCCTTTGTACTACCACAAATCCTTCCTTTGTACTACCACAAATCCTTCCTTTGTACTACCACAAATCCTTCCTTTGTACTACCACAGATCCTTCCTTTGTACTACCACAAATCCTTCCTTTGTACTACCACAGATCCTTCCTTTGTACTACCACAGATCCTTCCTAAACTCCACTAAATTCTGGAAAAAAAAAAAAAAAAAAAAAAAACGTCGCCGATACAAAAGGAGTTAAAAGATTTGTATGGTTGGCCGTTTTCTACATCCTTCCATTACTCCGCCAAAGCCGAGCCACGTGTTAAGGGGAGGTATTTAGTTGATTCCCTAGACTTCCATCAAGCTTAAAATTACTCCCCCTAGATCCCCTTTCAAGATAAATTTGTAAATTTTTCGGTAGAAAAATGGCCCGGCCAAAGGCCGGTTCCCCTTAAATTACAGGCTCGCTATCGCTCGCCAGGAAAACATCGACGCCTAAATAGCGCGAATAGTCTTAAAATGTACAGAAATGGGGCGAGGGTTCTTAAACTCGCCAAACTAATGGGGCGAACGTCTTAAAATGTCAAAACCAATGGGGCTAAACATGAGGGAGAGAGGCGCCTCGTCCAGAAAAAATCCTCCAGGTGGAAATATCCCCGATGGTTCAGTTTTCGTCGATTTGTTCATGTATTCATTATTTTTCTAGTTTCCTGCCTAGGCCTCCATCAAACTTTAAAAAAAATATCTAATAGATCCCCTTTCTATATTAATTTGTACATTTTTCGGTAGAAAAATGTTCCGGCCGAAGACCGGCTCTTCCAAAACTACAGGCTCACTATCGTTCGCCAGGAAAAAAATTGACACCTAAATAGCACGAAAGGTTTTAATGTTGACAAGGAAATGGGACGAAAGGTCTTAAAAATCACCAAGCTAATGGGCTGAACGTCTTGTAATCTGAAAACTAATGGGGCTAAACATGAGGGAGAAGGGTGTCCAGAAAAAAACGACTCATTTATGTATATGATTGGCCGTTTTCCACTTCCTTCCATTACTCTCCCCAAGGCAAACCACGTGGTGTAACCCTCAGAGCCAGGTGCGCTTCCTACCCACCTGGGGCCCCGGGTTTAATTATTACGTGACA
>CM064543.1:4498224-4515724 GCA_032716605.1 Paralithodes platypus
AACCTTCTTCTTTTCTATCCTTTCCTTCAACTTTCCTTTTCTATCGGATATGCCATCTCTACTAGAATTAAGTCCTGACCACCTCGTTTGGATCGTAAGGTCTGTGTGGCCAGTGTATCTATGTAAATCTCTCTCTCTCCAGACATCAATATACAGTACACGTTTCCATGCACACTGTCCTACACACACACACACACACACACACACCCACACACACACACACACACACACACACACACACACACACACACACACAAACACACACACACACCCACACACAAACATACACACACACACACACACAAACACACACACACACACACACACACACACACAAACACACACACACACACACACACACACACAAACACACACACACACACACACACACACACACACACACATAAGGACATCACCCACCCGTCTACAGTCCTACAAAATAGTGTGTAGGATCCCTGATACTTGGATTAGGTATTGTATTTGAATTTCGTCATATCAACATCATCATCATCATCATCATCATCCATTGCTTAAGGGGAGATCTCCACTTGAGGGATTTTTTTCTTGACCACGTTCTCCCTCATGTTTAGCCCCATTGCTTTTGATATTATAAAACGTTTGCCCCATTAGTTTAGCGATTTTAAGAACTTTCACCCCATATTAAGACCTTTCGTGCAATTCAGGTGTCGATTTTATCCTGGCGAGCGATAGCGAGCCTGTAATTTAAGAGGAACCGGCCTTCGGCCGGGAAATTTTTCTACCGAAAAATGTACAAATTTATCTTGAAAGGGACTCAAGGGGATGTAATTTTAAGCTTGATGGAGGTCTAGGGAACAAACTAAATACCTCCCCTTAAATCGGCGTACCTATGAGGAGATTATTAAGTGATTTAACCCCTTCTGTACCGGCGACGTTTTTTGTTTGTTTATTTAAATTTCTGTTACATTGAGACGATTGGATTAAGCTTAGGAAGGATATACGGTAGCTAAGAGGATTAATCGAGATAGTCTGTAGCCTTATAATGGGTAAACGTCCTTCCTAAGCTGAAGGAAATCGTGTAATAGTGTCCAGAACATAACGAAAAGGACGTCACCGGTACAGATGGGGTTAATATAGGATAGATGGGACTCAAACATCCAACTGCTTTTGCTTCTGACGCGACTGAGTATTAAATCGGCTAGTTAAGGGGAGGTTTTTAGTTAGTTTCCTAGACCTCCATCAAGTTTAAAATTACACCCCCTAGGCCCCCTTTCAAGATAAATGTGTATACATTTTTCGGCAGAAAAATTTCCCGGCCAAAGGCCGGTTCCTCTTAAATTACAGGCTCGCTATCGCTCGCCAGGAAAAAATCGACACCTAAATTGCATGAAAGGTCTTAAAATTGACAGAAATGGGGCGAAAATTCTTAATTATGGGGCGAACGTCTTAAAATATCAAAATCAATGGGGCTAAATATGAGGGAGAAAGGGGTCCAGAAAAAATTTCTCCAGTGTAAATCTCCCCTTAATGGTCGTAGCGTAACATAATGTAGCGAATATTATAGAACACACTTCAAGATGTATCATATACCCTCGCAGTTGCTACCCGACTCCCAGACTCCTAGGCTTTGTTCTGTTGGAGTGAACGTTTCTGTGAGTATGAGTTAGACTACCTTATGAAGAGTTGTGCACATGTTTAGCGTACATGAAGTCGTAATCCAATAACATCGTTTTTTGAAGGGGGGGATGGCTAAAAGGGTTGTACGAGAGTGAAGTAGAAGGACAGAGAGGGAGAGGTAGACCGAGAGAGAGGTGGAAGGATGGCGTTATAAAGTATATACGTGAAAGTGGTGTTGGAGAGGAGGAGGGGCGTCGACTGACTGGAGACAGAGGTGCTTGGGGGCGATTCATTCGTGTCCACCCCTTCGGGGGATCATGACGCCTGGCAATAGATAGATAGAATATGAAATTATTTTGTTATTAAATAGTAGGCCCAATTAAAGGTTTCATAGCAAAAGTTTTCTTAATTACACTGATTCTTGCCATACATACACTCATGGCGTGGATACAAACTAATATGGCCGACTGTACATTCATAACAGACCTTTTTAATAACTGGTTCACTATTTAGAGAGGACATAGATAGGAAAGACAGGCTATCTTTACCTCCCTGTCTTGTTGTTGTTGTTACTGTTGTTGTTGCTGAACGTGCATCACATCTCGCAGACCCAGGTGGCAGACGTGACATACAGCCAGGTGTGTGTGTACGTGTGTGTGCGTGTGTGTGTCGGACAGGTGAGATAGTGTGGGAGAGACGACCTTCCTCACCTGGCAACGGGGGTTGTATGATGGGTAATAAAGTCTGTCTCTCTCTCTCTCTCTCTCCTCTCTCTCTCTCTCTCTCTCTCTCTCTCTCTCTCTCTCTCTCTCTCTCTCTCTCTCTCTCTCTCTCTCTCTCTCTCTCTCTCTCTCTCTCTCTCTCTCTCTCTCTCTCTCTCTGTCTCTCTCTCTCTCTCTCGCTCTCGCTCTCGCTCTCATTATCGTTATTCTTGGTTAGATCGGGTGTGTTAACCCCTTCTGTAGCGGCGACGTATTTAATTGTAGTTACATCTAGACGATTTTATGTAGGTTAGGAAGGACATATGGTAGCTAAGCGGATTAATTGAGATAGTCAACCTAGGATAAAATAATTACATGTAACTCTAATTACACATGGGCTTCAGAAAACTAATTTACTGTATGTTGTGTGGTTGGTAATATTTGTTTTGGTCAATGACCAATATTTCTATTTAGATATTAATGTATCAATCTTTCAGAATACTTCCACGTCTACATGGATATCATATTAAGGGGAGATGGGTCGTTTTTCTGGTCCCCTTTCTCCCTCATGTTAAGCCTCATTTGTTTTGAGATTATAAGACGTTCGGGCCATTAGTTTGGCGATTTTAACACCTTTCGCCCCATTTCGTCAATTTTAAGACCTTTCGTGCCATTTAGGTGTCGATTTTATCCTGGCGAGCGATAGCGAGCCTGTAATTTGAAGAGGAATCGGCCTTCGGTCGGGAAATTTTTCTACCTAAAAATGTACAAATTTATCATGAGGGGGGTCTAGAGGATGTTTTTCTATGTTTGAGGGATGTCTAGCGAGGAAGCTAAAGAAGAAGTGAATATATGAATTAATAGGCCAACAAATCAGCCACTGTCCCCTGTAAATGAATATCCACGTCTTCTGTGTGTGTGTGTGAATTGAAAATTGCCTATAGTAAAAACGCTGTTCATGAATTTCTTTCATTTAAGGGGAGATGGGCTTGTTTTTCTGGTCCCCCTTCTCCCTCATGTTTAGTCCCATTAGTTTTCAGAGTTTTAAGAAGTTAGACCTTTCGACTTATTTCTTTGTCAATATTAAGATTTTTCGTGTCATTTAAGTGTCGATTATTTTGCTGGCGAGCGATAGCGAGCCTGTAGTTTAAGAGGAATCGGCCTTCGGCCGGGGCATTTTTCTATCGAAAAATGTACACATTTATCTTGAAGGAGGTGTATTATTTATCTTTGATGGAGGTAGAGGAATCTTTAAAATATATATAATATATATATATATATATACAGTATATATACAGTATATATATATATATATATAAATGAGGAAATAAATACGCCCATCCCCCCTTAACAATCGATAAAGATAGTTGTAAACCATAACTACCTTCGGCCAACTCGTCCTAAGTTTGGTTATTTAATGCCCAAATTGTATCGAGTGACGCAAGCTAATGCATTATATATATATATATATATATATATATATTTTTTTTTTTTTTTTTTTTTTTTCTATATTCCAACTTACTTCCTCTCGGGCATAGGCTGAGAGCCTTAACATTCACCGCTTTACAATGAACAGTGAAGCCCGTGAGGTCTTGTTCCAGTCTAGGGAGTGAGACATGTGAAGCACGTAGAGTACAACGAGCACCTGCCAGCTTGCCTTCACATGAGGCAAGGTGCTCACTCATGGCCCGAAACGACCCCATCTCTGAAGCCACCTCGTTCCCGTGCTTCACTGTCTCACCCCCTACACTCGGAGTCTCACACTTACACACACACAACGCCTTCTGTTGAGCAGCTAACTCACCAGTCATTGCACCCCTAGATACAGTGCTATTAAATTCGGCTACAGAAAGAGAAAGAGAACGAAATACGAGGTGAGCCCCTTAAGGCGTAACGTTTCGGGAGTACCGTTCACCTAAACCACGACTATAATCTCCACACACACGAACTCCTATTACTGTTATGTCAAAGGCAAGGGGATACGACCATATTCATAGCAAAGATTTTAAGACGTTCGCGCCCATTAGTTTGGCTATTTTAAAACCTGTCATCCCATTTCTATATCAATATCAAGGCTTTACGTGCCATTTAGGTGTCGATTTTTTCCTGGCGAGCGATAGCGAGCCTGTAAATTTAAGAGAAACCGGCCTTCGCCCGGTACATTTTTCTATCGAAAAATGTACACATTTATCTTGAAGGGGGTTCTATTTTTTTTTTTTTTTTTTTTAAGCTTGATGAAGGTTTAGCGGGGAAACTATAAACTACACAATGATCACAAACTATAGACTACACAATGATCACAAATGTCTTTTTATTTATGTATGTGTTATTGCAATTTTGTAGCAGGTTCGATTCCTTCTGCATCCTCGTACATACCTATACATTTATCTTGAATGGACCACAGACAGGTAGTATGAATGATTGTTACGAGTGGCCGGCGTCACGTTTTCTGTCCTGCTGCTTATCTCCCGAGTTACGGAGAGAATATAGGTCATCGCGAAGTACAGCCACACACAAAAATGCACACCCTAATTTCGTAACTTCAACTCCATATTACTCAATTTATGCTGGATAAAATTACCGGGTACTCCATAATTTGTTTTTTATCAAAAATAATATATATATATATATATATATATATATATATATATATATATATATATATATATATATAAGATAAAATTGTATATTTTCGGTAGACAAATGTCCCGGTTGAAGGCTGGTTCATCTTAAATTACAGGCTCGTTATCGCTCGCCAGGAATAACTCGACGCCTAAATGGCACGAAAGGTCTTAAAATTGACAGAAGTGGGTCGAAAATTCTTAAAATCGCCAAACTAGTGGGGCGAACGTCTTAATATCTCAATGGGGTAAAACATGAGGGAGAAAGAGGTCAAGAAAAAAAAATCCTTCAAGTGGAAATGTCCCCTTAAAAGTCCTTACTGTTGACAGTGGCTGTAGAGAGATAAAGGGTTAGACAGCGTGGCGGGGGTGAGTGGTGGGGTAAAGGGGTCATTAGGGGACAGTGAGGGAGGGGGGGGGGGGGGGAGTATGGGATAGTACGTTGTTGCCGAAGTCGAAGATCTATTATGAAATGGATAATTGAGAGATTACATTTTGGATAACGCAAAGATTAGAATTGATTATATTTTATTTTATTTTTTTTAATTTCTTATTTTTGTTGGTAGTGTAAATATATGCTCTATACAGTTGTCCACTTCCATATTATAGTTTGCATAATTATTATCACCGTTAATTACTTTTAGTAGGCCTATTTAACACCTTCAAGCATCTGCAATAATGAGTGAATTGAAATAAATGATTTAAGTTCAAATGTCTTTTGTATTTTTTAAGAGTACCTTACAGAGTCATAAATGCAAATACACCAGAATATGCAGTATATTTGAATTGATAACATAATTGTTGCATATTGCATTCCTCACAGCCTTACCTGCAACGCTAGTTATTATTGCTGAACTGTTTCCCAGATGTACAGTATATACATAATGCTATATGTTAAAAACTATATATATATAAGTTATATATTTAAATTTATATTAAATTGATATTAATGCGTGGAACCCTTCAACTCCTATGGCTACTTATCTTAAGGGAGCCCACCTCGCTTTTGTCTCTCTCTCTCTCCTTTTCTCTCTTTCCCTGGCTTGTATCCATTCAGCCCCATTCAGCCTACTGTTTTAAGACGTTTACCCTCATCCAGGTGTCAATATTTTCCTAGCGAACGGTAGCGAGCCAGCATATATATAGTTTTGTTTTGACAGCAAGCTACATTTGTAAATTTTTCGATAGAAAAATTTCTCCGGCGAAGCCGGATCTCTCCATACAATGCTGGCTCGCTATCGCTCGCCAGGAAGATATCGACACCTGGATGGGGATAAACGTCTTAAAACAGTTGGCCGAATGGATGCAAGCCAGGGAAAGAGAGAAAAGGAGAGAAAGATAAAAAAACAAAAAAACTGTGTGTTGAACAGGACCATGATATACATTCCCTCCCTAACGCCAATATAATACGGTAATTATTTATATTATATGCTTAATTATCCATGAGTACAATAATTAGGTCAATCAATAAGACTTGATTTAGGCATACATGTGGCTCGAGAATTGTTTATATTTAGACCACTATATTTGATCGCCTCAGGAAATATAAAATTTACCAATATAAATGATTACCATAAATGATTAAAATATGATTACCAAATATAAATGATTACCAAATATAAATGATTACCAAATATAAATGATTACCAAATATAAATGATTACCAAATATATATATGATTACCAAATTTCCAGTCATTTGCTCACTTGGGATAATGAAGAGTAACTAATGAAGTACGCTGGTTCACTTTTTGGTCGATTTTTGGGCTATTTTTGCATGTATTCATTATTTTTCTAGTTTCCTCCCTAGACCTCCATCACATTAAAAAAAAAAAACATCCATTAGATCCCCCTTCTAGATTAATTTGTACATATGTTGGTAAAAAAAAAATCCCGGCCGAAGGCCGGTTCTCCCAACATTACAGGCTCACTAGCGTTCGCCAGGGAAAAAATCGACACCTAAATAGCACGAAAGGTCTAAATATTGACGAAGAAATGGGGCGAAAGGTCTTAAAATCGACTAACTAATGGGGCAAACACTTTTAATATCTGAAAACTAATGGGGCTAAACATGAGGGAGAAAGTGGTCCAGAAAACCGGCCCATCTCCCCTTAATGAGGTGTTACTTTATTATTATTTTAATGTTTTAATTTGTGTTGTTATATATTTTTATTTTTAATTTGCTCCCTAAACCTCTTATCAAGCTAATTCAAGCCCCCCCCCCCCCCCCCGTTGCTCTATACAGAAAACAAAATATATATATATAGAAGATCACGGAGAGGAACAGAACTTATGTGGGGAACTGTACATTAGTGGTATATTAGGACAAATTGACCACACATTGTAAACTTTAAGGGGAGATATTATCCACTTGAGGGACTTTTTTCTTGACCCCTTTCTCTCTCATTGCTTTTGAGATTTTAAGATGTTTGCCCCGTTAGTTTGGCGATTTTAAGAACTGTCACCCCATTTTAAGACCTTTCGTGCCATTCAGGTGTCTATTTTATCCTGGCGAGCGATAGCGAGCCTGTAACTTAAGAGGAAACGGCCTTTGGCCGGGACATTTTTCTACCGAAAAATGTACAAATTAATCTTGAAAGGGACTAGAGGGGGTATAATTTTAAGCTTGCTGGAGGTCTAGGGAACAATCTAAATACCTCCCCTTAACCCGTCCAGTACCAATGACGTCTTTCCATCGCATTCTGGCATCTATTAGACGATTTTATTCAGCTTAGGAAGGATCTCTAGCCATAATAAGGCTTCAAACTACCTCAACCAACCCTTTAGGGCTGGCTCGCTATCGCTCGCCAGGAAGAGATCGAAACCTGGATGGGGACAAAAGTCTTAAAACAGTAGGCTGAATGGGGCCGAATGGATACAACCCTGTCCTGTCCTGTTTCCTATTTTGCTCCAAGCACTGACCTTTAGGAACCCAATTGTTTACATGCCTCACGATGCTTTTTTCACTACCATTATTGTCCTGGTGCATATCTCTATCTATCTCTCTCTCGCTCTCTATCTTCTCTCGCTCTCTCTCTCTCTCTCCCCCCTACTTATCTCTCTTATCTCTCTAATCTCTCTCTCTCCCTCTCTCTCGATCTCTCTCATCTTCTCTCTCCTCTCTCTCTTCCTCTCTCTCTCTCTCCTTCCTCTCCTCCTCTTTCCTCTCTCTCTCTCTCCTCTCTCTATCTCTCCTCTCTCTCTCTCTTCTCTCTCTATCTCTCTCTCTCTCTGCCACTTCTCACTCTCTCTCTGCACCTCTACTCTCTCTCTGCACCCTTCTTTCCTCTCCTCTCTTCTCTCTTGACCATCTCTTCTCTCTCTCTCTCTGCCCCTCTCTCTCTCTCTGCCCCTCTCTCTCTCCTCGCGCTCTCTCGCTCCTCCGCTCTCTCTCTCTGCCCCCCCACACCTCTCTCTCTCTCGCCCCATCTTCTCTCTTCTCTCCTCCTCCACCCCTCTGCCACCTGCATCTCTCGTCTCTGCCCCACCCTCTCTCTCCCGCTCTATGCCCCCCTCTCTCTCTTCTCTCTGCTGCCCATCTTCCTCTCTCTGCCCCCCTCTCTCTCTCTTCTCTCTCCGCCTTCTCTCTCTCGCTCTCTCTCTCTCTCTCTTCCCCCTCTCTCTCTCTCTCTTCCCCCTCTCTCTCTCTCTCTCTCACTAACTACTCGGAAAAGCCAATTGCTAGTCTGAGAAAGGGGCTGGGTACACAATATATGTAGGCTAACTTTCAATTGAGCATGGCAGTGTGGCCGTTAGTGACCCAACCATTCCCAACCAATGGCCGTTTTAGTTTATATTACTCGCTTAACCTTTTCAGTACCAGTGACATCCTTTTAATATCATATTCTGGCAATGAGTAAGTAGACAATCTTATTCAGCTTAGGAAGGACCTCTAGCAACCTTTTTAACTACCCCAGAACCTTCTTAAGCTGCATAATATCGTCTAAATATAGCTAGAATAAAATATAACACGTCGCTGGTACTCAAAGGGTTAAGGGGAGGTATTTAGTTTGTTCCCTAGACCTCCATCAAGCTTAAAACTACGCCCCCTTGAGGCTCTTTCAAGATAAATTTGTAAATTTTTCGGTAGAAAAATGTCCCGGCCGAAGGCCGGTTCCTCTTAAATTACAGGCTCGCTATCGCTCGCCAGGATAAAATGGACACCTGAATGGTCTTAAAAGTGACATAAATGGGGTGAAAGTTCTTAAAATCGCCAAACTAATGGGGCAAACGTTTTACAATATCAAAAGCAATGGGGCTAAACATGAGGGAGAAAGGGGTCAAGAAAAAAATCCCTCAAGTGGAGATCTCCCCTTCACCCTTCCAGCATAGAGTACGTTGAGTGGATTAGCAAATGACTACTCGTAGAAGCTAGGTAGGCTTCGTGGCCATTATATTTTGGCAATGAAGTGCTGCAGCCACTCAAATTAATAGATTGCTTTATTCAGATAATGCGTTTATTAATTACTGATTATAGGTATAATTATCTTTGCCAAGGCTGCACAATGTATGAATAATATGTTTGATGAGTGTGCGCGAATTATGACTTTGGGCATTGCCAGCTTATTTCATACAACAAGATTTCCAGAATATTAACACTCACTCACTCACTCACTCACTCACTCACTCACTCACTCACTCACTCACTCACTCACTCACTCACTCACTCACTCACTCACACACACACACACACACACACACACACACACACACACACACGCACAGACACACACACACACAGACACACACACACACACACACACACGACACAAATTACTTGATTGGCCTACATCTCCAATAATTCTTCAGTACTTGCACTGAACATGACAACAATATATTTTGATTTTTAGTTTAACAAATGCCTTTAATAAGCATATTCATATCAATTATAAATACCTACTTATTTTTATTCCGCATCAAACCCAAATTTTATAATATATTGTTAACCTTTCACGCACATATGACGCAGAGGTTGCCAGACTAGCAATAAGAAATAGAGTTCTCTCACTCTTATAATTACCTCTCCAAAATTAGTTTTCTGCCCACAGCTAACTCAAAGACAAATGCAGAGGTTGAAGTAACTAAACTAAAGGTTTCTAAATACCTCTGATGGTAACAAAGGCTTTAAAGCATCCCCAATAGGCTCAAAATCGCGTCATATGTCGGAGACGGTTAATATACAGTTTATCTATTTTGATTAATTTCACTCCAACACCAAACACCTCCCAAAGAAATGAATGAAAGTAACCATGTGATTCAGATGTTTTATAATTATACGACCAGAACCTGTGAGATAATCTCAAGGATTCCGGATGTAGGTAACAATTGTTTATCCTTGCTAAGCCACTTGTATTAGCCCACGTTGACATCACCGAATACATGCATGCCTTTTACTTTGAGTTTACTTTGATAGGGTAGGTATGGTATGGTGTGGTGGGTATGCTGGGACTGTAATGAGTAATGGGAAGGGTAAAGGACAGGAATGGTGTAGGAACTGAGGCAGGATTTGGAATATACAGTATACAGTATATATAATGTTTGAAGATCCAGCTTTAAATGTATCTTTAAAATATACTAATAAGGGTATGTTATGGAACAGATGATCGCATATTCTGCGTGTGGAAAGAGTATGCTATATATATATACAGTATACAGTATATAAGAGAGAGAGAGAGAGAGAGAGAGAGAGAGAGAGAGAGAGAGAGGCCGAGAGAGAGGAGACGGAGAGAGAGAAGAGGAGCTGAGGAGAGAGGAGAGATCCGACGAGAGAGAGAGAGAGAGAGAGAGAGAGCACCTCGAAATATTTGAGTGTTTGCCATGTATGAATACTGTTTTAAATTGTTAAACGTGTACTTGCAACATTTTTTTTTTCTATGTGAGTGAGGGAGACAAAAGGCAGAACTGCCCGTATCGAGTGCCTCCCAGAGTTGAAAGAGTGACAGGGCCATAATCAAGGGACGTTCGAGCCAAAATTTCTTGTTCATCCAATAATCTGGTTGTGAATTTGTGATTATATTTACAAATATCCTCTTGTTGCAATTGGGTCAAGTTTAATGTCTCGTTTGAGCAAGATGACGGTTGCAATGCCAAGCTGAGCTACAGTTTTAGTGGCTGTGAACATTCCACAAAGAGAGCTCGGATTACCAAGCTTCAAACACCTCGATGATCTGACCCAGCCACTCGACATGGGTTTATTGTTGTGGTGATCCTTTGTTTAGTGGAGGTGGTGGTGGAGGGACAACTGGTGGTCGGCCTTGATAGGGGTCGCGTTTAGGGGGGGGGGGGGGAGGCCTATTTATTTGCCTATATACTGTAATAAGCTTTTTATTATTTTGTTTTAGTTTCCTCCTTAGACCTCCATTAAGCTTTTACATTTCGCTCTCGCTCGCCAGGAAAACATAATCGACACCTAAATTGTACGAAAGGTCTTAAAATTGACACAGAAATGGTGTGAAAGGTCTACTACTCAAACTACTCAATTTAGCTACCATATATCCTTCCTAAGCTTCATAAAATCGTCTAAATATAGCCAGAAGTAAAGAAAAATGGCATTGCCGGTACACAAGGGGTTAAATCTGTATATTTTATCTTTTCGTCTTTCCATTTTCTATGTTCGCTCACTCCTGTTTTCTTTCCCAGTTTCGCTTGTTTATATTTCTTGTTTATTTGTTTATATTTGCGTTATCCCACACCTCTAATCAGCCCATCTGGATAGCAGGAGAGAAACTAGGTGTAGCCCCCACAACACAACAGCTGTAATGAAAAATGTAATATATGATAATGACACTCCACAACACTGATAAGAGGTAAGTCACGTGGGTTTGTGTGCGCCGTGTATCTGAGAGAGAGAGAGAGAGAGAGAGAGAGAGAGAGAGAGAGAGAGAGAGAGAGAGAGAGAGAGAGAGAGAGAGAGAGAGAGAGAGAGAGAGAGAGAGAGAGAGAGAGAGAGAGAGAGAGAGAGAGAGTTTCTATGTACTGTGTGTCGTGTGCATGATCGTGTGCACGCAAGCGTATGTAAGATTGCTTGGGTGTGTGTGTGTGTGTGTGTTCGTACATGTATATATATAGATAATATGTGTGGGTATATTTGTTTGCGTATGTGTATAAGTGCGTTCGAGTACTGTTTTCATGTGTGTGTGTGTGTGTGTTGTTTTCCTGTGTGTGTGTGTGTGTGTGTGTGTGTGAGATACAGATTGACTGACTATGTGCTTGATAACCGAGCCTTATATAATAATTACGCTGTCCTGTTCTTATCTGTGGAGTTATTATTGATTGATGCCTCTACACTTTTATTAATTTGTTGGTGTACGAGTGTGTGTGTGTTGGTGTATGTGTGTATTTGTGAGTGAATGTGTGTGTGTGGGTGGGTGGGTGGTAGTGTGTGTATTTGTGAGTGAATGTGTGTGGGTGGGTGGGTGGTAGTGTGTATTTATGAGTGAATATGTGTGTGTGTTTGTAAGTATGTGTGTATTTGTGAGTGAATGTGTGTGTGTGGGTGGGTGGGTGGTAGTGTGTGTATTTGTGAGTGAATGTGTGTGTATTTATGAGTGAATATGTGTGTGTGTGTGTGTAGTTGTGAGTGAATGTGTATGTATGTGTGCGTGTAAGTGTGTATGCATGTGTAGTGTGTGTAAGTGTAAGATAACTAGTATTGATTGAGTGTTTGCTTGATAACCTTGCGTTGTGTCTTGTATGCTTATGCTCTCCTGTTCTTATCTCTTTGGTATTATTAATTGATGGCTTAAGGGGGTAGTGCACATTTGTTGGTCTATTTATTTATTTATTATTATTATTATTATTATTATTATCATTATAATTATTACTTTTTTTTTTTTAGTTTCCTCGCTAGAACCTCCATCAAGCTTTAAAGAACACCCTTAGACCCCCTTTGTAGATAAATTTGTACATTTTTCGGTAGAAAAATTTACCGGCCCAAGGCCGGCTCCTCCTAAAATTACAGGCTCGCTACCGCTCGCCAGGATAACATCGACATCTAAATGGCACCAAAGGTCTTAAAATCGCCAAACTAATGGAGAAAACGTTTAAAAATCTCTGAACTAATGGGGCTAAGCATGAGGGAGAAGGGGTCCATAAAAAGCAACTACCTGTCCCTTAACACCATATTTATATCTACAACATATGAATGTGTGTGTGTGTAAGTGTCTGTGTGTGTGTGTGTAAGTGTGTGTGTGTGTGTGTGTGTGTGTGGACGAGCGGTTGTGTGTGTGTGTGTGTGTGTATGTATGTGTGTGTGTGTGTAAGTGTGTGTAAGTGTTACTCAGTTACTTGTTCGTCAAGGGGAATCCACGCAATGCGAGCTAAGCTCATTATTATCGCGCCTCCTTAACTGGGAATGTATTGCGTGAAATGCATGTTAAGTGTTTATGTATCGTTGGAATGGCTGTGGATGTGTGTGTAGTCTGTATTTTAGCCAATTGGCGACATCTGGAAACGAAGGCTTAGGGTTAATCTGTACGGTACCATTCTCACTACGGTACCAGTCTCACCCGAAGGCTTAGGTTGACCAGTACGATACCCATCTCACCTTGTAACCGATCACCAACCCCAGATGGGACGTCACAACTTCGTCCACTTATACCAGGTTCCTATTTATACTGCTAGGTGAACAGAGGCTACACCGTTAGGAGACTTGCCCAAATGTCTCTTCCCCGCCCGGGTCTCGAACCCGGGACCTTCTGGTTGTGAGCCAGACGCGCTATCAGTTACGCCACGGGGAGGTGTGTGTGTGTGTAAGTGTGTAAGTGTGTGTGTGTGTACAGTTATAACATTATGTGTGTATACGTGTGTGAGGTAACAATGGGTTGACTGACCCATTCAGTACCGGTGACGTCCTTTTCACTACATTCAGGCAACTATTAGACGATTTTATTCAGGTTGGGAATGACGTCTACCCATTAAAATACTACCGACTATCTACATTGATCCTTTTAGCTACCATATATCCCAAGATTCATAACATCGTGTAATTGTAGAAGAAATCGAATTAAGGGGTTATTGCTTGGTTTTTGGTCTATATATTGTCACTATTAATATATTTTTGAGTTTCCTCGCTAAACCTCCATCAAGCTTAGAAAAACACCCCCTAGACCCCCTTGCAAGATAAATTTGTACATTTTTCGGTAGAAAAATGTCCCGGTTAAAGGCCGGTTCCTTCTAAAATTAGAGGCTCGCTATCGCTCGCCAGGAAAATAATCGACACCTAAAGGGTACGAAAAGTCTTAATATTAACAATAAAATGAGGCGAAAGGTTTCAAAATCGCCAAACTAACGGAACGAACGTCTTAAAACCTCAGAACTAATATGCTAAACACGAGGGAGAAGGGGGTCCAGAAAAAGCGAGTACTACCCTACCCCCTTAAACAGACGTCGCTGGTACTGGAAGGGTTAAGGGGAGGTATTTAGTTTGTTCCCTAGACCTCCATCAAGCTTAAAATTACACCCCCTTGAGTCCCTTTTTAAAGATATATTTGTACATTTTTCGGTAGAAAAATTTCCCGGCCGAAGGCCGGTTCCTCTTAAATTACAGACTCGCTATCGCTCGCCAAGATAAAATTGACACCTGAATGGTACGAAAGGTCTTAATATGGGGTGAAAGTTCTTAAAATCGCTAAACTAATGGGGCAAACGTTTTATAATATCAAAAGCAATGGGGCTAAACAAGAGGGAGAAAGGGGTCAAGAAAAAAATCCTTCGAGTGGAGATCTCCCCTTAAGGGGAGGATTTTAGTTGATTCCCTAGACTTCCATCAAGCTTAAAATTACTCCCCGTAGACTCCTTTTCAAGATCAAATTGTAAATTTATCGGTAGAAAAATTTCCCGGCCGAAGGCCGGTTCCCCTTAAATTACAGGCTCGCTATCGATCGCCAGGAAAAAATCGACACCTGAATGGCACGAATGGTCTTAAAATTGACAGAAATTGGGCGAGGGTTCTTAAAATCGCCAAACTAATGGGGCAAACGTCTTAAAATCTCAAAAGCAATGGGGCTAAACATGAGGGAGAAAGAGGTCCAGAAAAAAATCCTCCAGGTGGAAATCTCCCCTTAAAGGGACAGTGGCTGTTTGTTTGGTCTATTAATTCATTTATTCAGATATTTTTTTAGTTTCCTCCCTAGACCTCCATCAAGCTTAGAAAAACACCCCCTAGACCCCCCTTCAAGATAAATTTTTAAATTTTTCGGTAGAAACATGTCCCGGCCAAAGGCCGATTCCTCTTAAAATTACAGGCTTGCTATCGCTTGCCAGGAAAAAATCGACACTTAAATGGCACGAAGGGTCCTAATATTGTCAAAGAAATGGGGTGAAAGGTCATAAAATTCCCAAACTAATGGAACCAACGTCTTAAAATCTCAAAACTAGTGGGGCTAAACATTAGGGAGAAGGGGATCCAGAAAATCGGTCGGTCTCCCCTTAAGCTGGTATCACACGGTCGCTTTTTCCCTCAATACTGGTCTGGCAGCTTATGAGGTTAACATATACAATAGTTCGTTTATCTGCTGTACATCCATCTCTGTTTACTCTAGTTTCCGATACCAGTGCAAAATATTTCAGAAATGTTGCCAGAAAAATGTTGATCATGGAATGTTGGCTATAAAAGCTCTCGTGTGATACCGGTTTTATGTGCGCAATATTACGAACAATACTACGAGTAATACTGCGCAATATTACGAACAATACTACGAACAATACTACGAACAATACTACGAACAATACTACGAACAATACTACGAACAATACTACGAACAATACTACGAGCAATACTACGCAATATTCCGAACAGCCTAGTATTTGCGTATCAGGTCAAACATTATTATCTATCTTCCCTGATTGCGTATTCCGGGAAGCATGAGGTCATTAACCCCTCTGTACCGGTGACGTCGTTTGCATTGCATTGTTGTTATATTTAGACGATTTTGAGCGGCTGAATCCGGATATAAGGTAGTCAAATGGGTTAAGGGAGCCCACCTCGCTTTTTTTTTCTCTTTCTCTCCCTCTCTTTGGCTTGTATCCATTCGGCCCCATTCAACATGCTATTTTAAGACGTTTACCCCCATCCAGGTGTCAATATTTTCCTGGCGAGCGGTAGCGAGCCAGCATATATGTATTTTTGTGTTGACAGCAAGCTAAATTTGTACATTTTTCGATAGAAAAATGTCTCCGGCGAAGCCGGATTTCTCCATACATTGCTGGTTCGCTATCGCTCGCCAGGAAGAAATCGACACCTGGATGGGGATAAACGTCTTAAAACAGTTGGCTGAATGGGGCCGAATGGATACAAGCCAGGGAAAGAGAGAAGTGGAGAGAAAGATAAACAAAAAGCGAGAGAGTGCAAATTGCCTGGTAAACTGAATAAAGGCGTCTAATAGTTGGCCGAATATAACGAGGAGGACGTCACCGGCACAGAAGGGGTTAACCGGTTATTGTGTCCACTATAGTGCTCATTGTCATTGTTGTGTTAGTAGCAGGTGAGATGGTGTACTGTTAAGGGGGAGGTAGAACTCGCTTTTTCGGGACCCCCTTCTCCCTCATGTTTTGCATATTAGTTATGAGGTTTTAAGACGTTCGTTCCGTTACTTTGGCGATTTTGAGATCTTTCGCCTCAATTTGTTGTTAATATTAAGACCTTTCGTGCCATTTAGGTGTCGATTTTTTCCTGGCGAGCGATAGCGAGCCTCTAATTTTATAAGGAATCGGCCTTCGGCCGGGAAATTTTTCTATCGAAAAATGTACACATTTATCTTGAAAGGGGGTCGAGGGGTGTTTTCTAAGCTTGTTGGAGGTCTAGCGAGGAAACTGAAAAAACAAAATAATATATATATATACATATATATATACCGGTATATTATACATATATATATATAATATATATATATAATATATATATTATATATATTATACCGGTATATACAGTATATACCGGTATATAATATATATATATATATATATATATATAAATATTATATATATATATATATATATATATATATATATATATATATATATATATCTATACATACCAAAAACCAAGCACTACCCCCTTAACCTGTTATTTTTCCACTATAGTGCTTGTAATGGTAGTGTTTGTAGCAGGTGAGATGGTGTACTTTTAAATGGCAAGGCAAAATATTTGTCTGTATATTTATTTAATGATGTGCATCCTTAAGGGGTTAGTGCTTGGTTTTTGGTCTATGTATTTCATTATTCATTTATTTTGCAGTTTCCTCGCTAGACCTCCATCAAGCTTAGAAATACACCCACTAGACCCCGTGCCAAGATATATTTGTACATTTTTCGGTAGAAAAATGTCCCGGCTCTAAAATTAGAGGCTCGCTTTCGCTCGCCAGGAAAAAAAATCGACACCTAAATGGCACGAAACATCTTACTATTGAAAACAAAATGAAGTGAAAGGTCTCAAACGCGCCAGACTAACGGAACGAACGTCTGAAAACCCCAAAAGAAATAATGCTAAACATGAGGGAGAAGGGGGTCCATAAAAAGCGAGTACTACCCCCTTAACCCCTTCTGTACCGGCGACGTCTTTTATATTTTTCCTGGCTACTATTAG
>CM064543.1:4520724-4523224 GCA_032716605.1 Paralithodes platypus
GAATCCCCTTAAGCTTCTTGTATCCGCTGACAGCAGTTTATAAAGTCTCGGTTATTGGAGAGATAGGTTAAACTTAAGGGGAGGTTTCTAGTTTGTTTCCTACTCCTCCAGCAATCTTAAAATGTCACCCCCCTTGACCCCCTTTCAAGACAAATTTGTACCTTTTTCGGTAGAAAAATGTCCCGGCCGAAGGCCGGTTTCTCTTAAATTACAGGCTCGCTATCGCTCGCCAGGATAAAATCGACACCTAAATTGCACGAAAGGTCTTAAAATTGTCAGAATGGGGCGGAAATTCTTAAAATCACCAAACTTATGGGGGCAAACGTCTTAAAATCTCAAAAACAATGGGGCTAACCATGAGGGAGAAAGGGGTGAAGAAAAAAATCCCTCAAGTGGAGATCTCCCCGGGAAGGGTATATTTTTGGGTCGATTTTGTCGTATATTTATTATTATTATTATTATTATTATTATTATTATTTTTATTATTTTTATTATTTTTATTATTTTGTTTAGTTTCCTCCCTAGACCTCCATAAAACTTAAAAAAAAAAAAACATCCATTAGATCCCCCTTCGAGATTAATTTGTAAATTTTCCGATGTATTCATTTCGAGTGAGATACGCAAACATGTTCCTACACTTACCCACCCTATTCGACATCTAACAGACATAAATACAACACAAAGCGAGCCAAGCGTAACGACAGGTGAGACATGACTTATTAGCGCTACCGTACACTCAGTTTCCTTTCAACTGACGGTAAAATGCAAAGTTCCCATCAAGATTTCTCAGTTATTTTGAAGATTTGGTAGTGAAATATGGTGCTAACGTGGTCGTAATATGATGCAGAGACATACTGGTTTAATATTGCTCCATTAACTATCGAGACATTAGCTGCCAAGGGATCCAATTAAGGGGGGTGACCTGTTTTTGTTCTGTCCTTTTCTCTCTTTCTCTGGCTTGTATCCATTTGGCCCCATTCAGCCTACTGTTTTAAGACGTTTATCCCCATCCAGGTGTCAATTTCTTACTGGTGAGCGGTAGCGAGCCAGCATATTTTTAATTTTTGTTTGACAGCAGGCTAAATTTGTACATTTTTCGATAGAAAAATGTCTCCGGCGAAGCCGGATTTCTTCATATAATGCTGGCTCGCTATCGCTCGCCAGGAAGAAATCGACACCTAGATGGGGATAAACGTCTTAAAATAGTTGGCTGAATGGGGCCGAATGGATACAAGCCAGAGAAAGAGAGAAAAGGACAGAAATAACAAAAAGCAGGTCACCCCCCTTAATCGTCAGCCGAAAAGAAAACCGCACACACTCATAACACGACCTGTTTTCTTTACATCATTTAATACAACCACACCCTTTCTACCAATGTCCTACTACAGACCCACCCGGAACTTGTTTGTCCAGATTCTACAAGTTTCGTCTAAGCACATTATCCCTCTCTTATATAATATCTATCTATCTGGCTATCTCTCTCTCAATCCATCTTTATCTATATATCTATCTATCTATCTAGCTATACTGTATATCTAGCTAGCTATCTCTCAATCCATCTTTATCTATCTATCTATCTATCTATATATCTAACTAGCTATCTCTCAATCCATCTGTATCTATCTATCTATCTAGCTATCTCTCAATCCATCTTTATCTATATATCTATCTATATATCTATCTAGCTATCTCTCAATCCATCTTTATCTATCTATCTATCTATATATCTAACTAGCTATCTCTCAATTCATCTGTATCTACCTATCTATCTAGCTATCTCTCAATCCATCTTTATCTATCTATATATCTAACTAGCTATCTCTCAATTCATCTGTATCTACCTATCTATCTAGCTATCTCTCAATCCATCTTTATCTATCTATCTATCTATATATCTAGCTAGCTATCTCTCAATCCATCTGTATCTATCTATCTATCTAACTATATCTATCTATCTATCTATATATATCTAGCTAGCTATCTCTCAATCCATCTATCTATATCTATCTATCTATGTATCTATCTAACTAGCTATCTATCTATATATCTAGCTATCTATCAATCCATCTCTATTTATCTATTTATCTATCTATATATCTACAGTAGCTAGCTATCTCTCAATCCATCTCTATTTATCTATTTATCTATATATATATCTAGCTAGCTATCTCTCAATCCATCTTTATCTATTTTATCTATCTATATATCTAGCTAGCTATCTTTCAATCCATCTTTATCTATCTATATATCTATCTAGCTAGCTATCTCTCAATCCATCTTTATCTATCTATCTATCTATATATCTATCTAGCTATCTTTCAATCCATCTTTATCTATCTATATATCTATCTAGCTAGCTATCTCTCAATCCATCTTTATCTATCTATCTATATATATATCTATCTAGCTATCTATCTAGCTAGCTATCTCAATCCATCTGTATCTATCTATCTATCTATATCTATCTAGCTAGCTATCTCTCAATCCATCTTTATCTATC
>CM064543.1:4525724-4529721 GCA_032716605.1 Paralithodes platypus
TGGCAGGAAAGAAAAGAAGCACGGCGAGAAATGAAAGTATGGTGTTGGTGGTGGTATGATTTGGAGGAGGTTGGGTGGAGAATTGAGGGAGTTGAATGAAGGTGAGGTGGCTTAGGAAGTAGAGGAGGTTGGGGATGGATGGTTAGTGGAAGGTGGAGAGTAAGTATGTGAGAGGACCAGGTGCGGGAATTGAAGTGGAAGTTGGAAAGTTGGGTTGGAGATGATGGAAGTGTTAACGGCAAGAAGGAGTGAAGGGTGGGTGTGGAGTATAGGATAAGGGAGGAGGTAGGGTGAGGGATTGCCCGACGGAAAAATGCTCAGACGGGTGTGAAAGAAGTGGTGATCGTATAGGAGAGGTGGATAAATGGATATGAATAGATAGATTGAGATATACAGTATATAGAAGAGAGAGAGAGAGAGAGAGATAGAGAGAGAAGCACAGACAATAAGACAGACATTCGAACAGATTGACAACTTTTCCCCGCCATTTACTTTCCTTTGACTCTCCCTTCACCCTCTGACCACCCGATCCTTTAAGGGAACCCACCTCGCTGTTTTTTCTCTTTCTCTCCCTCTCTCTTTGGCTTGTATCCATTAGGCCCCATTCAGCCTACTGTTTTAAGACGTTTACCCCCATCCAGGTGTCAATATTTTCCTGGCGAGCGGTAGCGAGCCAGCATATATATATATTTTTTGACAGCAAGCTAAATTTGTACATCTTTCGATAGAAAAATTTCTCCGGCGAAGCCGTATTTCTCCATACAATGCTGGCTCGCTATCGCTCGCCAGGAATAAATTGACGACTGGATGGGGATTAACGTCTTAAAACAGTTGGTTGAATGGGGCCGAATGGATACAAGCCAGAGAAAGCGAGAAAAGGAGAGAAAGAAAAAAAAGTAGGTGACCCCCCCCCCCCCTCCCTCTCTTTCTTCACCTTATCCCTTTCTCCTCCTTCCACCCTAGTATAGTAACTTGGGGCTGTACCATTACCTTGTTTCTTCAGCCGTTCTCTCTCCCTTCTCCTTTGGTCACTTATTTCCTTCTCTTACTTCCTCGCTTATTTTCATTATATCATTTTTATAACGTTTAACTTTCTCTTAATTTATTATTTAGCTAGTCACGTTTTCTCTCATAGTGACAGGGATCTGCCTTGTGTGGGCCGATCGGATTTTTTGCAGACTCCCATTTTCTTATGTTCTTATAGTGTTGGTTTGATCATATTTCTACTTTCTTGCTCTCCTATATTCCCACCCTGGGTAATAAATACAGTACAGTCGCGCTAATAAGTCACGTCCCTGCTGTCATTACGCTTGTCTCGCTCAGTGCTGTATTAAAGTCGGTCAGATGTTGAATAGGGTGGGTAAGTGTAGGAACATGTCTGTATATCTCACGCAAAAAAGAAGAAATCGTGTGTAAATATTGCTGATACCAATTATTGATCGCAACATAATGGGTGCCGGTACATGACTTATTAGCGTGACTGTACCTTCTGTCTCGCTTTGCTTTTACAGTGTGCAAGAATGTTGAACTCCGGTGCCGTCCTTTTGCCGTGCAATATGTTGCTAATTATGAAAACGTTGCATTAAGGGGAGGTATTTACTTTGTTCCCTAGACCTCCATCAAGCTTAAAATGATACCCCCTTGAGTCCCTTTCAAGATAAATGTGTACATTTTTCGGTAGAAAAATGTCCCGGCCATAGGCCGGTTCCTCTTAAATTACAGGCTCGCTATCGCTCGCCAGGATAAAATCGACACCTGAATGGCACGAAAGGTCTTAATATGGGGTGAAAGTTCTTAAAATCGCTAAATTAATGGGGCGAACGTTTTATAATATCAAAAGCAATGGGGCTAAACATGAGGGAGAAAGGGGTCCCGAAAAAAATCCCTCCAGTGGACATCTCCCCTTAATATGGAGCAGAGATATAATAGGTTCATGTATTCCCATTACGTAGCAAGCAAAATCAGTTGCTAATTAAAGGGATTCAATTTACCGTCAGCTGAAATTAAATTGACCCTAACAAACAAACAAACTAACTAACTAACTATATCTAACTTGTTCATATTATTATCTTTTAGTTAGTTAAGTTATCTGCTTATCTACGCAGTCTCTCACTCTTTCTCTATCTATTTATCTATCTATTTATGTATTGCTTTCTATGTATCTATCTGTCTATTTATCTATCTATCTATTTATCTATCTATTTATGTATTGTTTTCTATGTATCTATCTGTCTATTTATCTATATATCTATTTATCTATCTATTTATGTATTGTTTTCTATGTATCTATCTGTCTATTTATCTATCTATCTATTTATCTATCTATCTATTTATCTATCTATTTATGTATTGTTTTCTATGTATCTATCTGTCTATTTATCTATCTATCTATTTATCTATCTATTTATGTATTGTTTTCTATGTATCTATCTGTCTATTTATCTATCTATCTATTTATCTATCTATTTATGTATTGTTTTCTATGTATCTATCTGTCTATTTATCTATCTATCTATTTATGTATTGCTTTCTATGTATCTATCTGTCTATTTATCTATCTATCTATTTATCTATCTGTTTATGTATTGTTTTCTATGTATCTATCTGTCTATTTATCTATCTGTCTATTTATCTATCTATCTATTTATCTATCTATTTATGTATTGTTTATGTATCTATCTGTCTATTTATTTATCTATCTATCTATTTATCTATCTATTTATGTATTGCTTTCTATGTATCTATCTGTCTATTTATCTATCTATCTATTTATCTATCTATTTATGTATTGCTTTCTATGTATCTATCTGTCTGTTTATCTATCTATCTATCTATTTATCTATATACAGTATACTTTTCTATTTATCTATTTATCTGTTATATCTATTTATCACCTTTTCGTTCCCCCTCCTGCCCCGCCCCCCCCCCCCCCCCCCCCCCTTCCCCCTACAGTACACCCAAGCCACAAGCCCTGGTGTACATCTGTGACATTGTTAGGAGGACGTGTCACCTTTTTACACCCCAGCTTTGTGTGGACATAAGACACGCCCCCTCCTTCACTCTGAGAAGAAGGAAGGGGGGGGGGGGGGGGGTAGCGCCTCCTTGAGATGATGTTAGATAGATAAGATATTGGTGTTTAGGTGCAAAGATAGATAGATGTTATATGTTTGCATTGATTTCATTGGAGGTGTTTGGTGGTGTGGTGAAATTTATAAAAAAATAGATTACATAAGAACATAAGAAAACAGAGTCTGCAGAAAGCCGATTGGCCCACACAAGGCAGAGCCCTCTCACGTGCAACCCTAATTATAATGCCTAATTATAGGCCCAACTCACTAATACTATGAGGACTGACCTCACCAAAATGGTCAGAGGTCAATATAAGAAAACGGGAGTCTGCAGAGAGCCGATTGGCCCGCACACGGCAGATCCTCCTCTAACCCAACCCATCCCGTCCATATGCCTATCTAATTTTACCTTAAAGCTCTCTATCGTTCTTGATCCCACTTGGTAGCCTATATTCCACCTATCTACAACTGTTACCAAACAAATATTTGCCTATATCTTTTCTGAAACTAAATGTATCTAGTTTGAAACCATTTGTTAAAGTTGTTACGCTATCACTGAGCTTCAATACATCTTTCATGACCCCAGTATTAATCCCACTAACCCACTTGAACACCTCTATCATATCCCCTCTAACTCTGCGTCTCTCTAACGAATGTGAACCTAATTTGTTCAACCTTTCTTCATGTGGAACAGTTCTAATATTATGGATTTATTTTTTGTCATTATTCGTTGTACCCTCTCCAAGAAATCTGTCCATTCTGTAATATGGACACCAACATTGGACAGGGTAATCTATATGAAGATTGTGGCCGTAAGGGAAGGTATTTAGTTTGTTCCCTACTTTTTCATCAAGCTTAAAATTACACCCCCTAGACCCCCTTTCAAGATAAATTTGTAAATTTTTCGGTAGAAAAATTTCCCGGCCGTA
>CM064543.1:4529821-4590274 GCA_032716605.1 Paralithodes platypus
AAGGGGAGATTTCCAATTGAGGGATTTTTTTCTGAACTCCTTTATCCATCAGGTTTAGACCCCATTGTTTTCCTTCATGTTAAGGGGACGTCGCCCCATTATTTTGACGTTTTTAAGAACTTCCAACCTACTTCTGTAAATTTTAAGACCTTTCCAGTCATTTAGGTGTCGAGTTGATCTTGGTGAGCGATAGCGAGCCTGTAATTTAAGAGGGGAACCGGCTTTTCAGACGGGGAAATAAATTTTTCTACCGAAAAATGTACAAAGTTTATCTTGAAAGGGGCTCAAGGGGGTGTAATCTTAAGCTTGAAGGATATCTAGGGACCAAACTAAAAACCTCCCCTTAAGGGTAGGGTATATTTTGATATCTATTATCTCATATATACAGTATTTATGATTTTTTTTTAGTTTCTTCCCTAGACCTCCATCAAACTTAATTAAATCAACATATATTATATCCCTCTTCTAGAATAATGTTTACATTTTTCGGTAGGATTCTTCCAAAATTACAGGCTCACTATCGTTCGCCAGGAAAAAAAATCGACACCTAAATAGCACGAAAGGTCTTAACATTGACAAAGAAATGGGGCGAAAGGTCTTAGAATCGACAAATTATGGGTGCACACCTATTAAAAATCTGAAAACTAATGGGGCTAAACATGAGGGAGAAGAGGGTCTAGAAACATGCATCATCTCCCCTTAAGAAGCTATTTCCACACTTTCTTACTAAATAAGTTTCAGTCTTATGAAGAAATCATGCTAGTTTTGACAAGACTTTTATGTTGATATATAAAAAAAAAAAAAAAACAAAAAAAAAATTCCATATGTATTGCTCAATATGTAGGTGGCCGCGCTCAACCAATTCTTATTTTCTCTTGTAAAAATATCCCACAACATTTCTTATCCTGAAACTTTAAGGGAGCCCACCTCGCTTTTTTTGTTCTCTCTCTTTGTCTCCCTCTCTCTCTTTGGCTTGTATCCATTCGGCCCCATTCAGCCTACTATTTTAAGACGTTTACCCCCATCCAGGTGTTAATATTTTCCTGGCGAGCGGTAGCGAGCCAGCATATATATATTGTTTGTTTGTACAGCACGATAAATTTGTACATTTTTCGATAGAAAAATGTGTCTCCCGGCCGAAGCGCGATTTTCTCCATACAATGCTGGCTCCCTGTTGCTCGCCAGGAAGAAATCGACACCTGGATGGGGAATTAAACGTCCTCCTTAAACAGTTGGCTGAATGGGCAGGTCGACATGGATACAAGCCAGGGGAAAGGGAGGGGAGGGAGAAAAGGGGGGGAAATAGGCAGAGAGAGAAAAAAAAAAATTAAAAAAAAAAGCAGGTGAGCCCTTAAATAATAATACCTGGTAACGCGTATTCCGGTAAAATCGCTGAGCCCCCTGGCAAATACTACTTTCCCAAGAAATATCATTGATTATTTGGTGTTTCATATTATTCGGGTAAACATAAAGTATCGTTTTTTTTTTTGTGTGTGTGTGTGTGTATCGTTCAATCCTTTCCAGCGCAACTCTTTCGAAATGGCGTGTTTTCGATATCTGTTTATTTCTTGGAGCTAGTCAATATATCCCTCCCACGAAGAATGATCCTTATTTATATATCGTCAAAAATGGTGTGCATGTCTTACCAATGTTTAGTTTTTCCTTTGTCCTGAATACACCTGTGTGTGTGTGTGTGTGTGTGTGTGTGTGTGTGTGTGTGTGTGTGTGTGTGTGTGTGTGTGTGTGGTGTGTTGGGGGGGGGGGGGAGGGGGATTGTATGTATGTGCCGGGATTGTCTTCTGTGTGTGTTTTTTTTTGTGTGTGTGCGTGTCGGTGTGTGTGTGTTTGTGTGTGTGTGTGTGTGTGTGTGTGTGTGTGTGTGGTAGTAGTATGTGTGTGGTGGTGGTGTGTGTGGTGTGTGTGTTTGTGTGGTGCGTGTGTGTGTGTGTGTGTGTGTGTGTGTGTGTGTGTGTGCTCATCATGAATACAAATACAGTCATCCCTATATAGTACTCTTATATAGCTCGCTACCATACAACACCGCTCCCATGTTCTATTCTTAATGATTTGTTGCTTAACTACATGTATTTGGAGAACATTGAAGTAAATTAGAGTCGGCTAGATTAGGTTAGGTTGAATATTGGTACTGTATCTTATGGCGCAATCTACTCACAATCGAGGGGACCCAAGTTCGATTCCCAGGCAGGACGAGACGTTTGGAAAAGTCTCCTAACATTTACCTAGCAGTATATAGGAACTTGGAGTTGGTAGACATTTGTGACGTTCCATCGGTGGTAATAAACTGGTAAAACTTTCCTAGCGTTAGTTAATTATTCTGGAAAATCTGGCGTTGAATAAAAGAACAGAGATTATAGGTCTATCTATCTATCTATCTATCTATCTATCTATCTATCTATCTATCTATTGCCAGACGCCTTACTCCCCTTAATGAGGGTGGCCATACACAGAAGGCCCCCAAGCGGACATCCTTCCCTGGTAGAAGGGACAACCCAAGACAGTTGACCGAATGACTTACAGGATTGACCGCTCAGATTAGGATCCGTACGACTCCGAGGCCCTCTGTGTATCTTGTTCGCACTATTTTTCTACAGTGGTGTTCGGCTAGTCCATCCAGTAACCTGCATTACACTTATATAAGCAGTACGGATTTGTATCAGGGTTACTCCCCTAGACAGGTTGCCGACCAAGGCTGACGAGTCCCATCCACTCTGATTTTTATAAGGTTGTCTTCCCTAGATGGGTTGCCGACCAAGTCTAACATGCCCCATCCACCCGGTAAATATTATATAATAGGTACAGTTTAATATATATTAATACAATAACAACTCTAAACAGTTGCATAAAGTAACTTGTCCTCCCTTACCGACCACCCAGCAGAGCCCGGGTCAGTAAGAATGTAGAGTGTGACGGGCAGTACACTCGGCCTTGCAATGTATGCCTTGTTGCACCCCACCCTCGCCCCTGGTGTGGTGGGGGGGGGGGGAGGCTGTGCTGTATTTGGTAGTGTTTACAAAGGATTACAAAGGAAAGTACCCAACAACAGAGCTATTGGTACTCTCTAGGCTGCTTAAGGGGAGGTTTCCACTTGAGGGACTTTTTTCTAGACCCCTTTCTCCCTCATGTCTAGTCCCATTGCTTTTGAGATTTTAAGACGTTTGTCCCATTAGTTTGGTGATTTTTAAGAATTTCCGCCCCATTCTGTCAATTTAAGACCTTTCGTGCCATTTAGGTGTCGATTTTATCCTGGCGAGCGATAGCGAGCCTGTAATTTAAGAGTCATCGGCCTTCGGCCGGGACATTTTTCTACCGAAAAATGTACAAATTTATCTTGTCAAGGGGGTGAAATCTTAAGATTGCTGGAAGAGTAGGAAACAAACTAGAAACCTCCCCTTCATGAAATGCAAGGAATGATAGTCACATGCATATATTGAAGGAGTGCTGGTTGAGAACTTCTTGCTGTTACCTCTGCTTGGAGGCCACTGCAGCGTAGCAGTAGTAATAACAAAATAATAATAACATAAATAAATAATAATAATAATAATAATAATTAATAATAATAATAATAATAATACCTGTAATAATAATAATAATAATAATACCTGTAATAATAATAATAATAATAATAATCTAACGGTGTATTTATACTGGGTATAAAGAAATATATAAAATATTCATAATCTAAATAGCCATAACGCACAAGATTTAAGTATTTTATAATGGAATATCTAGCTGAATAATTAGGAATAAACATAAAAGTTCAATACGTGGATATTCAAAAGTGTAACTAAATATATTCAGTATATTACACATTAATGCTAAAATCCTACGTGTTTACAAATCCTTAAAACTGTCAAATAAAAGAACAGAAAATAATGCACCATATTATTTCGGTTTTTATCGCCAAAGGTTTTACGGGACATTATCTAATATGTTTGCTTTAGTTTCCTAGCATAGATTAAGGAATTGTATATTGCGCTTCACAAATATAATGTTCATAAATTGAATTCATATGTATTGCATCTGTTTTTATATTTGTTCACCTCCGTGTTCTTCCTTGTTCTTCAATCACTCAAATAGTGTTCTTAATGCAAACATAAGTGTTCGTGTTTTCCTAATGTTAGCACACCGAGAGTTGTTCCATTTATGTTGCATTAGTTTAAATAGTTCACTTTATTATCAAGACAGGTCGTTAGCCTACCTGTTGATGATGATGTGTGTGTGTGTGTGTGTGTGTGTGTGTGTGTGTGTGTGTGTGTGTGTGTGTGTGTGTGTGTGTGTGTGTGAGAGATAGGGAGGGAGGGAGGGTTTGTGTGTGTGTGTGTGTGTGTGTGTGTGAGCGAGAGATAGGGAGGAGAGGAGAGGTTTGTGTGAAGGTGTGTGTTTGTGTGTGTGTGGGTGTGTGTGTGAGGGTTTGTGTGTGTGTGTGTGTGCGTGTGCGTGTGTGTGTGTGAGAGTCATAGTGTGTGAGGGTTTATGTGTGTGTGGTGTGTTTGAGGGAGGGTGAGGGTGTGTTGTGGTATGTGTGTGTGTGTGTTTGAGGGTTTGTGTGTGTGTGTGTTTGAGGGTTTGTGTGTGTGAGGGTTTGTGTGTGTGAGGGTATGTGTGTATGTGAGGGTTTATGTGTATGCGTGTGGGTGTGTGTTTGTGAGGGTGTGTGTGTGTAAGGGTTTGTGTGTGGAAGGGTTTGTGGGTGTGTGTGTGAAGTCCGCGAACTTAACCCTTAGAAGATCCGATGACGCATTGTTGTCTATATTCTGTCGATTATTAGATGCTTTTATTCAGATTAGGAAGGATGTATGGAAGTCAGAGGGCTAAGGGGTCAGAGGGTCTTTACTCTTATAATTCCCACAGATCCTTCGTATATTGCATAAAATCGTCTAATGATAGCCAGAATATACGGTGAAAATGTGTCATAATCTTCAAAGGGTTTAATCAAAGGGTTACAATATTGGCTGCAGCAAATAAGGACTATACGTTATAATGAGGTAAATAGCATGTTAAGTGTATTATAAACTTATACCTACAATTCTGACTGCGGCAATCAAGGTCTATACAATAACATAAGATAAGACCTTACAGACCATTCAAAATAAATCCCTAAAAATCATCACAAGCTACTACACCTACAGATCACCTACATCAAGACACCAAAGTCCTCAAACTCAAAGACCATCTGGACATCAGAGGCACTCAATTCCTGGCTGCAGCCTCCACAAACCAACACCATCCACTACACTACATGGTAAGCGCACCCCAGACACCAAGGAATAACAAACCAACAACCCATCACACGATATCACACACAAATACTGTCTTCTCTCCCTCCCTGCCTACCCCAAACCAGCTTCCAGAAGCACATCCATACTCATATCTCTCGCCGTTCCATCCCATCACTCATAGACAACACGCAGCTGCAGGCACGACCTCCCGAAATCCATCCTTCCGAAGCCTCCCTTCCTCGCTAGAACAGAGCCCACCTGGCCAGGCTGAGATGTGGGCACCATCCAGCTCTTCTGAGCTATCAGAAGAGACTGGATGTCTCCGTCGACGACACCTGCCCGGGACGTAACACAGCACCTCATACCATTGAACACATCCTAGAAGACTGCATTTCACACAGTCACTTACGTCAACAACACAATCTACATTCCTTGAGAGCTCTGTGGGAAAGCCCGAAGGGGCCATGGCCTTCCTTAGGGACTCGGGGCTGTTCGGCCAGGCAGCTCAGGGAACGACAACAACAACAACAACTACATAAGATAAATGGCGTGTTACTCGTACCGTACTTTTATCCGCAATTTTGACAGTAGTAGATAATGTTCGTACCGTAACCTTAGATGAATATATGTTACCTGTACCTTACACGTAGCTTCAATTTTGGATGTAGTAATTAGCGCAAATAACACAACTTTAGATAGATAGTGGATAAGAGCACCATTTGAGGAGGAGCACTATATTAACAACATATCAAACTCCGTGTGTCCAGGCATTTTGGCTCGAACGTCCCTTGATTTTGGCCCTGTCACTCTTTCAACTATGGGGGAGGCACTCGCTATAGGCAGTAATGCCTTTTGCCTCCCTCAATCACATAGAAAAAAATAAAAAAATAAATCGCTTATAGGTTCTCCAGGATATTATAGATAGGCGATATGAACACACTTTCATTATATAGACTTTATCGTTAACACCCGCAGATATAATCGTACAGAAGACCGTAAATTACCGCTATCAAGAATACTACTTGATAATGTGTATTTATTTTCGCTCTATTGTATTATATTTGTATTAATTTCACTCCAACACCAAACACCTCCCAAAGAAATTAATGAAAGCAATTATGTGATCCACCGGGATTCGAACCTGGGTTACCACATACAGATTTTAAACACTCTAACCATTACACCATTAAAGGGAGATTTTTAGTTCGTTCCCTAGAATTCCATCAAGTTTAAAATTACACCCCCTAGACCCCCTTTCAAGATGAATTTTTACATTTTTCAGTAGAAAAATGTCCCGGCCAAAGGCCGGTTACTCTTAAATTACAGGCTCGCTATCGCTCGCCAGGATAAAATTGACACCTAAATGGCACGAAAGTTCTTAAAATTGACAGAAATGGGGCAAAGGTTCTTAAAATCACCAAACTAATGGGGCGAGCGTCTTAGAATATCAAAAGCAATGGGACTAAACATGAGATAGAAAGGGGTCCAGAAAAAAAAATCCCTCCAGTGGAAATCTCCCCTTAAGGCAGTAGTTTTAGATTACGATTTTGAGAATGTACAAAACTGTAGTCCGGAAATCGTGAACCCTAACCTCGGTAACTCAAAAAGGGCTGGAGCAAATGGGGTGTAGATTCCCACACCCGTTCCCTGGCCGACCCTTAGCCGATGGTAGAAGTATTGGCTCGATTACTCCGGTCGCTTGTGAGTTCTAGAGGATGATGTTTAAGGGGGTGGGGGGGGGGGGGGGTTAACTTTTTGGTCGCTTTTTCTTATATATTTATTATTGTTTTTAGTTTCCTCCCTAGACCTCCATCAAAACTTTAAAAAACACATCCATTAGATCCCCCTTTTAGATTAATTTGTACATTTTTCGGTAGAAGAATGTCCAGGCCGAAGGCCCATTCTTCCAAAATAACAGGCTCACTATCGTTCGCCAGGAAGAAAATTGACGCCTAAATAGCACGAAAGGTCTTAATATTGACAAAGAAATGGGGCGGAACGTCTTAAAATCGACAAACTAATGGGCAAACAATTACAATCTGAAAACTAATCGGACTAAACATAAGGGAGAAGGGGATCTAGAAAAACGACCCATCTCCCCTTAAGAGTTTTGTCCTACTTACTTGGAATAGGCTATAGTAATACCGAGTGTTAGTTAACCCCTACGGTACCGGTAACGTCTCTAACGAAAAATGTACAAATTTATCTTGAATGGGGGATCTTGAGGATAATTGGTGAAGCTTGATGGAGGTCTAGGGAGGAAGCTAAAGAAAATAATAAATACATTAACAAATATATACAAACCTGGCCTTAAATGAGCTGCCCCAATGAGCCACTCCATCTCTCCCTGCTCCACCCCTAAATTCGTCTGGCTACATAAGGGAGAGAGAGGAGGAGGAGAGAGATGAGAGAGAGAGAGAGAGAGAGAGAGAGAGAGAGAGAAGAGAGGGCGAGAGAGGAGAGAGAGAGAAGAGAGAGAGAGAGAGAGAGAGAGAGAGAGAGAGAGAGAGAGAGAGAGAGAAGAGAGAGGAGAGAGAAGGAGAGAGAGATGCAGAGAGACGAGAGAGAGAGAGAGAGGAGAGAGAGAGAGAGGAGAGAGAGCGAGGAGAGAGAGAGAGAAGAGAGAGAAGAGAAAAGAGAGAGAAGAGAGAAGAGAGAGAAGAGAGAGAAGAGAGAAGAGAGAGAGAGAGAGAGAGGAGAGAGAGAGAGGAGACGAGACGAGAGAGAGAGAGAGAGGAAAGGGATGGGACAGAGGAGGGGGATGGGAGAGGAGGGGGGAGGCGGATGGGAGAGAGAGAGAGAGGAGGGGGGGTAGGAGAGAGGAAAGGGGTGGCAGATAGGAGGGGGGTGGGAGATAAAGGTGGAGAGAGGAGGGGGTGGATGGGGGAGATAGAGGTGGCTTTTTGATAGTGATCTCTTCGGGTTTTGTCTGTATGATCGGGTGGCGAGTTAATTTTATGCAACCCAATTTTGGTCTTTCTCACATGTTGACGATCGCGTGTCTCTTATGATGTCATCTCTATACATACTGTATATAGTATTGTATTGGGTGGACAAGAAGAACAGATGAGAACTTGAATTATTTGTTTCTCTCACGTTTCGGGCTATGCGAACCCATCTTAAGGGGAGGTTTTTAGTGTGTTTCCTAGACTTCCATCAAACTTGAAATTACACCCCCTTGACTCCCTTTCAAGATAAATTTGTAAATTTTTCGGTAGAAAAATTTCCCGGCCGAAGGCCGGTTCCTCTTAAATTACAGGCTCGCTATCGCTCGCCAGGAAAAAATCGACACCTAAATGGGACGACAGGTCTTAAAAGTGACATAAATGGGGTGAAAGTTCTTAAAATCGCCAAACTAATGGGGAGAGCGTCTTAAAATCTCAAAAGCAATGGGGCTAAACATGAGGGAGAAAGGGGTATAGAAAAAAATCCCTCAAGTGGAAATCTCCCCTTAATTGGATTTTTTTTTTTCTGGACACCCTAATTTTTAGCCCAATTAGTTTTGAGATTTTAAGATGTTGGCTCCATTAGTTTGGCGATTTTAAGACCATTTGTGCCATTTAGGTGTCGATTTTTTCCTGGCGAACGATAGCAAGCCTGTAATTTTGGAGGAACCGGCCGAGTTTTTTACCGAATAATGTACACATTGATTTAGATGGGGGGTCTTGTGGGTATTTTTTAAGCTTGATAAAGGTCTTTGGAAGAAACTAAGAATAATTAATATAAGAATAAATCAGCAAATAAATATATATCCCCCCTAAGGGTGAGATGGGTTCTGCACAGTCCGAAACGTTAGAGTTAAAATAGTTCAAGGTCCTTCCTGTTTCCTTTCCACCACATGTCTCCACTATTATAATGGGTCATAAATCAGCGGGGGGTGTTGCAGCCTTGAATTTATATTGACTTGTGAAAATTATATAGTAAATTAATACATATAAATTAATACATATAAATTAATACATATAAATTAATACATATAAATTAATACATATAAATTAATACATATAAATTAATACATATAAATTAATACATATAAGTATAATACATATAAATTAATACATATAAATTAATACATATAAATTAATACATATACATTAATACATATAAATTAATACATGTATATATTTACATATATTCTCTATTAACCTTGCAGTACTAGCCCCAATATGTGCAGTAATTTAGACAAGGTGAGATGAACCTTGAGTGTTGACTAATTACGGTTATCCTATGTGTACAGTCGTAGCAATAGGTTCTTAAGGGGAGGTTTTTAGTTTGGTCCCTAGATATCCTTCAAGCTTAAGATTACACCCCCTTGAGCCCCTTTCAAGATAAATTTGTACATTTTTCGGTAGAAAAATGTCCCGGCTGAAAGCCGGTTCCTCTTAAATTACAGGCTCGCTATCGCTCGCCAGGATAAAATCGACACCTAAATGGCACGAAAGGTCTTAAAATTGACAGAAATGGGTTGAAAGTTCTTAAAATCGTCAAAATAATGGGGCAAACGTCTTAAAATTAGAAAAACAATGGGGCTAAACATGAGGGCGAAAGGAGTCAAGAAAAAAATCCCTCAAGTGGAAATCTCCCCTTAATCACCCTATCATTTTCAGTATGCAAATACAACTGGTATAATCAAATTTCGAATAAACTTTCCTATGAAAATGTGTACATATACTGTTGAGTGAATTATTTGTACGTACTGTTGAGTGAATTATTTGTACGTACTGTTGAGTGAATTATTTGTACGTACTGTTGAGTAAATTATTTGTACGTACTGTTGAGTGGATTATTTGTACGTACTGTTGAGTGAATTATTTGTACGTACTGTTGAGTGGATTATTTGTACGTACTGTTGAGTGAATTATTTGTACGTACTGTTGAGTGAATTATGTGTACGTACTGTTGAGTGAATTATTTGTACGTACTGTTGAGTGAATTATTTGTACGTACTGTTGAGTGAATTATTTGTACGTACTGTTGAGTGAATTATTTGTACGTACTGTTGAGTGAATTATTTGTACGTACTGTTGAGTAAATTATTTGTACGTACTGTTGAGTGGATTATTTGTACGTACTGTTGAGTGAATTATTTGTACGTACTGTTGAGTGGATTATTTGTACGTACTGTTGAGTGAATTATTTGTACGTACTGTTGAGTGAATTATGTGTACGTACTGTTGAGTGAATTATTTGTACGTACTGTTGAGTGAATTATTTGTACGTACTGTTGAGTGAATTATTTGTACGTACTGTTGAGTGAATTATATGTACGTACTGTTGAGTGAATTATTTGTACGTACTGTTGAGTGAATTATTTGTACGTACTGTTGAGTGAATTATTTGTACGTACTGTTGAGTGAATTATTTGTACGTACTCTTGAGTGAATTATTTGTACGTACTGTTGAGTGAATTATTTGTACATACTGTTGAGTGAATTATTTGTACGTACTGTTGAATGAATTATTTGTACGTACTGTTGAGTGAATTATTTGTACGTACTGTTGAGTGAATTATTTGTACGTACTGTTGAGTGAATTATTTGTACGTACTGTTGAGTGAATTATTTGTACGTACTGTTGAGTGAATTATTTGTACGTACTATTGAGTTAATTATTTGTACGTACTGTTGAGTGAATTATTTGTATGTACTGTTGAGTGAATTATTTGTACATACTGTTGAGTGAATTATGTGTACGTACTGTTGAGTGAATTATGTGTACGTACTGTTGAGTGAATTATGTGTACGTACTGTTGAGTGAATTATTTGTACGTACTGTTGAGTGAATTATTTGTACGTACTGTTGAGTGAATTATTTTTTAACTATTATTTCTAAACTGTTCCCATCAATAGGTAATATTTGCATAATGAAAATCACAGGGTGGTAAAGAACTTATTCCGACGACTGTACTGTGGCGTTAATAAGTGATGCCTCAGTTGTCATTACGTTTGGTTCGTTCTGTGCTGTCTTAATGTCTGTCAGATGTTGAATAGGGTGGGTAAGTGTAGGGACATGTTTGTATACCTCACTCAAAAAGAAGAAATCATGTGTAAATATTGCTGATACCAATTATTGATCAAAACATAATTGGTGCCGAGACATCACTTATTAGGCCGACTGTGCAATCTCGCTAATAAGTGATGTCTCGGCACCAAGTATGTTTTGATCAATAATTGGTATAAGCAATATCTAAGCTTCATTTCTTCATATGGAGTGAAATATACAAACATATTCCTACACTTACCCACCCTATTCAACATCTGACAGACATTAATACAGCACAGAGTGAGCCAAACGTAATGACAACTGAGACATGACTTATTACAACGACTGTACAACGGATCATAACTGGGTTGGAGAAAAAAGATGGCGATAGGGGGAAGGACTTTTCTTGGCCCCGCTGATAGAGATCTTTGTATTAGTCCTAACCTGTCCAATTAGGGATACTTACCTGTCTGAACTGCCACTGTTGCCTGTCTCCCTGTGTACCCCCCCCCCCCTCCACCCCCTCCCTCCTCCCTCCTCTAGTTGGCTGATATTAATGGCTGCATATAAGGGTGGATTCTTCATAAGGGTAGATTTCTATTTATTTGTTCATGTATTTATATATGTATTATTTCCTTTGTTTTTCTCCCAAGACCTCCGTCAAGCTTACAAAATATCCCCCAAGACCACCCATTGAGATGAATGTTTACTTTTTTCGGTGGAAAAATATCCCGGCCGAAGGCCAGTGCCTACTACATTACTGCCTCGCTATTGTTCGACAAGAAAACAAATCGAAACCTAATTGCCACAAGAGGTCTTAAAACCACCAAACTAATGGAGCGAGCGTCTTAAAATCTCAAAAGTAGAGGGGCTAAACGTTAGGGAAATGGGGGTCCAGAAAGAAAAAAAAAACACCCGTTAATTTTGCGGGTGGTTGATTTACGTGTTCAGCGTTAATGGTTGAATAATGGTTGTGTTGGCATTATTGTTTGGGTGCCTTGATTGGGATGGGAGGGGGAGGGGGGGGTTAGTTAGTTATAATGGGCCTTCAGCGGCTATCCTCCCTCATGTATTATTAAGGGGAGATTGCCATTTAAGGGATTTTTTTTCTTGACCCCTTTCTCCCTCATGTTTAGCCCCATTGCTTTTGATATTATAAAACGTTTGCCCCATTAGTTTAGCGATTTTAAGAATGTTCACCCCATATTAAGACCTTTCGTGCCATTCAGGTGTCAATTTTATCCTGGCGAGCGATAGCGAGCCTGTAATTTAAGAGGAACCGGCCTTCGGCCGGGAATTTTTTCTACCGAAAAATGTACAAATATATCTTGAAAGGGACTCAAGGGGGTGTAATTTTAAGCTTGATGGAGGTCTAGGGAACCAACTAAATACCTCCCCTTAAGCCAGCACACTGTCGGTCACGAATACCGTCAGGACTGGAACCCCTCTTAGTAACACAGGTCCTTCTTAAACTGCATAAAGTCATCTCATTGTAGCCAGAACCAAAGGTAGGAAGGCGTCATGGGGGCTGGAAGGGTTAATACACTTTGATTACATCATTCTGGTTCAGTAGTAGTTTATCGAGAGGCCTTCCCTAGCGTTAAGGGGAGGTATTTAGTTTGTTCCCTAGACTTCCATCAAGCTTAAAATTACATCCCCTAGACCCCCTTTCAAGATAAATATGTAAATTTTTCGGTAGAAAAATGTCCCGGCCGATGGCCGGTTCCTCTTAAATTACAGGCTCGCTATCGCTCGCCAGGATAAAATTGACACCTAAATGGCACGAAAGGTCTTAATATGGGGTGAAAGTTCTTAAAATCGCTAAACTAATGGGGCAAACATTTTATAATATCAAAAGCAATGGGGCTAAACATGAGGGAGAAAGGGGTCAAGAAAAAAATCCCTTAAGTGGAGACCTCCCCTTAACGGCCCCATTAATTACTATTTCCATTCACCTATTCATAGCCTCCGATAGTGCAGTTGGAATGATTGTACATGCTAAGATTGGTATGCAGGATTCGAAACTGCATAATAAATCGTAGGTTTGTGCAGCATTCTTTAACTGTCTTCGTGGTGCAATGCATAAGTGTGTTGGTTTTCGGTGTGAGCGTCCTGGGTTCGAATCCCCGGACTGCCACATGTGTTTGTTAATTTCATTAATCGAGTTTAGGAGTAAAGTTGGTTAGTGGAGAGAACATAATATTATATTTGATTGTGGTGAAAGCAATAATTGCTTATGGTGATCGCAGGAGGAAGTGAGGACGTTCCAAATGATACAGTCCAGAGGTGGCATTGTCCTGATGGTAATAATGATGATGGTGGAGATTAGAGATAGTTTAGTTACTATAGGATCTCAAGTGGTGATGACACAAATGGTTATGCTTGTGTCGCTATTGATGATGATGTGTGATGATGATGGTGGGGATGACATCAATGGGTATATTATGCTTGTGTGTGTGTGTCGCTGGAGGGGGGTTTTCCAAATAAGCGTTAATGTTTTGTTTGTGACTTTATAATCTCTGTCACAGGGAAGGGCGGGGTGGTATAATTTAGAAGCATTAGGGACTGACAAATATAATAGCGTGGTATTAATTCAGTAATATCAAGGCTACACAAGTTTAGAAAGTTTGAACTAAAGGAGGAAGTATACAAAAATATGGGGAACATTTTGAGGAACATTTGCACTATTATCGGCAATTAGGGAGAAGATAGATTAACTTAGGCGACAGAATAATTGAAAAAGTTGATCTCATAAACTGTCAAACCAGTATTGACAATAAGGGTTGAGGAAAAAAGCGCTCGTGTGATACCAGTTAAGGGGAGGTTTTTAGTTTGGTCTGTAGATATCCATCAAGCTTAAGATTACACCCCCTTGAGCCCCTTTCAAGATAAATTTGTACATTTTTCGGTAGAAAAATGTCTCGGCTGAAAGCCGGTTCCTCCTAAATTACAGGCTCGCTATCGCTCACCAGGATAAAATCGACACCTAAATGGTACGTAAGGTCTTAACATTGACAGAAATGGGTTGAAAGTTCTTAAAATCATCAATATAATGGGGCGAACGTCTTAAAATTAGAAAAGCAATGGGGCTAAACATGAGGGAAAAAGGAGTCCAGAACAAAATCCCTCGAGTGGATATCTCCCCTTAAGTGAGATTAAAATTAGGGGGTGATTTCAATAGACGTCTGACTAGTAATCCAACCACAAAAATCTTACTTGTAATAATCCACGTTTAATCTCTCGTCTTGTAGATATTCTTTCACCAAAATTATTGCAACCCTGTCAGTGTTTGAAGACGTATTTTTTTCCTGTGTGTGTGTGTGTGTGTGTGTGTGTGTGTGTGTGTGTGTGTGTGTGTGTGTGTGTGTGTGTGTGAAGCCTATGTGTGTCTCAGTGTGGTGTGTATGTGTATGTCAGGGTGTGTGTGTGAAGCCTGCTTGTGTATGTGTCTCAGTGGGGTGTGTATGTCAGGGTGTGTGTGTGTGTGCATGTGTGTGTGTGTGTGTGTGTGTGTGTGTGAAGTCTGTGTGTGTGTGTGTCTCAGTGTGGTGTGTATGTGTATGTCAGGGTCTGTGTGTGTGAAGCCTGTTTGTGTATGTGTCTCAGTGGGGTGTGCATGTCAGGGTGTGTGTGTGTGTGTATATTTGATGTGTGCGTGTGTGTGTGTAGGTGTGTGTGTGTGTGTGTGAAGTTCAAGAAGGATTTGTGGGAGCCAAGAGGCTAATTGAGATAGCTTATTTTTCATTTATTCCTAACTATCCTTCTTAAGCTAAATAAAATCGTCTACTTATAGCCAGATTATTATGAAGGGGTTAATTTATGGGATCTTATTCTGACAAATATTACACGATATTATTCATTGTAAAAGGGCTTCCAGCAATTAACAGCCTCTTGAACTATCTCCCTTAACCCTTTTAACTACCACAGATCCTTCTTAAACTGCACAAAATCGTTTAAATATAGCGAGAATCACATTAAAAAGACGTCGCCGGTACAGAAGGGGTTAATGGTACCAACTTGATGCCAAATTATCCTGGGGGTTAATCTGGGTTAGGAAAAATCTGATTTGATATCAGAGTATACATTTATTCTGCTTTAATCATACTGCTCTCTCTCGCTCTCGCCCTCTCGCTCTCGCTCTCGCTCTCGCTCTCGCTCTCGCTCTCTCTCTCGCTCTCTCTCTCTCTCTCTCTCTCTCTCTCGCTCTCGCTCTCGCTCTCGCTCTCTCTCTCTCTCTCTCTCTCTCTCTCTCTCTCTCTCTCTCTCTCTCTCTCTCTCTCTCTCTCTCTCTCTCTCTCTCTCGTATACTTGTTATCTTCCACTTCTAATATAACTTCTTAGAGCCTTAACTTTTTTTTCTATTTTAAGTTTTAAGACAATAATTTTCTTCTCCTTTTAACCTTTTATTTTATTTTATTTAATTAAATTATTTATATATTTATGTGTCGTTAAATTCATATTTATATTCTGTATTTTTGTCTATTATCACTAAGTATTCATATACAAAATTAATAATAATAATAATAATCATAATTGTGTGTGTAAAATTCTCTTTATTAAGGGGATGTATTTAGTTTGTTCCCTAGACCTCCATCAAGCTTAAAATTACACCCACTTGAGTCCCTTTCAAGACAAATTTGTACATTTTTCGGTAGAAAAATGTCCCGGCCGAAGGCCGGTTCCTCTTAAATTACAGGCTCCGCTCGCCAGGATAAAATCGACACCTGAATGGCACGAAAGGTCTTAATATGGGGTGAAAGTTCTTAAAATCTCTAAACTAATGGGGCAAACGTTTTATAATATCAAAAGCAATGGGGCTAAACATGAGGGAGAAAGGGGTCAAGAAAAAAATCCCTCAAGTGGAAATCTCCCCTTAAGACTCCCACAGCTTAATATTTCTCATTTTTAGTTGGACATTACGTTTACTGCAATTTTCAACTCCACGATTTATATATATACCGGTATATATTTTTTGTTATCACACAAATTACCTGTATGTCACGACAAATTATATCTATCTGTTTCACTTTATCGACATAATTCAACCAATTTCCTTTTCTTTAGCTTAAATTTAAGAAATGTCTACGATTATATATTTATTTAATCCATTTCTATATTCTGTACCTTGAGCCCCTAGTTTTCCTGTCCATGTGTTATATTGTATAAGACCCAATCCTTTTATCTTAGGTGAGTCCATATAACAAAAAATCTTATATTAAGTACATAATATCACCGTTAAGATTCGCCCCCGGTCAATTTGGTAACCATGTCGGAACTTTCAGGAGCCGTAATGGATGAAGCGCCGAGCACGAGAAGACCCGCCAAACAACAACAACAACAACAACAAGAGCGAGGGGCCGAAGTGGGTGGTCGCCGAGCTTGGACTCTATTGACGATGAAGGGGATGGAGAGGTAAGATAAGAAAGGCATGGATGATTAGGGGGAGAGGGAAGACCAGAAGAAGAAGAGGTAGGAGGAGAGAGAGAGAGAGAGAGGATGAAAATGAAAAATATATAAAAATGAATGTAAGAAATTATGGTTATTTATATGTTAAGCTTAAATTTAAGGTATAAAGCATAGCAAAATGGTAATCGGTATCAAAGAGAGAGAGAGAGAGAGAGACTAAAAAATATAATGGTGAACACGTAGAGCAAGCGCTGGCATTATTATTATAGGTATGCGATCGTGGGTATTCAATTCTGTCGTATTCCAAGAAAGGTCGATTTGGTATTAATAAGAGTGGTTGACGTTTGTTATGGGGAGTGATTATGTCGGCTGAGTGGGTATTATGGTGTGGAGCCTTGTATGTCCGGCGAGAGAGAGAGAGAGAGTGAGTTACAAGGAATGGTTAGTATCTCCCTTGCGGTCCATTCCGAGGAGATACTCGAAGTGGAAGGAGAGAGACTGTTTAGTGCACTACACTCTTTACAGAGTGTGTAAAATACTATTTACTTTCTTCTTGAACTGCTCTACTGTAGAGCTTTTTACAACTTCGGAGGGAAGTTTGTTCCAGGTAGAACAGATCTTATATGTGAAAAAGTGTCCACAAATACTTGTGCTGAATCTTTTCAATTCTAATTTCCAGCCATTTTGTCGTGTTGTATTCATATTTAGGCTGAACATTTTGCTATAATCCACATTGTCAAACCCATTAAGTAATTTAAAAACTTCAATGAGCTGGCTTCGTAGTCTGCGTGTCTACAATGGGAAGATATCAAGAGCTCTCAACCGGTCCTCGTAGCTCCTTCTTCGTCTTCTTCGTCTTCTTCTTGAGAGATAGAATATGTTAGTTTGTTGTGTGTGTGTTAGTATGTAAAGGTAGGCGGAATGATGGTGTCTGTTGATCGTATCGTGTGTGAGAGAGAGAGTGTGTGTGTGTGTGTGAGAGAGAGAGAGAGAAAGATATGAATAGCGTGAGTGAGTGAGTGAGTGAGCGAGGAGAGTGAGTGTGTAAATTCAATTATCAAATTCTGTTACTGGTTTGTATGCAGGTAAATATATGACTGACACGTGTATGATCCCATTTCCACAAGTACAAATAATTTAATTACTCACACATACACACAACACACGCACGATCCCATATCCACAACTACAGAACACTTTATTACACACACACACACACACACACACACACACACACACACACACACACACACACACACACACACACACACACACACACACACACACACACACACACACACACACACACACACACACACACACACACACACACACACACATATACACATATACGATACAGGATTATTATTGCCTGGTAGCCTTAGGACAGAGAGAAGGGGGGAGCTTTATGTCTTCATCTTAGAACCCTCTGTCCAGCTCCACCCTCGCCCCTAGCCCACCCCTCACAGCCCACCCCTCACAGCCCAGCCCTCACAGCCCACCCCTCACAGCCCACCTAGTTAGCCCACAGTCTGTACTTTATCGCCTGTACCCTGTTCCAAATAGGTAGTCCAGAAATAGTGAAGCCTAATCTCTTTAACTTAAGAATGGGCTAGAGCAAATGGGATGTAAATTTCCACACCTATTCTCTGGTAGAAATATCAACATTATATCATCAGTCACCATCATAGTCATCATCATAGTCATTATAGTTATCATCAGTCACCATCATAGTCATCATCATAGTCACCATCATAGTCATCATCATAGTCATCATCATAGTTACCATTATAGTCATCATCATTGTCATCATCATAGGTATCATCATAGTCATCATCATAGTCACCATCATAGTCATCATCATAGTCACCATCATAGTCATCATCATAGTCATCATCATAGTTACCATCATAGTCACCATCATAGTCACCATCATAGTCACCATCATAGTTATTATCATAGTCACCATCATAGTTACCATCATAGTCACCATCATAGTCATCATCATAGTCACCATCATAGTCACCATCATAGTCACCATCATAGTCACCATCATAGTCACCATCATAGTCACCATCATAGTTACCATCATAGTTACCATCGTAGTTACCATCGTAGTCACCATCGTAGTCACCATCATAGTCACCATCATAGTCATCATCATAGTCACCATCATAGTTACCATCATAGTTACCATCATAGTTACCATCATAGTTACCATCATAGTCACCATCATAGTCACCATCATAGTTACCATCATAGTTACCATCATAGTTACCATCATAGTCACCATCATAGTTACCATCATAGTCACCATCATAGTCACCATCATAGTTACCATCATAGTCACCATCATAGTTACCATCATAGTCACCATCGTAGTCACCATCATAGTCATCATCATAGTCATCATCATAGTCACCATCATAGTTACCATCATAGTCACCATCATAGTTACCATCATAGTCACCATCATAGTTACCATCATAGTCACCATCATAGTCACCATCATAGTTACCATCATAGTCACCATCATATATATACGGTATATTTTTATTTTTTTATTTTTTTTTTAGTCACCATCATAGTCACCATCATAGTTACCATCATAATAGTCTTCCCTTCCAATCTCCATCTTATCCCATCACGTCGGATTTCCTTTAACTATCCCATGATCGTCTCCCATCACAAATCACCCCACAAGAGGTTTTTGTTGTCTTCATTCGGTAGTCAACCTTTACTTGCCTGTAATTGGCTGTTTATTAAGTCCACATCTCCATGCGCCCCATTTTATTAACACTGCAGACCTTACTTCAGATCACTTTGTATTTCATTTTAACCCACTCAGTTAAGGGAGCCCATCTCGTTTTTTTTTTCTCTCTCCCTCTCTCTCTCTCTCTCTGAGTTGTATTCATTCGGCCCCATTCAGCCTACTGTTATAAGACATATATCCCCATCCAGGTGTTGATTTTGTCATGGCGAGCGGTAGCGAGCCAGCAGTTTTAAACAAATGTCTTTGACAGCAGGCTTAATTTTTACATTTTTCAATCGAAAAAGTTCTCCAGCGAAGCCAGATTTCTCCATGCAAAAAAAGGCTCGCTATCGCTCACCAGGAAGAAATTGACACCTGGGTGGGGATAAACGTCTTAAAACAGTAGGATGAATGGGGCCGAATGGATACAAGCCAGAGAAAGAGAGAAAAGGAGATAAAAAAAAAAATAGCAGGTCACCTCCCTTAAAGTCTATTTGAATCATCATCCCTATGGCTCCAAATCATCATCCCTATGGCTCCAAATCATCATCCCTATGGCTCCAAATCATCATCCCTATGGCTCCAAATCATTAATCTGTCTACACAATCCACCTGCATTAGTCCTTTCTAATAGTCGTTCCCTCGCTTGCATTCCCAACAGTTTTGCAATAATTCAGCCCAAACTGTAATCGTATGCAGGACTTATGCTTACTTGTCTAAAACTTGGTATCACACGAGAGCATTAATTTTATTGTCAACATTCGATATTCAACATTTTTCTAGTAACATTTCTGGAATATTTTGCACCGGTATCGGAAACTAGACTGATGATGGATGAATTTAGGTGAACACAATGTATTCAATGTTGACCTCACAAGCTGCCAGACCAGTGTTGAGGATAAATGTTGAGGGAAACACGCTCGTGTGATACCGACTTTACTGTCCTTTTTCCTCTACTGTTTTTACTGACTCTTTGCATTGCTCTCTCTCTCTCTCTCTCTTTCTTTCTTTCTCTCTCTTTCTTTCTCTCTCTCTCTTTCTTTCTCTCTCTCTCTCTCTCTTTCTTTCTCTCTCTCTTTTTCTTTCTCTCTCTCTTTTTCTTTATCATCTCTCTTTCTTTCTCTCTTTTTCTTTCTCTCTCTCTCGCTCTCTCTCTCTCTCTCGCTCTCGCTCTCTCTCTCTCTCTCTCTCGCTCTCGCTCTCTCTCTCTCTTTCTTTCTTTCTCTCTCTCTTTCTTTCTCTCTCTTTTTCTTTATCTTCTCTCTTTCTTTCTCTATCTTTTTCTTTCTCTTCTCTATCTCTCTTTCTTTCTTTCTTTCTCTGTCTTTCTTTCTCTTTTTCTCTATCTCTTTCTCTTTCTCTATATTTTTCTCTCTCTCTCTCTCTCTCTCTCTCTCTCTCTCTCTCTCTCTCTCTCTCTCTCTCTCTCTCTCTCTCTCTCTCTCGCATAACTGTAATCTTCCACCTACAGTCGGTTCAATATAAGTCGGCCGCAAAAATCTTGACTGCTGGCCTCTATAACTCAGAAATGACTGCAGTAATCGAGCTAATAATTATACCATTTAGGAAGAGTCAACCAGGGAATAGGTGTGGAAATTTACTGCCCATCTACTCCAGCCCTTTAAGAGTTACAGATTTTAGGGGCCTATTTATAATTAAGGGGGCAGTGCTTGGTTTTTGGTCTATATACAGCATATATATTTATTAATTTAATTTTTGAATTTCCTCGTTATACCTCCATCAAACTTTAAAAAAAAAAAAAAAAAAAAAAAAATTTCAAGACTCAAAAAGGGCTAGAGCAAATGAACTGTCAATATATGCACCTATTCCCTAGCCAAGTCTTCTTATTTTTTTATTTTTTTAGCTTGATTACTCTAGTCCTTTATGAGTTATGAGATGTTAGGAGTTACGATTTATGAGTTATGAGAGGTAAGGAGTCGGGATTTATGAGTTATGAGAGGTAAGGAGTCGGGATTTATGAGTTATGAGAGGTAAGGAGTCGGGATTTATGAGTTATGAGAGGTAAGGAGTCGGGATTTATGAGTTATGAGAGGTTAGGAGTTACGATTTATGAGTTATGAGAGGTTAGGAGTTACGATTTATGAGTTATGAGAGGTTAGGAGTTACGATGTATGAGTTATGAGAGGTTAGGAGTTACGATGTATGAGTTATGAGAGGTTAGGGGTTACGATGTATGAGTTATGAGAGGTTAGGAGTTACGATGTATGAGTTATGAGAGGTTAGGGGTTACGATGTATGAGTTATGAGAGGTTATAGTATATCAAGGAAAATAAAACATAAATATCTAAATAGACCAACAAAACAAGCACTACCCCCTTAAGGACCACTTAAGGGGAGGTATTTAGTTTGTTCCCTAAGTTTTCATCAAGCTTAAAATTACACCCCCTAGACCCCCTTTCAAAATAAATTTGTACATTTTTCGGTAGAAAAATGTCCCGGCCGCAGACCGGTTGCTCTTAAATTACACCTTAATTGCACGAAAGGTCTTAAAATTGACAGAAATGGGGCAAAATGTCTTAAAATGTCCAAACTAATAGGGCGAACGTCTTAAAATCTCAAAAGCAATGGGGCTAAACATGAGGGAGAAAGGGGTCCAGAAAAAAAAATCCCTCCAGTGGAATTCTCCCCTTAAACAATGCCGCGTCTGATACGAACGAACACTGTGGGAATGAGTGTTGTTTAGGGAGAATAATACACGGATTACCACTCCCATTCCTAAAGGTAACGTCATGGTTGCAAATGATTTCGTCCGTTAAGGAGAGGTAAATTATGGTTGTGCTCTGCAACTATGTTTTCCCCTTCGCAACAACGGTTAAGGGGACAGTGGCCGTTTGTTTGGTCTATTAATTCATTTATTCATATATATTTTTAAAGAGTCCTCCCTAGACCTCCATCAAGCTTAGAAAAACACCCCCTAGACCCCCCTTCAAGATAAATTTGTACATTTTTCGGTAGAAAATTTTCCCGGCCAAAGGCCGGTTCCTCTTAAAATTGCAGGCTCGCTATCGCTCGCCAGGAAATCGACACCTAAATGGCACGAAAGGTCTTAAAATTGACAACGAAAAGGGGCGAAAGGTGTTAAAATCGCCAAACTAATGGGCCAAATGTCTTATAATTTCAAAAATTAGTGGGGCTAAACATTAGGGAGAAGGGGGTCCAGAAAGAACGGTCTGCCTCCCCTTAACAGTGTATATATATATTGTATTACTACCACACTCAGTATACCAGGACACGTTCTGGCATTTTATTCTGGCTATCCGTAGACGATTTATTTATAGATTCGAAGAGCATTGTAGGAATCTATGGGGAAATTAGGATAGATAACCCTTTGGTTTCTATAGGGCCCTTAAAAAACGGAGTAAAATTATATAATTTGACCGTGCATAATTGAGAAAAGCGTCAATGTGTACTGAAAGGGTTAAATAATAAGTATATATATAATATATTATACAGTATATATATACTGTATATATATAATCGCTTTTCGTAATGTTTTCTGGCCCTTTAGGAAAAAAATATTATAAGAATTTGCCACCTATCAGATCTCAAGCATTACATTAAGGGGAGATCTCCACTTGAGGGATTTTTTTCTTGACCCCTTTCTCCCTCATGTTTAGCCCCATTGCTTTTGAGATTTTAAGACGTTCGCCCTAGTAGTTTTAACATTTTAAGACATTTTGCCCCATTTCTGTCAATTTTAAGACCTTTCGTACCATTAAGGTGTCGATTTTATCTTGGCGAGCGATAGCGAGCCTGTAATTTAAGAGGAACCGGCCTTCGGCCGGGACATTTTTCTACCGAAAAATGTACAAATTTATCTTGAAAGGGACTCAAGGGGGTGTAATTTTAAGCTTGCTGGAGGTCTAGGGAACAAACTAAATACCTCCCCTTAATATCCAGTCTAATATTCATAATCTTACCTTGGAAATGCCCACCTTTCCCTAATTGTGCTTGCTCATTCTAAATCTAACTATATAATAATGACATACGCTATACTTAAATTATACCGTAACCCAGCACAGTCAAAGATCCTCCTAACCACCCACTTTGCTTATCCCGTAACTACTTAATGCATACATTCACCGGTAGTTACCTCAGGCATAAAATAATCGTTGCGCCCCGGGCGGTCTTAGGTTTATATCGCCATAGTCTCAGGGTGGTATGCTTAAGGGGGTAGTACTTGTTTTTTGTTTTGGTCTATATATTTATTTATTTATTTAATTATTTTTTGAGTTTCCTCGCTAGACCTCCATCAAGCTTAGAAAAACACCCCCTAGACCCCCTGTCAAGATAAATGTGTACATTTTTCGGTGTCGGTTCCTTCTAAAATTAGAGGCTCGCTATCGCTTGCCAGGAACAAATCTACACCTAAAGGGCACGAAAGGTCTTCATATTGACAACAAAAATGAGGTCTCAAAATCGCCAAACTAACGGAACGAACGTCTTAAAACCTCAAGACTAATATGCTAAACATGAGGGAGAAGGGGGTCCATAGAAAGTGAGTACTACCCCCTGAAACCATTCTTACCCTTTGCAACACCTGATACTGAGCGAATATTGTGGGAATGAGCGATGTCTACACATATTAGTTGGCTTAGCATATGCATTTCTCAAGGTAACGTAATTGTTCAAGTTATAGCGTCCATTAACCCCTTCTGTACCGGCGACGTCTTTTTAATATTTTTCTAACAATATTTAGATGATTTTGTGCAGTTTAAGAAGGATCTGTGGTAGTAAAAAGGGATAAATAAAATCGTTCGAATCTTGTTCATTGCTGGAGGCCCTTTTTAAACTGAATATAATCGTCTAATAGCAGCCAGAATTAAGTTAAAGAACGGCACCGGTACTGAACGGGTTAAGGGGAGGTATTTAGTTTGTTCCCTACGTTTTCATCAAGCTTAAAATTACACCCCCTAGACCCCCTTTCAAGATAAAGTTGTAAATTTTTCGGTAGAAAAATTTCCCGGCCAGAGGCCGGTTGCTCTTAAATTACAGGCTTGCTATCGCTCGCCAGGAAAAAATCGACACCTTAATGGCACGAAAGGTCTTAAAATTGACATAAATGGGGCAAAATGTCTTAAAATGTCAAAACTACTAGGGAAAACGTCTTAAAATCTCAAAAGCAATGGGGCTAAACATGAGGGAGAAACGGGTCCAGAAAAAATCCCTCAAGTGGAAATCTCCCCTTAAGATCGCTACGAAGGGAAGAGTGTTCATAACGGGGCTAGGTCGTTTCGTCCATCATCACTTCGCACCTTTACCTACCTCCCATTCAGATCCTACTCACTCACACCCAGCCCATTATAAACTATACCCTGTCCCATTTAAATAGGCCAAAACTCTTGACCAACTATTACCTCTATATAACTCCTAAACGATTGGAGTCATTGAGCTAATATTTCTACAATTTGGGGAGGGTCAGCCAGGGAATAAGAGTGGACATTTACAGCCCATTTGTTCCAGCCCTTTATGAGTTACAGAGGTTAGGCTTCACGATTTCTGGGCCTACCTATTTGGAACAGGGTCTAGTCTTATATCATAACATAACCATATCATATCATATCATATATATCATAATCATATCATTCATTATCATATCATTATCATATCATTATCATATCATTATCATATCATTATCATATCATTCATTATCATATCATTATCATAACATAATCATAACATAATCATAACAATCATATATCATATATCATAATCATAACATAATCATATCATAATCATATCATATCATATCTAATAATCATATCTAATAATCATATAATCATAGATCATATATCATATCATAATCATATCATAATCATAATCCTATCATAATCCTATCATATATCATAATCATATAATCATATCATATCATATATCATAATCATATCATAGTCATATCATAATCATATCATAATCATATCATATCATAATCATATATCATTTCATAATCATATCATAATCATATATCATATCATAACATAATCATATCATAATCATATCATATCATAATCATATCATAATCATAATCATATAATCATATCATATATCATAATCATATATCATAACATAATCATATCAGAATCATATCATAATCATATAATCATATCATATCATAACATAATCATATCATAATCGTATCATATCATAACAATCATATAATCATATATCATATCATATCATAATCATATATCATAACATAATCATATCATAATCATATCATATCATAATCATATCAAATCATATCATATCATATCATAATCATAACATAACCTCTCCCTAAAGTCGGCGTCACACGAGTATTTTTAAGGCGTAATTATTGGCTCATTTATGGATCTTTTAAGGGGAGATTTCCACTTGAGGGATTTTTTTTCTTGACTCCTTTCTCCCTCATGTTTAGCCCCATTGTTTTTCTAATTATAAGACGTTCGCCCCATTATTTTGACGATTTTAAGAATTTTCCACCCATTTATATCAATTTTAAGACCTTTCGTGCCATTTAGGTGTCGATTTTATCCTGGCGAGCGATAGCGAGCCTGTAATTTAAGAGGAACCGGCTTTCAGCCTGGACATTTTTCTACCGAACAATTTACACATTTATCTGGAAAGGGGCTCAAGGGGGTGTAATATTAAGCTTGAAGGATATCTAGGGACCAAACTAAAAACCTCCCCTTAACCATTGTTTAGTTTCCTCCCTAGACCTCAATCAAGCTTAATTAACCCTTTGAAGCTCTGACGCGTTTTAGCAGTTTATTTTGGCTATCATTAGACGATTTTATGCAGCTTAGGAGGCATCTGTGAGTCTTAAAAAAGGTAAAGACTATCTCAATCAACCCTCTGACTTCCATATACCCTTCCTAATCTGAATAAAATCGTCTAATAATGACCAGAAAACAGAAAATAAATGTATATTGGAGCTTGAAAGGGTTAAGAAACCCCCCCCCCCCCGTGACTCTCCTGCAAGATAAATTTGTACATGTGTCGATAGAATGGTTCCTCTTCAATTACAGGTTCGCTATCTCTCGCCAGGAAAACAAATCGACACCTAAATATCGAGAAAACTCCAAATATTGACAAAGAAATGTGGCGAAAGGTCGTCAAATTGCCAAACTAATGGGTCGAACGCCATCAAATTTGAAAACTAACGGGGCTAAACAAGAGGGAGAAGGGGGACCAGAAAAAACTACCCATCTCCCCTTAGGCCAGATTCCCACCAGCAAAATTACCGGTGAATTGCACCGGATTCTGGAATCCGATAAACGTTATCATATTGTGTTGATGGTTCAAAGTTTGTATTTGAATGATTATATAATGTGATTACGTACGATTATTACCTATATTATCAACTCTGCGTAAGCATAGTTTGGTATCCCCCCACCCCCCCTCCCCCGTATAGTGGGTACCCCCGGGAACAAAAAATGTCTGTCGTAGTCGTCGTCCGTCTGTCCCGAAACTCCTCCCTAGACCGTTGGACGGATTTTCACGAAACTTCACACGAACATTCGGTGGGTGAATGCGAACGTCAGGCAAAAAAGATTTTTTGAATTTAAGCAATAGTTATGATTTTAGGTCCAAAGTATGGTTGGACCCCACCAGCCATTAACCCCCCCACCCCCCCCCCCCCCCCCCCCCCTCCCTCCAGACCGCCTCCCCCCCCCCAGCAATGATGGCATTCTTAATGATTATGGTCATAGTTGTAGTGATAATGATGACAGTAGTGATGATGGTAGTGACAATGGTGACAGTATTAGTGAAGATGGTGAGAGTAGTAGTGATGATGGTAATAGTAGTAGTGATGATGATAGTAATGGTGATGATGATAGTAGTAGTGATGATGGTGACAGTTGTAGTGATGATAGTAGTAGTGATGATGGTGGTAATGTTAGTGATAATGGTAACCTATTGCAGAGTTGGGTATGCCGTTTTGATTTTGAGCAAAACGGCACGTCTACTTTATTTAAATTATTGCCATAATAGAGTATAAATGACCCAATAATCTACTTTACTTTGACTCCGAGACTATCCGCCGCTAAATTGTTGATGTGACAGCGGCTTCAGTAACATGTATCGGAGTCAAGAGGCCATGACAAGTTGTCTTATTGATTCCAAGTTGTCTTATTGATTCCAAGTTGTCTTATTGATTCCAAGTTGTCTTATTGATTCCAAGTTGTCTTATTGATTCCAAGTTGTCTTATTGATTCCAAGTTGTCTTATTGATTCCAAGTTGTCTTATTGATTCCAAGTTGTCTTATTGTTATTGATTCCAAGTTGTCTTATTGATTCCAAGTTGTCTTATTGATTCCAAGTTGTCTTATTGATTGCAAGTTGTCTTATTGATTCCAAGTTGTCTTATTGATTCCAAGTTGTCTTATTGATTCCAAGTTGTCTTATTGATTCCAAGTTGTCTTATTGATTCCAAGTTGTCTTATTGATTCCAAGTTGTCTTATTGATTCCAAGTTGTCTTATTGATTCCAAGTTGTCTTATTGATTCCAAGTTGTCTTATTGATTCCAAGTTGTCTTATTGATTCCAAGTTGTCTTATTGATTCCAAGTTGTCTTATTGATTCCAAGTTGTCTTATTGATTCCAAGGAGTTGTGGTTCTTCCTTGTATTAATGGGGGATGGGCGTGTATATTTTCTTATTTTATTTTTTATTTATTTATTTTTGGTTAAGTTTCCTCCGTCAAGCTTAAGGGGAGGTTTCTAGTTTGTTTCTTACTCCTCCAGCAATCTTAAAATTTCACCCCCGACCCCCTTTCAAGATAAATTTGTACATTTTTCAGTAGAAAAATGTCCCGGCCGAAGGCCGATTACTCTTAAATTACAGGCTCGCTATCGCTCGCCAGGATAAAATTGACACCTAAATGGCACGAAAGGTCTTAAAATTGACAGAATGGGGCGGAAATTCTTAAAAATCGCCAAACTAATTGGGCGAACGTCTTAAAATGTCAAAAGCAATGGGGCTAGACATGAGGGAGAAAGGGGTCAATAAAAAAATCCCTGAAGTGGAAATCTCCCCTTAAACAAACATCTATCGCTATCGCTCGCCAGGAGTAAATCGACACCTGGAGGGGGATAAACGTTAAAACAGTAGGATGAATGGGGCCGAATGAATACAACCCAGAGATTTGTATGTATGTGTTCATTCATATATTTATTAATATATCATTTGCTATAGTTTTCTCCCAAGACGTTCATCAAGCTTCAAAATATACCCCCCCCCAAAAAAAAAACCCGATTGGTGTAAGCGAGCTAATATTTCTACCAATGTGAAGAGTCAGCCAGGGAATAGTTGTGGACATTTACAGCCCATTCGCTCTAGCCCGTTTTGAGTTATAGGGGTTAAGGTTCACGATGTTTATAGTCTACCTATTCGGAACAGGGTACAGCACACCAGAGTTTCCTGACCTGCTATAGTCTATTCACTGTCAGTAGGCGAGAAATCATGACCTATATATAGCCTCTGTAAACTCAAAAACGACTACAGTTATCGAGCTAATATTTCTACCATTTTGGGAAGAGTCAGCCAGGGAATAGTTGTGGACATTTACAGCCCATTTGCTCTAGCCCTTTTTGAGTTACAGAGAATAGTCTATAGTGCTCGTGTAGATCGAATGTATTATTATATTTTTTTCCGCACCATGACTTCTTTGCGATTTTATTAGATGATATTATAATTATCATTCAGCTTGCTTTCGGTTCATTGAGAGAAGATGCCACTGCGCTTTGACTCACAGCGGTCTTTCCTAGGCTGAAAACATCGCCTAGTGCTAGCCAGAATGAGATAGAAAGAAGGCCTCATCGTACAAAAAGAACCAGACCAGAGTTACGGGGGAGGGGGGGGGGGGGGGGGAGGAGAGGAGGAGGATAAACACTGCCTGGGGGAAAAAAACAAAAAAACATTGACAGAAGCAAAAAATGACACGAAAAAAACATTGACAGGATAAACATAAAATAAAACTAAGTGCTCGTGTGAATCCCCTCCAAGGGAGAAAGATAACAAATAAAACGCATTGACAGATATAATAAACACTGACAGGAAAAAAACAAAACAAAAACAAATAGCGGTCGTGTGAATCCCCCTCCAAGGAACTGACAGGGGAAAAAAAAAAAAAAACATTGACAGGAAAAACAAATTGACAGGAACAAATAATTGACGAATAAATAAATAAAACTAGCCCCCGTGCGAATCCCCCTCCAAGGATCTCTCTGCACATGCGCAAAAACCGGGCAATAAAAACCGGTCTAGTTTCTTACTCCACATGCAAAACAGGGCCGCCTGCAACTGACACCTGGAATTATGGAAATGTGAGAGGCACTGCGAGCTTTACTGCTGTAGATAGACGGCCTGATAGATAAATAGGTACTTGGATATATAGATAGATAGATAGATAAACAGGTACGTGTGATAGGTAGATACATACATAGATAGATAGATAGATAGACAGATAATAGATAAATACGTACATGAATGGGTCGATAGATAACTGATAGATAAATAGATACTTGGATAGTTAGATAGATACGTACATAGATGGGTAGATAGATAATAGGTCGATAGATAGATACGTAAATGGATGGGTCGATAGATAACTGATAGATAAATAGGTACTTGGATTGCTAGATAGATAGATACATACGTACTTGGATGGATAGATAGACGGCTAGATAGATAAATAGGTACTTGGATAGCTAGCTAGATAGATTCGTACTTGGATGGGTAGATGGATAACTTGATAGATAAATAGGTACTTGGATAGCTAGATAGATAGATACGTACTTGGATGGGTAGATGGATAACTTGATAGCTAAATAGGTACTTGGATAGCTAGCTAGATAGATAGATAGATAGGTATTTGGATAGCTAGATAGATATATAGTTAGATAGATTCGTACTTGGATGGGTAGATGGATAACTTGATAGATAAATAGGTACTTGGATAGCTAGCTAGATAGATAGATAGATAGGTACATGGATGGGTATGGGGGGGCCTTTAAAGGAAGATAGTTGCTTTTTCTGGACCCTTTCTCCCTCATGTTTAGCCTCATTAGTGATGAACATTTAAGGCTCGCCCCATTAGTTTGTCGATTATAAGACCTTTTAGCCCATTTATTTTTCAATGTTAAGACCTTTCGTGACATTCTGGTGTCGATTGTTTCATGGCGAGCGATAGCGATCCTATAATTTTGAAGGAACCAGGAAATTTTTCTACCCAAAAACTTACAAATATATATCGAAAGGGGGTTCTTTGGGATGTTATATTTACGCTTGATCGAGGTCTAGGGAACAAACTAAAATAAACATACTGTATTATACTGGTAAAAATAAAATAAATATATATATTGGTAATAATAGAATAAATATATATATTGGTAATAATAAAATAAAAACATAAAATTATATATAAAATAACGTTCCCTTAACCCCTTCAGCACCATGCCGTATTGTCATCATATTCTGGTTACCATTAGACGATTTTCTTTAGTTTGTAATCTACCTCTACTGTATTATCTCAAATGGGTAAATACAATCTCAATAAACTCTCTTGAGTAACATAAGTCCTTCTTAAACTACATAAAAACCCTTTCATTTTAGCCAGAATCAAAGGCAAGAAAGTGCCATGGTGGTGAACTGAAGGGGTTAAGGTCTTTTGGGCAACAACAGTATGTACACCAATACAGAGAGAGAGAAGAGGAGCGCGGGGGGGGAGTATAATTGTGTGTCTGTGAGTATAGCTGAGAAAGTGGTGGGTATATAGATTGTCTGAGAGAGAGAGAGAGAGAGAGAGAGAGACAGAGACAGAGACAGAGAGAGAGAGAGAGGACACACAACAAATGAAAATCAACATTTATTTGAACACCATTTGTCAACTAAAGCGTTTTCTCACTAAAGGCCCATCCCCACTTAGTGATTCTCTTACGATTGTACCATTTCTACTCAAATCTCTCGGTATATTGTTGTTCCCCAGGCTGTCTGACCGAACAGCCCAAAGGTCCCGAGCAAGGCCAAGGCCATAACACCATTCCTGCCTTCATTATGCTATCGTAAGACACTTTTATTTAGCTTAAGGAGAAATTTCCACTTGTGTGACTTTTTTCTTGACCCCTTTCTCCCTCATGTCTAGCCCCATTGCTTTTGAGATTGTAAGACGTTTGCCCCATTAGTTTGTCGATTTTATGAACTTTCGCCCCATTGATGTCACTTTTAAGACCTTTCGTGCCATTTAGGTGTCGATATTTTCCTGGCGAGCGATAGCGAGCCTGTAATTTAAGAGCAACCGGCCTTCGGCCGGGACATTTTTCTACCGAAAAATGTACAAATTTATCTTGAAAGGGGGTCAAGGGGGTGAAATTTAAAATTGCTGGAGAGTAGGAAACAAACTAAAAACCTCCCCTTAAGGAGAAATTGTGGTAGTTAGAGGGTCAGTTGCGTTCGATTTTACCCCTTTGATACCTAGCGGTCCTTCCTAAGCTATATATAAAAGCATAATGACAATCAGACACCAATGGGATATAGCATTATCGGTAATCTAAGGCTTTACTTGTATTCTGGCTAGAGGTAGACGATTTTGTGAAACTTGCGAATTATATATGGTATAATGATGAATTATATATGGTATAATGATGAATTATATATGGTATAATGATGAATTATATATGGTATAATGATGAATTCAGGTAACGTGTTAATCGTCCTTCCTAAGCTGAAACATATCGTCCAAGAGTTGCTAGAATATAATGAAAAGGAGACGTCACCGGTACTGAACGGGTTAAGGGGAGATTTCCACTTGGGGGAGTTTTTTTTTTCTTGACTCCTTTCGCCCTCATGTTTAGCCCCATTGCTTTTCTAATTTTAAAACGTTCGCCCCATTATTTTGATGATTTTAAGAACTTTCAACCCATTTCTGTCAATTTTAAGACCTTTCGTGCAATTTAGGTGTCTATTTTATCCTGGCGAGCCATAGCGAGCCTGTAATTTAAGAGGAACCGGCTTTCAGCCGGGACATTTTTCTACCGAAAAATGTACAAATTTATCTTGAAAGGGGCTCAAGGGGGTGTAATCTTAAGCTTGATGGATATCTAGAGACCAAACTAAAAACCTCCCCTTAAAGGAGTTAAAGATGGAGAGAGAGGTGACCATGAAACTAAAGCCGGCATCACACGAGAGCTTTTATAGTCAACATTCGATGATCAACATATTTCTGGCAACATTTCTTGGAATATTTTGCACTGGTATCGGAAACTAGACATGATATATGAATTTAGGTGACATAAATTATATATATATATATATATATATATATGTTTACCTCCTAAGCTGCCAGATCAGTGTTAAGGATAAATGTTGAGTGAAAAAGCGCTCGTGTGATACCGCCTTTACCGGTGACGCCCTTTTCATTATATTCTGGCAAACGGTTAGACGATTGTATTCAGCTCAGGAAGGACGTCTACCAAATATAAGGCCACAGACTATCTCAACTAATTATTGTAGCTACAGTATTTCCTTCCTAAGCTTCATAAAATCGTGTAAATGAAACTAGAATGAAATTAAAGAGACGTCGCCTGTACAGAAGAGGTTAAGTGGAGGTTTTTAGTTTGTTCCCTAACCTCCATCATACTTAAAATTGCACCCTCTAAACCCCCTTTCAAGATACATTTGTACATTTTTCGGTAGAAAATTTTCCCGGCCAAAGGTCGGTTCCTCCTAGAATTACAGGGTCGTTATCGCTCGCCAGGAAAAATCGACACCTGAATGGCACGAAATATCTTTATCTTAACAAAGAAATGGGGCAAATGGTCTTAAAATCGCCAAACTAATGGAACGACCGTCTAAAAATCTCAGAGCTAGTGGGACTAAAAACACGAGGGAGAAAAATCCACTCCCTCTCCCTTAAAATCCACTCCCTCTCCCTTAAAATCCACTCCCTCTCCCTTAAAATCCACTCCCTCTCCCTTAAAATCCACTCCCTCTCCCTTAAAATCCACTCCCTCTCCCTTAAAATCCACTCCCTCTCCCTTAAAATCCACTCCCTCTCCCTTAAAATCCACTCCCTCGCCCTTAAATTATGCAGACCGGACCCTGAGCCCCAGTTTACGATGTGGGGAAGGTGGCCGCATGATTTATGACGGTTACTACTGCGCTTACGGCCGGGAAGGGGTGTGTGGGGATTGGGTAATGTGAGACTCGGACCTATCTTTTGTTTTAGATTTTAGAAGTAACTTTATATGTTGGGATGAGTGAGAAGCGAATTATCTCTTGTATTATATTTTTTAGAAGTGCTTATTATAATGTATATATTATTATTATTATTATTATTATTATTATTATTATTATTATTATATTTTAGAAGACCTTATTATATATATATTTATTATTATTATATCGTGTATTAATTATATTCTTGAAGTGTTTATTATTATATATATTTATTATTATTATTATTATTATATATTGCATTATATTATAGATGTGCCCTCCCCCCTTAACCCTTTCAGTACCAGCGACGTGTGCTATATTGTATTCTAGCTCTATTTAGACGATATTATGCAGCTTAGGAAGGATCTGTGGTAGTTAAAATGGTTGGTTGAGATAGTTTGAAGCCTTATTATTGCTAGAGGGCCTTCCTAAGCTGAATGCGATCGTCTAGTAGTTGCCAGAATATGATAAAAGGGACATCCCTGGTACTGTATGGGTTAAGTAAAAAGACAAACTGACAAGGAATCAACTATGAATGCCACAAGTAACGAAACTATTGTACCAGGGGCGGGGTTAGGATGAAGAACTGATAATACTGAAGAAGAAAATATATATCTTGTTGTTCATGTGGTTGAAATCATGGTTATCCAGTGTGTGTGTGTGTGTGTGTGTGTGTGTGTGTGTGTGTGTGTGTGTGTGTGTGTGTGTGTGTGTGTGTGTGTGTGTGTGTGTGTGTGTTTGCGTTCTTACATTATTTAATGTAAGACGTACTCGGCTCTAGAAGGTATACAGCATATCTTATATTTTTATGTCGAGATGGAATTCGTAAAGTCGGCTTCTTCGTGTCAGTAGGCATTTAATTCACCTAGGATGTTCAGATATAGTAAATCCTGTTCTCTCTCTCTCTCTCTCTCTCTCTCTCTCTCTCTCTCTCTCTCTCTCTCTCTCTCTCTCTCTCTCTCTCTCTCTCTCTCTCTCTCTCTCTCTCTCTCTCTCTCTCTCTCTCTCTCTCTCTCGACATCCTTTACTTAGACTTTCAAAGGCTTTTGACAAAGTGCCTCATTGCAGGCTAATGCCATGTGAGAGCGCTAGGTATCAATACAGAGGTCACAAATTGGATAGAAAGTTGGCTAACAGGTAGACAACAACGAGTGGTACTCAATGGTGTTTCTTCTGAGTCGACGGCAATCATTTCTAGAGTTCCACAGGGATCTATCCTGGGCCCACTTCTGTTTATCATATACAGTATGTCAATGATATAGATATTGGTATGTTGAGTGTGATCTCCAAGTTTGCAGATGACATAAAACTTGGAATGAATGTGAAAGACCCCAAAGGGGTTGAACAGCTCAGGATGGACCTCAACAGACTAGGTGAATGGTCGGAGACATTGGAAAATTGCAAGGTGATGCATATCGGCCAAGCAAACCCCAAGTCAGGCTATTCACTATTGGGAATGCCTCTGGAAGTGACTGACTTGGAAAAGGATTTGGGTGTTTTGATTAGCAGTGACCTAAAGTTTTCCAAACAGTGCATTGAAGTAGAAAAGAAAGCTCATAAATTATTGGGCTATATTAAGAGGCAATTTAAGTATCGAAATAAGGAAATAGTCCTCACACTTTACAACACTCTGATACGGCCTCTCCTGGAGCATGCTGTTAAATTCTGGTATCCAACAGTCGGGAAAGATATAGAGCGACTAGAAAAAGTACAAGCTAGAGCTACAAAGCTTATTCCATCGCTTAGAAGACTGAGCTATGAGGACCGGTTGAGAGCTCTTGATCTCTTTCTGTTGGAGACACGCAGACTACGAGGTCAGCTCATTGAAGTTTTTAAAATACTTAATGGGTTTGACAATGTGGATTATAGCAAAATGATTAGCCTCAATATGAATACAACACGCAACCATGGCTGGAAATTAGAATTGAAAAGGTTGCTCACTAGTATTTGTGGACACTTTTTCACATATAAGATCTGTTCTACCTGGAACAAACTTCCCTCCAAAGTTGTAAACAGTTCTTCAGTAGAACAGTTCAAGAAGAGAGTAGATAGTATTTTGCACACTGTTAGGAGTGTAGTGCACTAAACAGTCTATACTTACACTTCGAGTATCTCACCGGAATGGACCGCAAGGTCTCTGAGATACTAACTATTCCTTGTAACGCCTTCTAACTATTTGAGTTATCAAGGCGAAACATGAAAAGAAAAACATTTACTAAAATATGGCCATTGAGTGATGGTGACGGCGATAGTGGCGTCGACCGTAATGATGAACGAGGAGGGCCCGTTGGTGATGCTAACTAATGGTCGGTGGTGATGATAAGAGTGGTGATGGTGATAGTAGTGGCGGGGGAAGTGATAATACAGATGATGGTAGCCCACTGTTGAGACCGATGAAATATGGAGGTTAAAGTAATTGTGGTGGTTGAGAGGTGTATGATGGTAGATATCGTGGTCATAGTACAAGTCCTGGTTCTCTTAAATGCAGGTGTCTTCATATATACAGTATATATATATATAATTATATATATATAATTATATATATATATATACAGTATATATAATATATCACATATATCTCACAAATACACGTGAGGTACTAAATGTTTTACATGTTTTTTTGTTCATGGACACTCGTCCTGACTCGGTGGTTCGTGCCCGGCTGAGTGTGTGTATATATACTGTATATATATATATATATATATATATATATATATATATATATATATATATATATATATATATATATATATATATATATATATATATATATATAAGGAAGAACGTACCTTCAATAATTCTCAATATTAGTAGTGGTATACTGTCGACTCGCTTCTAATGGACAATGAATATGTTGCTTTATTTTAAATTTACAAAGAATGTCTATGCTAGGCATTAATAAAAACTTGCAATACTTTTGACTGTTAATATGTTAGCTTTTGTGTTAAACTACGACTATTACTTCATGCTTTACTTGTATATTACACACAAGTTGTGCTAAACCTCTAAAACCAATCAAACTACACACATATTTGATAAAGACTTTTAAGGGGAGATTTCCACTTGAGCTATTTTTTTCTGGACCCCTTTCTCCCTCATGTTTAGCTCCGTTGCTTTCGGGATTTTAAGACTTTCGCCCGATTAGTTTGGCGATTTTAATAACTTTCGCCCCATTTCTGTCAAATTTAAGGCCTTTCGTGCCAATTAGGTGTCGATTTTTTCCTTGCGAGCGATAGCGAGCCTGTAATTTAAGAGGAACCAGCCTTCGGCCGAGACATTTTTCTACCGAAAAATGTACACATTTTTCTTGAAAGGGGGTCTAGGGGGTGTAATTTTAAGCTTGGTGGAGATCTAAGGAACACACTAGAAACCTCCCCTTAAACTGAATGATATGATGTTTTACTATTAACGGCGTTAGTATTGTGTTAGCTATGAAAACCCTTAGATCAGTCTATCGTCTATTGGTTTGTATTATTATTATTATTTTTTTTTTTTTTTTTTTATTTTTATTCTTTATATTGTCCTTGTCCCAATTTTGGTTTGTTTAGTTTGCAAGTTTTACATTTTAATTTATTTTTTTAGTCTATAACATGGTATCATGCTGTAAGATTATCTAAGTTGTGTATTCCCAGAATCAGTCTTTCCCTCCTCCTATGGCTTAAATTGCTTCAAACTCCGTGTGTCCAGGTATGTTGGCTCGAAAAATATTCTTCTACTGGTAATATCGTCTATTATCCAATGTGTATTACAGATTTACAGTATGTTCCGGTGGCGCAAGTTAATGAAACCCAATTTGTTTTCATTCTCACAATTTAGATATTATTTTAAGATTAAGAAGGAACATCACTCCCCCATCAAGTAGGGAACCCATTCCCCCCATCAAGAAGGAACATCACTCCCCCATCAAGTAGGAAACCCATCCCCCATCAAGAAGGAACATCACTCCCCCATCAAGTAGGGAACCCATTCCCCCCATCAAGAAGGAACATCACTCCCCCATCAAGTAGGGAACCCATTCCCCCCATCAAGAAGGAACATCACTCCCCCATCAAGTAGGGAACCCATTCCCCCCATCAAGAAGGAACATCACTCCCCCATCAAGTAGGAAACCCATTCCCCCCATCAAGAAGGAACATCACTCCCCCATCAAGTAGGAAACCCATTCCCCCCCTCAAGAAGGAAACGCATTCGCCCCATCAATAAGGAACATCACTCCCACATCAAGTAGGAAACCCATTCCCCCCATCAAGAAGGAACATCACTCCCCCATCAAGTAGGAAACCCATTCCCCCCATCAAGAAGGAACATCACTCCCCCCATCAAGTAGGAAAGCCATTCCCCCCATCAAGAAGGAAACCCATTCGCCCCATCAATAAGGAACATCACTCCCCCATCAAGTAGGGAACCCATTCCCCCCATCAAGAAGGAACATCACTCCCCCATCAAGTAGGAAAACCCCATTCCCCCCACCAAGAAGGAAACCCATTCGCCCCATCAAGAAGGAACATCACTCCCCCATCAAGTAGGAAACCCATTCCCCCCATCAAGAAGGAACATCACTCCCCCATCAAGTAGGAAACCCATTCCCCCCATCAAGAAGGAAACCCATTCGCCCCATCAATAAGGAACATCACTCCCCCATCAAGTAGGAAACCCATTCCCCCCATCAAGAAGGAACATCACTCCCCCATCAAGTAGGGAACCCATTCGCCCCATCAAGAAGGAAACCCATTCGCCCCATCAATAAGGAACATCACTCCCCCATCAAGTAGGGAACCCATTCGCCCCATCAAGAAGGAAACCCATTCCCCCCATCAAGAAGGAACATCACTCCCCCATCAAGTAGGGAACCCATTCCCCCCATCAAGAAGGAACATCACTCCCCCATCAAGTAGGAAACCCATTCCCCCCATCAAGAAGGAACATCACTCCCCCATCAAGTAAGAAACCCATTCCCCCCATCAAGAAGGAACATCACTCCCCCATCAAGTAGGAAACCCATTCGCCCCATCAAGAAGCGAGCATCTAACCCCCGACCCTGACTTAATTTAAGGGGAGGTTTTTAGTGTGTTTCCTAGATTTCCATCAAGCTTGAAATTACACCCCCTTGACCCCCTTTCAAGATAAATTTGTACATTTTTCGGTAGAAAAATGTCCCGGCCAAAGGCCGGTTCCTCTTAAATTACAGGCTCGCTATCGCTCGCCAGGAAAAAATCGGCACCTAAATGGGATGAAAGGTCTTAAAAGTGACATAAATGGGGTGAAACTTCTTAAAATCGCCAAACTAATGGGGTGAACATCTTAAAAACTCAAAAGCAATGGGGGCTAAACATGAGGGAGAAAGGAGTCAAGAAAAAAAATCCCTCAAGTGGAAATCTCCCCTTATGGGGGGAAGGTTCAGTTTTTGGTTGATTTTTTCTCCTGTATTTATTATTTTTTGAGTTTCCTCCCTAGACCTCCATCAAACTTCGAAAAACACCTCCTAGACCCCCTTTCAAGATAAATTTGTAAATTTTTCGGTAGAAAAATATCACGGCTGAAGGCCGGTTTCTCCTAAAACTACAGGGTCGCTATCGCTCGCCAGGAAAAAATCGACACCTAAATGGCACGAAAGGTCTTAATATTGACAAAGAAATGGGGTGAAAGGTCTGAAAATCGCCAAACTAATGAAACGAACGTCTAAAAATCTCAAAACTAATGGGGCTAAACATGATGGAGAAGGGGGTGGGGAAAAGCGACCCATCTCCCCCCAACTAAACGACACACCTCACACACTCGATAATTACCGCACCTTCACCCGGGCGTTATATTTAGGCTACACCGGAGTATAATCAAGGTATACTAGCCGCCGTTATAGAGTATACCTGGCCCTCTTAACCCCTTCTACACCGGAGTATAATAAGGTATACTAGCCCCCGTTATAGAGTATACCTGGCCCTCTTAACCCCTTCTACACCGGAGTATAATCAAGGTATACTAGCCGCCGTTATAGTGTATACCTGGCCCTCTTAACCCCTTCTACACCGGAGTATAATCAAGGTATACTAGCCCCCGTTATAGAGTATACCTGGCCCTCTTAACCCCTTCTACACCGGAGTATAATCAAGGTATACTAGCCCCCGTTATAGTGTATACCTGGCCCTCTTAACCCCTTCTACACCGGAGTAGTATAATCAAGGTATACTAGCCCCCGTTATAGAGTATACCTGGCCCTCTTAACCCCTTCTACACCGGAGTATAATCAAGGTATACTAGCCCCCGTTATAGAGTATACCTGGCCCTCTTAACCCCTTCTACACCGGAGTATAATCAAGGTATACTAGCCCCCGTTATAGAGTATACCTGGCCCTCTTAACCCCTTCTACACCGGAGTATAATCAAGGTATACTAGCCCCCGTTATAGAGTATACCTGGCCCTCTTAACCCCTTCTACACCGGAGTATAATCAAGGTATACTAGCCCCCGTTATAGAGTATACCTGGCCCTCTTAACCCCTTCTACACCGGAGTATAATCAAGGTATACTAGCCCCCGTTATAGAGTATACCTGGCCCTCTTAACCCCTTCTGTACCGGAGTATAATCAAGGTATACTAGCCGCCGTTATAGAGTATACCTGGCCCTCTTAACCCCTTCTGTACCGGAGTATAATCAAGGTATACTAGCCCCCGTTATAGAGTATACCTGGCCCTCTTAACCCCTTCTACACCGGAGTATAATCAAGGTATACTAGCCCCCGTTATAGAGTATACCTGGCCCTCTTAACCCCTTCTACACCGGAGTATAATCAAGGTATACTAGCCCCCGTTATAGAGTATACCTGGCCCTCTTAACCCCTTCTACACCGGAGTATAATCAGGTATACTAGCCCCCGTTATAGTGTATACCTGGCCCTCTTAACCCCTTCTACACGGAGTATAATCAAGGTATACTAGCCCCCGTTATAGAGTATACCTGGCCCTCTTAACCCCTTCTACACCGGAGTATAATCAAGGTTATACTAGCCCCCGTTATAGAGTATACCTGGCCCTCTTAACCCCCTTCTACACCGGAGTATAATCAAGGTATACTAGCCCCCGTTATAGAGTATACCTGGCCCTCTTAACCCCTTCTACACCGGAGTATAATCAAGGTATACTAGCCCCCGTTATAGAGTATACCTGGCCCTCTTAACCCCTTCTACACCGGAGTATAATCAAGGTATACTAGCCCCCGTTATAGAGTATACCTGGCCCTCTTAACCCCTTCTACACCGGAGTATAATCAAGGTATACTAGCCCCCGTTATAGTGTATACCTGGCCCTCTTAACCCCTTCTACACCGGAGTATAATCAAGGTATACTAGCCCCCGTTATAGAGTATACCTGGCCCTCTTAACCCCTTCTACACCGGAGTATAATCAAGGTATACTAGCCCCCGTTATAGAGTATACCTGGCCCTCTTAACCCCTTCTGTACCGGAGTATAATCAAGGTATACTAGCCCCCGTTATAGAGTATACCTGGCCCTCTTAACCCCTTCTACACCGGAGTATAATCAAGGTATACTAGCCCCCGTTATAGTGTATACCTGGCCCTCTTAACCCCTTCTACACCGGAATATAATCAAGGTATACTAGCCCGCCGTTATAGAGTATATACCTACCTGGTCCTCCTCTTAACCCCTTCTGTACCGGTGCCGTTCCTTTAAGGGGGGTGACCTGCTTTTTTCTCTCGTTTTCTCTCTTGCTCTGGCTTGTATCCATTCGGCCCCATTCAACCTACTGTTTGAAGACGTTTATCCACATCCAGGTGTCGATTTTTTCCTGGCGAGCGGTAGCGAGCCAACATATTTTTAAACAAAAATGTTGACAGCAGGCTAATTTTGTACATTTTTCGATAGAAAAAATTCTCCGGCGAAGCCGGATTTCTCCATATAATGCTGGCTCGCTATCGTTCGCCAGGAAAAAATCAACACTTGGATGGAGATAAACGTCTTAAAACAGTAGGCTGAATGGGGCCGAATGGATACAAGCCAGAGAAAGAGAGAAAATGAGATATATAAAGCAGGTCACCCCCTTAACTTTACTCTGGCTACTATTAGACGACTGTATTCAGTTTAAAACGGGCCTCCAGCAAGTAACAGGCTTCGAACTATCTCACTTAACTATTTGCATTACCACAGAGCCTTCCTAAGCTGCACAAAATATCCAGAAATAGCTAGAATAAAATTTAAAAGACGTCGCCGGTACAGAAAGGGTTAAGAGGAAAAAGAAACACCAATAATAACAAAAGTTATATATTAGAAGACGAAATGTAGACAACTCCAGCCATTTTGTTGTTGTATTACCACCACCACCCTATTTTGCCATCAGAATGTTAATGAGTGTTATTCCCGGAAATGATCGATGCGTAATTTTTTTTTTTTTTTTTTCATAATATTTTGAGGCTCTTGTCACATTGGAATGGGAAACTAAGCTGCAGGTAGATTACGGTCGGTGGCTGATTTCTGATCAAATATTTGTTGATTTCATTAATTGAGTTTCGGAGTATAGTCGGTTGGTGGAGGTAACAATTAATAAAACATAAATTTTGAAGATGACAGACTACAATTGCCCGTAAAAATTGACGGAAAAAAAAGAGCTCGTGTGACACCGGCTTAACCTACTGTTTTATGTCCTGGCTTTATCAAACGAGAATTATACTGTACGGATTATTAGGATTTTGGAAGGGACTCTTAAGGGGAGATTTCCACCTGGAGGATTTTTTTCTGAACCTCTTTCTCCCTCATGTTTAGCCCCATTGCTTGTGAGATTTAAAGACGCTTGCCCCATTAGTTTGGCGATTTTAAGAACCCTCGCCCCATTTCTGTCAATTTTAAGCCCATTCGTGCCATTTAGGTGTCAATTTTGTCCTGGCGAGCGATAGCGAGCCTGTAATTTAAGGGGAACCGGCCTTCGGCCGGGACATTTTTCTACCGAAAAATATACAAATTTATCTTGAAAGGGGGTCAAGGGGGAGTGAGTTTAAGCTTGATGGAAGTCTAGGGAATCAACTAAAAACCTCCCCTTAAGGCGGTTATTATACACCGAGTGCCACCTTTCTGTTCGAGTGTCAGCAACCCCTTACTTGACTTGGTGGCTGACTAAAGTAAGAGAGTAGAGTAATTTGGATAGAGGAAGAGTAAGTTGAGAAATAGAAGTAAAGTAAAATATATAAAGTAACTACAACCCTAACATGGCTACCGGCTAGATATTTGGAAAGTAGAGTAATTTGAATAGAGTCAGAGTAAGTTGAGAAATATGAAGTAAAGTCGAAGATAAAAAGTACTGCAACCCCAAGTGAGTAGAGTAATTTGGATAGAGGAAGAGTAAATTGTGAAATATGAAGTAAAGTCAAAGCTATATATTACCGCAACCCCAACATGGCTACCGGAAGAGTAAGGTGAGAAATATGAAGTAAAGTCAAAGATAAAAATATGAAGTAAAGTCAAAGCTATATATTACCGCAACCCCAACATGGCTACCGGCTATAGATATATGTTCGTTCTGAGTGGTGGTGTTGGAAGGTGTCTAGGTATGAGGGGTGAAATAGGAGTGTACCCAGGGTCACGACTTTACAGAACACCTCATTTCCGTGGCTTTCGTAATTGCACCTGTACACCTGAGCTTCATTGGCGAGCCTTTTGCCCCGCCGCTGATGTATGGCTTTCGGGGACTGTGTGTGAGAGAGAGGGGGAGAGAGAGAGAGAGTTTGTGTGCCTTAGAGAGAGAGAGAGAGTGTGTGTGTGAGAGAGAGAAAGTGATATTGCATTTGTATTTATGTGATCACATGCTTTCATTGATTTCATTGGGAGGTGTTTGATGTTGGTTGATAAGTGAAATTAATACATTAGATTATGTAAGTTTGAGTCGGTGTTTCACATGTATTAATAAGCAGACATTAGGCTGGATATTGACACGTCGAGCATAGAACCAGCTGCGAAAATATATTGTCTAAAGTGTAACAATTAACCCTCTCCGACATATGACGCGATTTTGAGCCTATTGGGGATACTTTAAAGCCTTTGTTACCATCAGGGGTATTTAGACACCTTTAGTTTAGTTACTTCAACCTCTGCAGTTGTCTTTGAGTTAGCTGTGGGCAGAACACTAATTTTGGAGAGGTAATTATAAGAGTGAGAGAACTATTTCTTATTGCTAATCTGGCAACCTCTGCGTCATAAATGCGTGAAAGGGTTAAGTAGGCTAGGGACTTACGATCAAACCCTATCATTTCTTGTAAGTGGAATCTCGGTACCTCTCGTGTGTGTGTGTGTGTGTGTGTGTGTGTGTGTGTGTGTGTGTGTGTGTGTGTGTGTGTGTGTGTGTGGGTATGTGTGTGTGTGTGTGTGTGTGTGTGTGTGTGTGTGTGTGTGTGTGTGTGTGTGTGTGTGAACGAGTGGTTGGGTCGTTGATTAGCAGGGTAGGGGGGTGTTTGATTGGCTGGTTGGGGGTTGCCTGGTTGGTTGGTTACATGATTAATACCCTAACAGCTACACGAGAAGGTCACTTAGGGTAAAGAGAGAGAGAGCCGCAGACCTCAAGGAAAAATACAAGCAATCCGATCATTGACTTTTAGGGGATCCACCTCGTTTTGTTTTCTCTCTCTCCCTCTCTCTCTGGGCTGTATCTATTTGGCCCCATTCAGCCTACTGTTTTAAGACTTTTATCCCCATCCAGGTGTCGGTTTTCCCTGGCGAGTGGTAGCGAGCCAGCATATTATTTTAAGTGATTTTGACAGCAGGCTAAATTTGTACATTTTTCGATAGAAAAATGTATCCGGTGAAGCCGGATATCTCCATACAATGCTGGCTCGCTATCGCTCGCCAGGGAAAAATCGACACCTGGTTGGGGATAAACGTCTTAAAACAGTAGGCTGAATGGGGCCGAACGGATACAAGCCAAAAAAAAAAAAAAAAAGAGAGAAAAGGACACAAACAAAAGCAGGTGACACCGTAAATCATTATTACTCGCGATATGGAAGGTAGGACACTTTAATGCATAATAACGTAAGTACTACATTATTTAAGGGGAGGTTTCTAGTGTGTTGCTTAGACCTCCATCAAACTTAAAATTACATCCCCTAGATCCCCTTTCAAGATAAATTTGTAATTTTTTTCGGTAGAAAAATGTCCCGGCTGAAAGCCGGTTCCTCTTAAATTACAGGCTCGCTATCGCTCGCCAGGATAAAATCGACACCTAAATTGCACGAAACGTCTTAAAATTGACAGAAATGGGTTGAAAGTTCTTAAAATTGGCAAAATAATGGGGCGAACGTCTTAAAATTAGAAAAGCAATGGGGCTAAACATGAGGGCGAAAGGAGTCAAGAAAAAACTCCCTCAAGTGGAAATCTCCGCTTAATTTGTATATATATACCGGTATTCTCTCTCTCTCTCTCTCTCTCTCTCTCTCTCTCTCTCTCTCTCTCTCTCTCTCTCTCTCTCTCTCTCGCTCTCTCTCTCTCTCTCTCCCTCTCGCTCTCTCGCTCTCTCGCTCTCACGCCGCTCTCTCTCTCTCTCTCTCTCTCTCTCTCGCTCTCTCGCTCTCTCTCGCTCTCTAACTCGTTTGCATTGGGGTAAAATAGTTCTTGAGACTGAAAGGGCCAATGCATGCAATACGATCACTACTTTGTACAAGACAAAATTTCAAAATAAATTACCGAGAACTCTGTAAATTGTTAACACGAGATTGTCTGATGGAGCCGAGGAAGCACCTTTCGCTTAGCCCTTCGAGTTTGATTAGCTTCTTCCTAAGCTGAATAATATTGTCTAATCTTAACCCCTTCCGTACCGTCTTATTCATTTTTTGCTCGCTATATGTAGACGAGTGTGTGCTGCAGTTTAAGAAAGATGTGAGGTAGCAAAAAGGGTTAAGGGCAGGTCTTCACTGGAGGGATTTTTTTCTTGACCCCTTTCTCCCTCATGGTTAGCCCCATTGTTTTTGAGATTTTAAGACGTTTTGCCCCCATAAGTTTGGTGATTTTAAGAATTTCCGCCCCATTCTGTCAATTTTAAGACCTTTAGTGCAATTTAGGTGTCGATTTTATCCTGGCGAGCGATAGCGAGCCTGTAATTTAAGAGTAACCGGCCTTCGGCCGGGACATTTTTCTACCGAAAAATGTACAAATTTATCTTGAAAGGGGGTCAAGGGAGTGACATTTTAAGATTGCTGGAAGAGTAGGACACAAACTAGAAACCTCCCCTTAAGTGAGATAGTTCGAAGCCTGTTAATCGCTGGAGGCCCCTTTTTGAAACTGAATACAATCGTCTATTAGTAGCCAGAATAAAGTTAAAAGGACGGCACCGGTACTGAAAGGGTTAACTAGAAATACAATACAACAGTGGCCTTCCTACTGACCACCTAGTTATCATAATGTGTTCTATATATAAGGTATTCTCTTACAGGGGAGATTTCCACTTGAGGGATTTTTTTTGCTTGACTCCTTTCTCCCTCATGTTTATCCCCATTGCTTTTTCTAATTTTAAGACGTTCGCCCCATTATTTTGACGATTTTAAGAACTTTCGACCCATTTATGTCAAATTTAAGACCTTTCGTGCCATTTATGTGTCGATTTTATCCTGGTGAGCGATAGCAAGCCTGTAATTTAAGAGGAACCGGCTTTCAGCCGGGACATTTGTCTACCGAAAAATGTACACATTTATCTTGAAGGGGCTCAAGGGGGTGTAATCTTAAGCTTGATGGAGGTCTAGGGACCAAACTAAAAACCTCCCCTTAAGGCGGTATCACACGAGCGCTTTTTCACTTTAACATTTATCCTCACCACTGGTCTGGCAGCTTATGATATTTGGGTCACCTAAATTCATCTATAGCATCAGTCTAACTTCCGATACCAGTGCAAAATAGTCCCGAAATGTTGCCAGAAAATGTTGATCATGGAATGTTGACTATAAGAGCTCTCGTGTGATACCGGCTTGATATGTGCATTATATATTGATATTCGTTGTACTCTTCTTAGTGTGATATACAAAACACGCTCCTACACTTACCCACCCTATTCAACATCTGACAGACATACATACAGCCCAGCGCAAGCCAAACGTAATGGGCCATGACTTATTAGCGCGACTGTACTCTTATATAGTGATATTGTAGGGCATTATATTAGTAGGATCTTCTTCTTCTTCTTCTTCTTCTTTACACCCACACATCCCACAGCTCGTAATAGGAAAGGACCCGAAAGAAAGCAGAGGGAAGGAAACCAATTAAGGGGGTCACCGTTTTTTTTTTTGATCTTTCTCTCATTTTCTCCTTTTCCCTGGCTTGTATCCATTCGGCCCCATTCAGCCAACTGTTTTAAGATGTTTATCCCCATCCAGGTGTCGATTTCTTCCTGGCGAGCGAGAGCGAGCCAGCATTGTATGGAGAAATGCGGCTTCGCCGGAGACTTTTTTTCTATCGAAAAATGTACAAATTTGGCTTGCTGTCGAAACAAAAATATATATATGCTGGCTCGCTACCGCTCGCCAGGAAAATATTGACACCTGGATGGGAGTAAACGTCTTAAAACAGTAGGAGTACAAAGGAGTACAAAGGAAATCAAGCAACAACAGATCTAGTGACCCTTCTAGGTTGCTTGTCCTCCAAAACACTGAGGATCAAGTGTCCAAACAGTGGTTTAGAGTGGGTAAGGGAACATTGGAAAGGGAACTACTGCCCTGGAACTAATGTCCGTGGCAGGATTAGGAAGTTAGTAGGGGACAGATGGGTTAGTAACTGAGGGGGGGATAAAATAAAGTTATTCATTTACAAACGCAGTCAGTCGTGGGTTTGATGCGAAATATTTGTCTAGGCGGAGTGTTACAAACTCTTGGAGTGATTCCAGCTTCCTGGTGAGGGCGTTGATCTTGTTGTGGGCTTCATCCAATTTTGCTGTCAAATCCTCTCGTTGCTGGCAGAGTCGGCAGACTTGTGGATTGGCAGGAGCAAACATGGAAGCACCAAACCTACCGGCGCAGTTCGTACAGGCACGAGGCATGGTGACGATCACTTTCTTCAGATCACTTCACTCACTTAAAAACACTTAACTCACTTTAAAAACACTTCACTCCCTTCAGGTCGCTTCACTTACTTAAATAGGCCTAACCGAAAACAAAATGAATACACACAAATAGGTTTCAGCGGTGATAGCCTAACCAAAAATTAAAACAAAACAAAATTAAATTTGAATACGCAGTGATACGCAGTGGGCTGAATGGGGCCGACAGGATACAAGAGAGAAGGGGGAGAAGAAAAGAAGGAATGAAGGAAAACAATTAATGGCGGCGTGCGACGTCTCTTATTACCGGCCATAAAGTATAGAACGTAAGACATGATGGGGGGGGGGGTTCTTTATCGAGTGTGTGTGTGTGTGTGGTGTTGGTGGTTCTTTATCGAGTGGTGGTGGTGGTGGTGTGATGTTGATTTTGGAGGTGGTGGTGGTGTGGGTGTTGATGGTGGTGGTGGTGGTGTGGGTGGTGGTAGTGGTATGGGTGGTGGTGTTGGTAGAGGTGGTGGTGGTGTGGGTGTTGGTGGTGGTAGTGTGGGTGTTGATGGTGGTGGTCTTGGTGGTGTGGGTGGTGGTAGTGGTATGGGTGGTGGTGTTGGTAGAGGTGGTGGGGGTGGTGGTGGTGTGGGTGTTGGTGTTGGTGTGGGTGTTGATGGTGGTGGTGGTGTGGGTGTTGATGGTGGTGGGTGTTGATGGTGATGGTGTTGGTGGTGGTAGTGGTGTTGGTGGTATGGGTGGAGGTGGTGTTGGTGGTGGTGTTGGCGACGTCTTTCAGTTCTTATGTCCGCTGCATCGGACGATAGTATGAAGCTAAGGAAGGACATATGGTAGCTATAAGGATTAATTGAGATAGTCAGTAGTCTTTCAACGGGTAGACATCCTTCCTAAGCTGAATAAAACCGTCTAATGGATGACAGAATACAATAAAAGGATGTCACCGATAATTAATGGGTCCAGACGCATATGCAAGAACAAAATAATAACTAAAAGGCTTCAGTTCAGCTTGATAGTTTAGAAAATGTAATGGCATGACAACGAAGTGGGGCGGAAGGTATTAAGGAGAGGTTTTTAGTTTGGTCTCTAGACATCCTTCAAGCTTAAGATTACACCCCCTTGAGCCCCTTTCAAGATAAATGTGTACATTTTTCGGTAGAAAAATGTCCCGGCTGAAAGCCGGTTTCTCTTAAATTACAGGCTCGCTATCGCTCGCCAGGATAAAATCGACACCTAAATGGCACGAAAGGTCTTAAAATTGACAGAAATGGGTTGAAAGTTCTTAAAATCGTCAAAATAATGGGGCAAACGTCTTAAAATTAAAAAAACAATGGGGCTAAACATGAGGGAGAAAGGAGTCAAGAAAAAAATCCCTCAAGTGGAAATCTCCCCTTAAAATCGCCAAACTAACGAAACGAACGTCTTAAAACCTCAAAACTAATACGCTAAACACGAGGGAGAAGGGGGTCCAGAAAAAGCGCTCCCTTAAAGGTAGTTGGCTCTGACCTTCCCGACCTTGTTTATACCTGGTCGTTGTATTGAATCCGTCTGTACACGGAAACAAGGTCAACAAAATGGCGACCAGTTTAACCCCTTCACCACCATGACGTAATTGTCATCATATTCTGGCCACCATTAGACGATTGGCTTTAGTTTGTAATCTACCTCTACACGACTGAAAGGGGTAAATACGATCCCGATGATAAACCCTCTTAAGGGGAGGTATTTAGTTTGTTCCCTAGACCATCAAGCTTAAAATTACACCCCTTGAGCCCCTTTCAAGATAAATGTGTACATTTTTCGGTAGAAAAATGTCCCGGCTGAAAGCCGGTTCCTCTTAAATTACAGGCTCGCTATCGCTCGCCAGGATATAATCGACACCTGATTTGCGCGAAAGGTCTTAATATGGGGTGAAAGTTCTTAAAATCGCTAAACTAATGGGGCAAACGTTTTATAATATCAAAAGCAATGAAGCTAAACATGAGGGAGAAAGGGGTCAAGAAAAAAATCCCTCAAGTGGAGATCTCCCCTTAGTAATAACACCGGTTCTTCTTAAACTGCATAACATCATCTCATTTTAGCCAGAATCAAAGGTAAAAAGGCGTCATGGTACTGAAGGGGTTAAGGGGAGATCTCCACTTGAGGGATTTTTTTCTTGACCCCTTTCTCCCTCATGTTTAGCCCCATTACTTTTGATATTATAAAACGTTCGCCCCATTACTTTAGCGATTTTAAGAACTTTCACCCCATATTAAGACTTTTCGTGCCATTCAGGTGTCGATTTTATCCTGGCGAGCGATAGCGAGCCTGTAATTTAAGAGGAACCGGCCTTCGGCCGGGACATTTTTCTACCGAAAAATGTACAAATTTATCTTGAAAGGGACTCTAGGGGGTGTAATTTAAACCTTGATGGAGGTCTAGGGAAGAAAGTAAATACCTCCCCTTAAAGGTAGTTGGCTCTGACCTTCTCTACCTTGTTTATACCTGGTCGTTGCGCCTCCCGCTTGTGTTTTGTCTTTATTATGGTCGTATGTCAGAGGGTTAATTTATCATGATGGAGACTCTGGGTGTTGGCGGGTGTCGGGGGTAGCCAGCCTCTCATTTGTCGGGGCTAGTCACACACACATACTGTACTTACATACTCTCACACTCACAGACACACACACACACACACACACACACACACACACACACACACACACACACACACACACACACACACACACTCTCTCACAACAACACACACCCTCTCTCTCTTTTTTTCTCTCTCTCTCTCTCTTTTTCTCTCTTTTTTTTCTCTCTTTTTTTCTCTCTTTATCTCTCTCTCTCTCTCTCTCTCTCTCTTTCTCTCTCTCTCTCTCTCTCTCTCTCGCCTTATCTCTCTCTCTCTCTCTCTCTCTCTCTCTCTCTCTCTCTCTCTCTCTCTCTCTCTCTCAGGTGGTTGTTGTCACCTTCGCTTATGTTAGGTGATGTTTCTCACAATATATTGTTTATGTCCGTAGGGATTAATCTAAAACAAGTCGTTCTACTTGTAAGATAAGGTAGCATAGATAAATGTATATATTTAGCCTCATTGTATTTTCATTTAGTTTACAATAATAATATAATCGTCTTAGTGACAATAATATTTTTGAACCCTTTTTTTTTCACACGTGATTTCCTGCCCCATTTAGCTCTAGCGGTGTAAGGAATTCTTATATATATTTAGTGAAAATGCCAATCTACTTATATTTTGTTGAAGCTGATTCCTCACCCTGTAAATATGAATTGTGTTGGTGTGTTTATCTCTTCCCTTTTTCGTAATGATGGTGTACTTACTCCCATTATTCTCATCCTGTCCTATCTCGTATATCTCTATCAGAATTATCCCTTCTCATTTGTCCTTATAGCTACCATCTCCTTACCCCTTTCACCCTCCCCTTCCTTCTCTCACCCACCTATTCATACCCTTTCCCTCTCCCTACCTACCCACAACTCTCTCCCCCGTTTCCTCCCACCTCACACTCCAACACCCCCCCCCCCCCCCACCTACTTCCGGTTTCCACCTCTCCACCTTTCTCCCCCTCTCCGCACCTACCTACCTCTCTCTCTTTCCCCACATATATCCCCCTATCTCTTTCCCAACCCACCCTCTCTCTTTCCCACCTCTCCCTCTCTCTTTCCCACTCCCCCTCTCTTGTCCCACCTCCCCCCCTCTCTCTTTCACCCCCTTCTCCTCTCCCCCTCTCTCTTTCCCACCTCCCCCTCTCTCTTTCCCCACTCCCCCTCTCTATCTTTCTCTTCCCACCTCCCCTCTCTCTTTCCCACCTCTCCCTCTCTCTTCTCTCAACCTCTCTCTGTTCCCCCACTTCCTCCTCTCTCTTTCCACCTCCCCTCTCTTTTCCCACCTCACTCCCACCCACCGCCACCCACTTACCTCCCCCACTACCTCCCCACCTCTCCCTCACCCACCCACCTCCCTCCCCCCCTCACCTCACCCTCGCAGCAGCTCCTATAGATCCCACTCAGTGCTGACTACGAATCCCCCACTATAATTTCCCCCCTATGTACCGCCGTCTCAAAGGGTGAGGGTGTCTGATGATGGCCTCGCGATGTCTCATTACTGACACTATCTCGAGGGGGACGCTCAGGTTAACTCCTCGGTAAATTGAGTGTCTGGGGGAGATTGGGGCATAAGTGGAGGAGGGGGCTGAAGGAGGAGGAGAGAAGAGGAGGAGGAGGAGGAGGAGGAAGAAGAGCAGAGACAGGAGGAGGAAGTAGCTGTACCTTGTCTCTGTCCAAACACTAAGATAGAGCCAACTGACTGTCATAACTGTCTTCTTCTTCGTTGGAGGTGGAACAGTAGGATGGGGAGAACAGATGAGGAAATAATGGTGGTTTTGGCGTGGTATCTGGTTATATTAATTTGGCAATATTAACACCTTCAGCTCCATTTTGTTGTCGATTTTAAGACCTATCGTGCCATGTTGGCTAATGTTTAAGGTAGGATGTTAATAGGGTGGAGAAAAGTAGGATGTTATACCCTGTTCCTAGTAAGTAGGATGTTATACCCTGTTCCTAGTAAGTAGGATGTTATACCCTGTTCCTAGTAAGTAGGATGTTATACCTTGTTCCAAATAAGTAGGATGTTATACCCTGTTCCAAATAAGTACGATGTTATACCCTGTTCCAAATAAGTAGGATGTTATACCCTGTTCCAAATAAGTAGGATGTTATACCCTGTTCCAAATAAGTACGATGTTATACCCTGTTCCAAATAAGTAGGATGTTATACCCTGTTCCTAATAAGTAGGCCAAAACTAATGACCACTGATATCTGTTTTTATAACTCCCAAACCACTAGAATAATCGAGCCAATATGTTAAGGGGAATTTCCACTTGAGGGATTTTTTTCTGCTTTTCCTGACCCCTTCTCTTACTTCCTTGTTAGTCCGCTTTTTTGCGTTTGTGATATTAAAACGTTTGCCCCATTAGTTTATTTTAAGAACTTTAAATATTAACAATACCCATATTAAGACCTTTCGTGCAATTCAGGTGTCGATTTTATCCTGGCGAGCGATAGCGAGCCTGTAATTTAAGAGGAACCGATATTTTTCTACCGAAAAATGTAAAAATTGATCTTGAAAGGGACTCAAGGGGGTGTAATTTTAAGCTTGATGGAGGTCTAGGGAACAAACTAAATACCTCCCCTTAACCATTTGAGAGGGGTCAGCCAGGGAGTAGGTGTGGACATTTACAGCACATTTACCTTAGCCAGTTTTGAGTTACAGAGGTTAGAGTTCACGATTTCCTGCCTACCTATATAGAACAGGGTATAGTAATGATAACGACTGGAGATTCTCACTGCAATATATAATGATCATTGGGAAACGTAGCGTAATGCAAAAGTGCGCGGAATTTCGGTACGAGTATCCTAGGTTCGAGTCCTTGGAGTGCCACATGTATTTGTTGATTTCATTAATTGAGTTTAGAAGTGAAGTTGGTTGGAGAAAAATATAATTGATAGTTGTTGTTGTTGTTCCCCAAGCTGCCTGGCCGAACAGCCCCAAGGCCCCGAGCAAGGCCAAGGCCATAACCGAGCGCCCCCACAGAACCCTCCCTGCCGACCACAATAAAGCCTGGGTGACCGAAGCCACTCCATGGCGGGGAGCTGAGGAGGGCGACAGAAACGCCCGGGAAACCAAAGCCCCACCCAGGGCCCTGTGCCCCTCAGCAATTATGAAGAGAAAGCTGAGGGGCAAAGGAAAAAATGTGACGCTTTGGCTTTCAATCTTGGTAGATTGGGAGGTCATCCACGGAAGAGACGCCGTCACTTGAGATCTAGAAAATATATAAGTAAAAGGAACAGTCAGAGTAAGCATGGGTATGGCAGAGATCGCTCAGTTCTCACTCTGATAGACCAGCCCATCACCTCATAATTGATAGTAATGAGGATTGTTAATTTTAAAGACTATTTGAGTGACATATTAAACTAAGTTATAATAATGGCTATGATGTTACTGATGATAGTATTAGCTGTAATGATAATTAAGTAGTTAATGATGCTTAAAAGATATAAACATTTGTAATAGTTAAAATACTCTCTCTCTCTCTCTCACTCACTAACTCACTCACACCTCTCTCTCTCTGTTCTCTGTCTATCTCGGTCAACTCATCTCACGTATATCTCACTATTATGGTCACTCTCTCTCCTCTCTCTTCTCTCCAAAAACTAGCTATAAACCTGAACGTTATCTAGTGAACGGCTAGGTGGGAGAAGGGATACTCGTAGAGGAGATGGTTGATTACATGGAATTCCACAACTTTAGGGGCTAGTGGCTGTTTGTATTTATTTATTTTGTATTTGTTTACATATAAACTACAAACGTTTTTGTATGTTGTTGTTTGCTTGTTAGTGTTTGTTGTGTTCCTCAGGGCTGCCTGGCCGAACAGCCCCAAGGCCCCGAGCAAGGTAAAATACATCTGTTTAATGTAATTTGATAACTCACTCTTAACAATGTTAATGTCTGTCAGATGTTGAGTAAGATGCGTAGATGTACTGTATATAGCAAGGTATCGGCATACTTCCTCAGCATAGCTAATTCGATTATGTTAATTGCTGGAGAACATTTGTATAATTATGTTAAAGGTACTTTTCGGCTATGAATTCAACTATATGGAACTACTGTATTCTATTCCAGGGTGAATTGTCTTCGTTCCTATCTCAACAAGAGGAGGAGAGAGCAAGATACAAGAAAGGAAGGTAAGAAGGCCTGGTTGGTTATTTCCGGAAGAGAGGCAATGAGGTGACTGAATACACTCCATTGTACCAGTAGGTCTTCAGGGGGGATGGGCGTATTTAATTCCTCATGTATGTATATTTTAATCAGTGGTGGCAGCATTTTCGCGCCAGCCAATATGGACCACCGAAAGTGCCGCGAAAGTGCGATTCGCGAAAGTTGGGGCATTGAGCTTATGAGAATTAATTTAATAGGGACTCATGATGAACTACTCACTCCCATAACAAAACAAAACCATCATGAAATACATATTATATAGAGTATATTCTTTCACCATAGACCGCCATCAAGCTTTAAAATAAACACCCTCAAACACCCTGCCTTCAAGATATTTTGTCAATTTTCGATAGAAATGTTCGTCAAGCCGAAGGCGGTTAAGCTTACATTATAGGCTGCTATCTGCTCGCCAGGAAAAAAACTCGACACCAGTAGATGATACAAGAGTCTTAATATTGACATAAGAAATGGGGCGAAAGGTTTTAAGATCGCCAAACTAATGGGGCGAAAACTATACACAACTAAACTTGAGGAGAAGGGGATCCCATTAAGGGGATCTTTATTAGTTTGTTACCTAGACCTCCAACAAGCATTAAAATTACCCCCCCTTGAGTCCTTTCAAGATATTTTGTGATTTTTCGGTAGAAAAATTTCCCGGCGAAGGGCCGGTTCCTCTTCAAATTACAGGCTCGCTCTCGCTCCGCCAGGATAAAATGACACCTGAATGGCACGAAAGGTCTTAATATGCGAGGTGAAAGTTGCATAAAATCGGCTAAATAAAGGGGCAAACGTTTATATATATCAAAAGCAATGGGCTAACATGAGAGGAGAAACAAAAAAAAAAAAGAAAAAAATCCTTAAGTGTGAGATCTCCCCTTAACCACTGTAAACTCAAGCAATGCTAAAGCCGGTTAGGTTAGGTGGAAGAGATTGGTTAGGACTTAAGACACCTATCTGGTAGCACTACGTCCTTAGGGGGATTATGGATGGTTTTGTTTAATTATTTATATAGGGTTTTAAATTGATTTGCCATGTTCGCGAACAATGTATGATTAGAACCCTATTCTTAAAAAACAGTTCCCAGTACGCCCCATTGAAGCTATATACAGGTATGTACATATTGGTAGAACAATTTCGCTAGCTGAAACTCAGTTTCCCGAAATGCAGATTTGTTTATCAAGCTCGCCCATGAATCGACACTTTATTGGGTTGAAGCGTTTACTAGTCGCCACACTAATGAGATGAAGCGTCTATAACCCCTCTCACGTTCTTGACGCAATTTTGAGCCTATTAGGGATTTTTAAAAAAGCCTTTGTTACCATCAGGGGTATTTAGGTAAACCTTTAGTTAGTTCTTTTAATCGCTCTGCAGTTGTCTTTGAGTTTAGCTGTGGGCGAAAAATTAATTTTGGAGAGGTAATTATAAGAGTGAGAGAACTCTTTCTAAATTGGCAAAACGGGCCACCTCTTTATGGGTGCGTGAGTAGGGTTTCTCAAACTAATGAAGTAAAACATCGGATGATCTAAAATAACCGCTGGCCGTTTCCCGGTGCTAGTCGCGTTTCCGTCGGGTCCTAGGTCGAGTGGGCCATGGTTGAGATGTTGTGGTCGAAATACTCCCCTGGTTGAAATGTCCAGGAACCGAGGTGTGAAGGATATGGGAAGGGGGAGTACTAACGAGGTAGAGAAATATTGGGGGGGGGGGGTAATGGTGTTGAGGGGTATATGAACACTCTGGAGAGAGAGAGAGAGGAGAGAGAGAGAGAGAGAAGAGAGAGTATGAGAGAGAGAGTTTGTGTGTGTGTGTGGTTAGCGGGATATATAAAAACTACACGTGGTTACAGTATAATAAAACATAAAATATTTGTTCTAGATACTGTAATAACTGTATTGACTTTGTGGTCGAAGCAAAGCACTTGGAGAAATAATGAGTTATTTATATTCTAAGAACCTCTTAAGGGGGGATGGGTCGTGTTTGATTTGCTCATTTATGTATTGTTTATTATCTGTTTTTAGTTAAGCGCTGCCTAAACCTCACACTCAATTAAATATACCCCCACCCACCCCAACCAACCCCCCCCACCCCCCCACCCCACCCCACCCCACACCCACCCAACCTCGCTCAAACAAGATATATAGATGACTGTACACTCCTTTTCGATAGACAAATGTTCGGCCAAAGGGGCCGGTGTCTTTAAAATTACAGGCTCCCTATCGCTCGCCAAGGATTATATTCGACACTCCTAAATGGAAGCGAAAAGATTCATATTGAAAAAAAAAGGGGGGCAGAAAGGTTCCTAAAATCGCCAACACTAAATGGGACGAACCTCTTAAACAGATCGGAAAAAAATTAAATGCGGGGCTAAGTATGTATGAGGAAGAAAGGGGACCAGAAAAACCAGACCCAGTCTCCCTTAAAAAGTAAAACGTATTGACCTGAATGGTAGGCAGACCAGCTTGAATAACAGTGGTAGCAGAGGAGTTGAAGGTAGGGGGTGAGAATAATGATTAACCCCTTTCACGCAAATATGACGCAGAGGTTGCCCGATTAGCAATAAAGAAAATAGCGTTCTTCTTCGTCTTATAATTGACCTCTCTAAAATTGTTTGTTTTCTACCCACAGCTAACTCAAAGACCAACTGCAGAGGTTGAAGTCAACTAAAACTAAAGGTTTCTAAATACCCTGATGGTAACAAAGCTTTAAAGTATACCCCAAAGGCTCAACCCAGCTAAACTCAAAGACAACTTGACAAGAGGTTTTTGAAGTAACCTAAATCTACTAGAAGGTCTTCTAAATACCCATGATGGTAACAAAGGCTTTAAAGTAAAGTATCCCTTAATCGGATCACAATCGCGTCATTATGTCGGAGAGGAGAGTTAAGAAGAGTAGGTTCTCAATGGTACCAGTAAATGGCCACCACTGCGAGTTTGTTCGTTCTATAAGGAACGTTGGAGCTGTAGTATAGCTACAAATATTTAACAGCCAATAAATCCCATTGCAGTACGACATTCCATACATGCATAAAAAAACTGCCATCTCAACCTACATGTTATCCATCCGAAGGCCACATTAGTATTGTCATGGAATAGCGATGTTAAACGGCTCCAAACTTCCTTATAGCCTGAAAATCGGGAAATGGTCAATTACTAACATTAGCCTTTTCATTGGGTCTCATCAGTGCCCCTTATGTGCAAGGGCTCTACCGAACTCGGTAAGGCGAGCCATCCACGACTTTTGTTTTCTCTATCTCTCATTCCCTCTCGCTTTGGCTTGTATCCATTCGCGCCCATTTAGCCTACTGTTAAGACGTTTACCCCAATACAGGGTCAATATTTTCCTGGCGAGCGGTAGCGAGCCAGCATATATATATTTTTGTTTTGATAGGCACGCTAAATTTGTAAATTTTTCGATAGAAAAATGTCCCCGGCGAAGCCGGATGCGCCTTGCAATGCTGGCTCGCTAATCGCTCGCCAGGAAAGAAAATTTCGAGAACCTAATGGGATAAACGCCTTCTTAAAACAGGTGGCTGAATGGGGCCGAATGGATACAAGCCAGGGAAAGAGAGAAAGAAAGGAGTAGAAAAGATAAAACCAATCCGGTGACCCTCCATTAAGATACGAGGAACAAAAGTCGGACATAAAAGCAAAGAAAGACAGATTAGCATTTAAAATTATATTAGAAAAGAGATAAAAGAAAAAATTTTAAGGAGAGAGCAAGGGATGATTATAGAACATAAATCTTTACGATATTTTTGTGGACATGACCCCAGCCAGAGTTCGAACCCAGGCCAGTAGTAGTGCACAGTTCCAGCAACCTTAACCACTAGACCACTGACCCAGCCAGAGTTCGAACCCAAGCCAGTATAGTGCAAACATTACGCACCGTAACCACTAGACCACCGACCCAGCCAGAGTTCGAACCCCAGGCCAGTAGTGCAACATTCCAGCATCCTTCACCCACTAGACCACCGACCCCAGCCAGAGTTCGAACCCAGGCCATGTAGAGTAGTGAAACATTTCCAGCACCTTAACCGCATAGACCACCGACCCAGCCAGAGTTCCGAACCCAGGCCAAGTAGTGCAAACATTTCCAGCCAACATTACCCCACTAGACCACCGACCCAGCCAGCGTTCGAACCCAGGCAGAGTGCAAACATGCCAGCACCTTAACCACTAGACCACCGACCCAGCCCAGAGTTCGAACCCAGGCCAGTTAGGGCAACATTACAGCACCTTAAACCACTAGACCACCGCCCAGCCAGAGTTCGAACCCAGGCCAGTAGTGCAACAGTAACCGCACTTACACTAGTCTACCGGACCCAGACAGAGTTCGAACCCAGGCCAGTAGTGAAAAAACACTTCCAGCACCTTAACAGCTAGACCACCGACACCCAGCACCGAGTTCGAACCCAGGCCAGTAGTGCAAACATTCCAGAACCTCAACCACTAGACCACCGACCCAGCCAGAGTTCGAACCCAGGCCAGTAGTGCAACATTCCAGCACACTTAAACCCACTAGAACCACGAACCCAGCAGAGTTCGAAAACCCAGGCCAGTAGTGCAAACATTACAGCCACTTAACTTCACTAGACCACCGACCCAGCCAGAGTTCGAACCCCAGGCCAGTAGTGCAACATTTCCAGCACCTTAACCACTAGACCACCGACCCAGCCAGAGTTCGAACCCAGGCCAGTAGTGACAACATTACAGCACCTTAACCACTAGACCACCGAACCAGCCAGAGTTCGAACCCAGAGCAGTAGTGCAAAACATTCCAGCACCTTAACAACTAGACACCGACCCAGCCAGAGTTCGAATCGAACCGGCACGTTAGTGCAACATTCCGCACCTTAACCATCTAGGACCACCGACCCAGCCAGAGTTCGAACCCAGGCCAGTAGTGCAACATTCCAGCACCCTTAACCACTAGACCACACGACCCAGCCATGAGTTCGAACCCAGGCCATAGGCAGAGTGCAACATGCCAGCACCGTCCCCCACTAGAACACCGACCAAGCCAGAGTTCGAACCCAATCCAGTAGTGACAAACATCCAAGCCACATTAACCACTAGACCACCGCCCAGCAGAGTTCGAACCCAGGACAGTAGTGCAACATTACAGCACCTAAACAAATATCTACGACCCAGCCTAGAGGTTCGAAACCAGGCCAGTAGGCAAAACATTTCCAGAACCTTAACCACTAGACCACCGACCCAGCCCGAGTTCGAACCCAAGCCAGTAGTGCAACATTCCAGGCACCTTAACCACTAGACCACCGACCCAGCCAGAGTGCGAACCCAGGCCAGTAGTGCAACATCCCGCACCTTAACCATAATCTACCGACCCAGCAGAGTTCGAACCCGGGCCATTAGTGCAACTTCAGCACCTTAACCAATAGACCCACCGACCCACCCAGAGTTCGAACCCAGGCCAGTAGTGCAACATTTACAGCACCTTAACGACTAGACCACCGACCCAGCCAGAGTTCGAACCCCAGGCCAGTAGTGCAACATTCCAGCACCCTTAACCCACTAGACCACCGACCCAGCCAGAGTTCGAACCCAGGGCCCGTAGTGCCAACATTCCAGCACCGTAACCACTAGATCACCGACCCCAGCCAGAGTTACGACCCAGGCCAGTAGTGCAAACATGACAGCACTAACCGTAGACCACAGACCTACCAGCCCGAGTTCGAAACCCAGCCAGTAGTGCAAACATTGACAGCCCTTACCGCTAGACCACCGACCCAGCCAGAGGTCGAACCCAAGGCCAGTAGTGCAACATTCCAGCACCTTAACCACTAGACCACCGACCCAGCCAGAGTTCGAACCCAGGACAGTAGGCCAAAATTCCAGCACCTTAACCACTGTTACCACCGACCCAGCCAGAGTTTCGAACCCAGGCCAGTAGGGCAACATTCCAGCAACCTTAACCACTGAGTCCACCGACCAGCCAGAGTTCGGAAACAGGCCAAGGAGTGCAACATTCCAGCACCTTAACCACTAGACCACCGACCAGAGTTGAACCCAGGCCAGAGTGCAACATTCGAACCCAGAGGCCAGTA
>CM064543.1:4590374-4697661 GCA_032716605.1 Paralithodes platypus
ATGGGTGGTGGTTGTTGGTAGAGGTGGTGGTGGTGGTGGGTGGTATGGCTGTTGGTGGTGGTGGTGGGTGGGTGTTGATGGTGGTGGTGGTGGTTGTGGGTGGTGGTAGAGGTATGGGTGGTGGTGTTGGTAGACTCTGGTGGTGGGGTTGGTGGTGGTATGTGGAGGTTGGTGTTGGTGTGGGTGTTGATGGTGGTGTTGGGTGTTGATGGTGGTGGTTGATGGTGATGGTGTTAAGGTGGTGGTAGTGGTGGGTGGTATGTGGAGGTGTGGTGGTAATGGGGTGGTTGGAATAACTAAAAGGCTTCAGTTCAGCTTGATAGTTTAGACAATGTAATGGCATGACAACGAAGTGGGGCGGAAGGTATTAAGGGGAGGTTTTTAGTTTGGTCCCTAGATATCCTTCAAGCTTAAGATTACACCCCCTTGAGCCCCTTCAAGTAAAAATTTGACATGTTCGGTAGAAAAATGTCCCGGCTGAAAGTCGGTTCCTCTTAAATTACAGGCAAACATGAAGGAGAAAGGAGTCAAGAAAAAAATCCCTCAAGTGGAAATCTCCCCTTAAAATCGCCAAACTAACGGAACGAACGTCTTAAAACCTCAAAACTAATACGCTAAACACGAGGGAGAAGGGGGTCCAGAAAAAGCGAATACTACCCCCTTAAAGATTAAAGTTGGCTCTGACCTTCCCGACCCTTGATTATACCTGGTCATTGTATTGAATCCCTCTGTAAACGGAACAAGGTAAACAAAATGGCGGTCAGTTTACAGGTAGTTGGCAGTGCCTTCTGACTTGATTATACTGGTCGTTGGATTGATCCTCTGTAAACGGAACAAGGTAAACAAAATGGGGGGGGGGCGGTCAGTTTACAGGTAGTTGGATAGGAGCTCCCGCCCTTGATTAACCTGCGTCTGTATTGCATCACTCTGTACACGCGCAAAAGGTAAACAAAATGGCGGTCAGTTTACAGGTAGTTGGCTCTGACCTTCCCGACCCTTGATTATACCTGGTCGTTGTATTGAATCCCTCTGTAAACGGAACAAGGTGAACAAAATGGTGATCAGTTTAAGAGGGGTCACCGGCTTTTTTTTTTTTTTTTTTTTTTTTGCTTTCCTTTTTGCTTTTGGCTTTTCTCTCTTTCCCTGGCTTGTATCCATTCGGCCCCATCCAGGTGTCGATTTTTCCTGTCGAGCGATAGCGAGCCAGCATTGTATTGAGAAATCCGGCTTCGCCGGAAACATTTTTCTATCGAAAAATGTACAAATTTAGCTTGACTGTCCAAACCAAAGGATATATATTCTGCGGGCTCGTCTACCGCTCGCCAGGAAAAGATTGAAACTGGATGGGGGTAAAAACGTATCAAAACAGTAGGCTGAATGAAATACACAGCCAAAAAGAGAGAGGGAGAGAAAGTTGAGAAAAAAAAGCGGAGGTGGGTGCCCCCTTAAAGGTAGTTGGCCGGACCTTCCCTACCTATTTATACTGGTAGTTGTATTGCATCCGTCTGTACACGGAAACAAGGTCAACAAAATGGCGACCAGTTTAACACCTTCACCACCATGACGTAATGGTCATCATATTCTGGCCAACATTATTAGACGATGGCTTTTAGTTTGTAATTAACTCTACGCGCACTCAAAGGGCCTCAAAGGGGTAACTTCCGATCCGATGATAAAACCCTATTAAGGGGAGGTATTTAGTTTGTTCATAGCCCATCAAGCTTAATAATACACCTCCTTTGAGCCCCTTTCAAGATAAATGTGTACATTTTCGGTAGATAAAATGTCCCGGCTGAAAGCCGGTTCCTCTTAAATTACAGGCTCGACTATCAGCGCCAGGATATATATCGACACTGAATGCGCGAAAGAGTTATTAATATGGGGTGATTGAAAGTTCTTTTAAAACGCCTAAACAATGGGGCAAACGTTTATAATATCAAAAGCAATGATAGATAAAAATTGAGGGAGAAAAGGGGTCAAGGAAAAAAATCCCTCAAGTGGAGACCTCCCCTTAAATAGGTCCTTCTTAAACTGCATAACATCATCTCATTTTAGCCAGAAGCAAAGGTAAAAAAGGCGTCATGGTACTGATAGGGTTAAGGGGAGATCTCCACTTGAGGGATTTTTTTCCTTGACCCCTTTCTCCCTCATGTTTAGCCACATTGCTTTTGATATTATAAAACGTTTCGCCCCATGACTTAGCGATGTTAAGAAACTTTCACCCCCAATTAAAGACTTTTCGTGCCATTCAGGTGGCTATTTGAGTGGCGAGCGATAGCGAGCCCTGTAATTTATTAAGAGGAACGGCCTTCGGACCAGGGATCAAGGTTTTCTACCGCAACAAGGTACAAATTTATCCTTTCTTTGAAAGGGACCCTCTAGGGCGTGCAATTTAAACCTTGATGGAGGTCTAGGGAAGAAGAAAGTCAAGAACTCCCTTTTGTAATTAGGTAGTTGGACTCTGAACCTTCTATACCCTTGTTTATACCTGGTCGGTGAGTCCTCCCGCTTGTGTTTTGTCTTTAGATGGTCGTTAGTCAGATGGCGTTTAAAAAGTAGAATGATGGAGAACTGGGTGTTGGAGGAGGTGTCGGGGCGTAGGCTATGCTGAGCCTAGCTCATTGGGTCAGCGGGGCCTATGGTCAACACAAACTACATAATGTACTAACAGACTGCTCACACTCCAGTCACACACACACACCCACACACACACACACACACACCACTACACACACACCCCAACACACACACACATACGTACTTATACTCTCACACTCACAGACAAACACGGCCACACAACCACACACCAAACAGACGACAAACACACACACACAACACAAATCACAACACAAACACACCACAACACCAATATCTATCTCTCACACGACACCAACACACAAAAACTCTCTCTCTTTATTTTCTCTATCTCGCTGCTCTCTTTATTTTTTCTCTCTCTCGCTGCTCTTTTTCTATCTTCTCTCTCTTTTTTCTCTATCTTCTATTTTTCTTGACTCTCTCTCTCGCTCTCTCGCTCTCTTCTCTCTCTTTCCTCCTCTATTCCTCTCTGCTCTTCTATCTCTCTCTCTCTATATCTATCTTCTTCTCTCTCTATCTCTCTCTTTCTCTCTCCTTCTTCTCGCTCTCCTCTCTCTCTCTATATCTGCAGGTGCGTGGTTGTTCACCGTCGCTTAGGTTAGGTGTATGTTTTCTCATCAATATATTAGTTTATGTTTCGTAGGGATTAATCTAAAACAAGTCGTTCTACTTGTAAGATAAGGTAGCATAGATAAAATGTATATATTTAGCCTCATGGTATTTTCATTTAGTTTACAATAATAATATAATCGTCTTAGTGACAATAATATGTGGTGAACCCTTGTTTTTTCCACACGTGATTTCCTGCCCATTTAGCTCTAGCGTTGTGAGAAGGAAATTCTTATATATATTCAGTGCAGTAAATGCCAAATCTACTTTATATTGTGTTGAAGCTGCATTGTCGCCCTGTCACGCCTGTAAATATGGAGATAGAAGTTGGTGTGTTTACTCTGTTCCCTTTTCAGTAATGATGGTGTACTACTACCCATTATCTCATCCTGTTCCTATCTCGTATATCTCTATCAGAATTATCCCTTCTCATTTGTCCTTATAGCTACCATCTCCTTACCCCTTTCACCCTCCCCTTCCTTCTCTCACCCACCTATTCATACCCTTTCCCTCTCCCTACCTACCCACTCATCTCCCCCGTTTCCCACCTCCCCACTCACCTTCCCCCCCACCTACTTCCGTTTCCCACCCCTCTCCACCCTTTCGCTCCCTCTCCGCACCTACCACCTCTCTCTCTCTCTCTTTCCCACTTCCCCTCCCCCTCTCACCTCTCCCTCTCTCGTTCCCACTCTTTCTTCCCACGTCCCCCCTCTCTCTTTCCCACCGCCCCTCTCTCTTTCCCACCTCCCCCTCTTTCTTTCCCACCTCCCCCTCTCTCTTTCCCACCTCCCCCTCTCTCTTTCCCACCTCCCCCTCTCTCTTTCCCACCTCCCCTCTCTACCCCTTCTCTCTTCCCCACCTCCCCTCTCTCTTTGCCACCTCCCCCTCGTCTCTTTCCCACCTCTCTCCCACCCACCCCCCACTTACCTCCCCCACTTACCTCCCCCACCTCTCCCTCACCCACCCACCTCCCTCCCCCCCTCACCTCACCCTCGCAGCAGCTCCTATAGATCCCACTCAGTGCTGACTACGAATCCCCCACTATAATTTCCCCCCTATGTACCGCCGTCTCAAAGGGTGAGGGTGTCTGATGATGGCCTCGCGATGTCTCATTACTGACACTATCTCGAGGGGGACGCTCAGGTTAACTCCTCGGTAAATTGAGTGTCTGGGGGAGATTGGGGCATAAGTGGAGGAGGGGGCTGAAGGAGGAGGAGGAGGAGGAAGAAGAGCAGAGACAGGAGGAGGAAGTACCTGTACCTTGTCTCTGTCCAAACACTAAGATAGAGCCAACAGACTGTCATAACTGTCTTCTTCTTCGTTGGAGGTGGAACAGTAGGATGGGGAGAACAGATGAGGAAATAATGGTGGTTTTGGCGTGGTATCTGGTTATATTCGTTTGGCAATATTAACACCTTTAGCTCCATTTTGTTGTCGATTTTAAGACCTATCGTGCCATTTTGGCTAATGTTTAAGGTAGGATGTTAATAGGGTGGAGAAAAGTAGGATGTTATACCCTGTTCCTAGTAAGTAGGATGTTATACCCTGTTCCAAATAAGTAGGATGTTATACCCTGTTCCAAATAAGTAGGATGTTATACCCTGTTCCAAATAAGTACGATGTTATACCCTGTTCCAAATAAGTACGATGTTATATCCTGTTCCAAATAAGTAGGATGTTATACCCTGTTCCTAATAAGTAGGCCAAAACTAATGACCACTGATATCTGTTTTTATAACTCCCAAACCACTAGAATAATCGAGCCAATATGTTAAGGGGAGATTTCCACTTCAGGGATTTTTTTCTTGACCCCTTTCTCCTTCATGTTTAGTCCCATTGCTTTTGATATTATAAAACGTTTCCCCATTAGTTTAGCGATTTTAACCCTCTCTGACATATGACGCAATTTTGAGCCTATTGGGGATACTTTAAAGCCCTTGTTACCATCAGGGGTATTTAGAAACCTTTAGTTTAGTTACTTCAACCTCTGCAGTTGTCTTTGAGTTAGCTGTGGGCAGAACACTAATTTTGGAGAAGTAATTATAAGAGTGAGAGAACTCTATTTATTATTGCTAATCTGTCAACCTCTGCGTCATATGTGTGTGAAAGGGTTAAGAACGTTCACCCTATATGAAGACCTTTCGTGCAATTCAGGTGTCGATTTTATCCTGGCGAACGATAGCGAGCCTGTAATTTAAGAGGAACCGAAATTTTTCTACCGAAAAATGTAAAAATTGATCTTGAAAAGGACTCAAAGGGGTGTAATTTTAAGCTTGATGGAGGTCTAGGGAACAAACTAAATACCTCCCCTTAACCATTTGAGAGGGGTCAGCCAGGGAGTAGGTGTGGACATTTACAGCACATTTACCTTAGCCAGTTTTGAGTTACAGAGGTTAGAGTTCACGATTTCCTGCCTACCTATATAGAACAGGGTATAGTAATGATAACGACTGGAGATTCTCACTGCAATATATAATGATCATTGGGAAACGTAGCGTAATGCAAAAGTGCGCGGAATTTCGGTACGAGTATCCTAGGTTCGAGTCCTTGGAGTGCCACATGTATTTGTTGATTTCATTAATTGAGTTTAGAAGTGAAGTTGGTTGGAGAGAAAAATATAATTGATAGTTTGTGTTGTTGTTCCCCAAGCTGCCTGGCCGAACAGCCCCAAGGCCCCGAGCAAGGCCAAGGCCATAACCGAGCGCCCCCACAGAACCCTCCCTGCCGACCACAATAAAGCCTGGGTGACCGAAGCCACTCCATGGCGGGGAGCTGAGGAGGGCGACAGAAACGCCCGGGAAACCAAAGCCCCACCCAGGGGCCCTGTGCCCCTCAGCAATTATGAAGAGAAAGCTGAGGGGCAAAGGAAAAAATGTGACGCTTTGGCTTTCAATCTTGGTAGATTGGGAGGTCAATCCACGGAAGAGACGCCGTCACTTGAGATCTAGAAAATATATAAGTAAAAGGAACAGTCAGAGTAAGCTATGGGTATGGCAGAGATCGCTCAGTTCTCACTCTGATAGACCAGCCCATCACCACATAATTGATAGTAATGAGGATTGTTAATTTTAAAGACTATTTGAGTGACATATTAAACTAAGTTATAATAATGGCTATGATGTTACTGATGATAGTATTAGCTGTAATGATAATTAAGTAGTTAATGATGCTTAAAAGATATAAACATTTGTAATAGTTAAAATACTCTCTCTCTCTCTCTCACTCACTAACTCACTCACACTCTCTCTCTCTCTCTGTCTATCTCGGTCTCACTCACTCACTCACTTACTCACTCACTCTCACTCTCTCTCTCTCTCTCTCTCCAACACCTAGCTATAAACCTGAACGTTATCCTAGTGAACGGCTAGGTGGGAGAAGGGATACTCGTAGAGGAGATGGTTGATTACATGGAATTCCACAACTTTAGGGGCTAGTGGCTGTTTGTATTTATTTATTTTGTATTTGTTTACATATAAACTACAAACGTTTTTGTATGTTGTTGTTGTTGTTGTTGTTGTTGTTGTTCCTCAGGCTGCCTGGCCGAACAGCCCCAAGGCCCCGAGCAAGGTAAAATACATCTGTTTAATGTAATTTGATAACTCACTCTTAACAATGTTAATGTCTGTCAGATGTTGAGTAAGATGCGTAGATGTACTGTATATAGCAAGGTATCGGCATACTTCCTCAGCATAGCTAATTCGATTATGTTAATTGCTGGAGAACATTTGTATAATTATGTTAAAGGTACTTTTCGGCTATGAATTCAACTATATGGAACTACTGTATTCTACGGAGTCCCACAAGGATCCGTCCTATCGCCCGCACTCTTCAATCTGTACATGCACGATATAACTACACCCAATACGCCCCAAATAAACTTAGCCTCCTATGCAGATGACATAACACTCACATGCACACACCATGACCCAAAAAGAGCAACAGATCTCCTTCAACCCTATCTCAACACTCTACATGGCTGGTGCACTACAAACAGACTTAATCTAGCCCCAGCCAAATCCACCGCAACCCTGCTCACAAGTTGGACAGGAGAACACGAATACATCCCTCAACTCACCATAAACAACACACCCCTAACACATACACACACACCCAAAATCCTAGGAGTAACATATGATACTCATATGACATTCAAACAGCACACCACAAACATTAAAAAGAAACTGACACCCAGACTTAACGCCCTCAGGTCACTTGCTCACACAAAAATTTGGACACAACAAAGAAACTACCACCACAGTATATAAACAATACATAAGATCAGTGATGGAATACGCAAGCCAGCCTGGGCTTCTAACCTAGCTGAAACACATCATAAGACCTTACAGACTATTCAAAACAAAGCCCTGAAGATCATTACAGGCTGCACAGCTACTGCACCCACAGATCACCTACATCAAGAAACCAAAATCCTCAAAGTCAAAGACCATCTGGACATGAGAGGCACTCAATTCCTGGCAGCAGCCTCCACGAACCAAGACCACCCACTAAACTACATGGCAACACACCCACAGACACCAAGAAATATCAAAAACAACACCCAGCACACGGTATCACACACAATTATTGTCCTCTCTCCCTCCCTGCCCACCCCGAACCAACTTCCAGAAGCACATCCATACTCATATCTCTCACCGATCCATCCACTCACTCACAGACAACACACAGCTGCATGCACGACCTCCCGAAATCCAGCCTTCCGAATCCTCCTTCCTCGCGAGGACAGAGTCCACCTGGCCAGGCTGAGATGCGGACACCATCCAGCTCTCCTGAGCTATCAGAAGAGACTGGATGACTCCGTTGTCGACGCCTGCCCGGGATGTAACACAGCACCCCATACCATTAAACACATCATAGAAGACTGCATTTCACACAACCACTTACGCCAACAACACAATCTACACTCAATGAGAGCTCTGTGGGAAAGCCCGATCGTGGCCATGGCCTTTCTCAGGGACTCGGGGCTGTTCGGCCAGGCAGCTTAGGGAACAACAACAACAACAACAACAACAACAACTGTATTCTATTCCAGGGTGAATTGTCTTCGTTCCTATCTCAACAAGAGGAGGAGAGAGCAAGATACAAGAAAGGAAGGTAAGAAGGCCTGGTTGGTTATTTCCGGAAGAGAGGCAATGAGGTGACTGAATACACTCCATTGTACCAGTAGGTCTTCAGGGGGGATGGGCGTATTTAATTCCTCATGTATGTATATTTTATAAGTGGTGCACCAAGTTTCGCGCCCAATATGGACCACCGAAAGTGCCGCGAAAGTGCGATTCGCGAAAGTTGGGGCATTGAGCTTATGGGAATTAATTTAATAGGGACCGGGCATGAACGAAAACTCACTCCCATGTTGAACAAACCATCATGAAATACATATTATATAGAGTATATAGTTTCCACCATAGACCGCCATCAAGCTTTAAAATAAACACCCTCAAACCCCTCCTTCAAGATATATTTGTCAATTTTTCGATAGAAATGTCCCAACCGAAGGCCGGTTTTTCTTACATTATAGGCTTGCTATCGCTCGCCAGGAAAAAAATCGACACCTAGATGATACGAAGAGTCTTAATATTGACAAAGAAATGGGGCGAAAGGTTTTAAGATCGCCAAACTAATGGGGCGAAAACTAATGGGACTAAACTTGAGGAGAAGGGGGACCCATTAAGGGGAGGTATTTAGTTTGTTACCTAGACCTCCATCAAGCTTAAAATTACACCCCCTTGAGTCCCTTTCAAGATATATTTGTACATTTTTCGGTAGAAAAATTTCCCGGCCGAAGGCCGGTTCCTCTCAAATTACAGGCTCGCTATCGCTCGCCAGGATAAAATGACACCTGAATGGCACGAAAGGTCTTAATATGGGGTGAAAGTTCATAAAATCGCTAAACAAATGGGGCAAACGTTTTATAATATCAAAAGCAATGGGGCTAAACATGAGGGAGAAAGGGGTCAAGAAAAAAATCCTTTAAGTGGAGATCTCCCCTTAACCACTGTAAACTCAACCAATGCTAAAGTTAGGTTAGGTTGGCAAGAGTTTGGTTAGGACTTAGGACACCTATCTGGTACAACGTCTTAGGGGTTATTATGATGTTTTGTTTAATTATTATAGAGGGTTTTAATTGTTTTTGCCATTCTCGAACAATGTATTATTAGTAACCTATTCTTAAAAAAACGACTCCCAGACCCCCTTGAAGCTATATACAGGTATGTACATAATTGGTAGAACAATGTCCTAGCTGAAACTCAGTTTCTCCCAAATTGCAGATTTGTTATCGCTCGCCCAGGAAATATCGAAACTTTATTGGGTTGAAGCGTTTACTAGTCGCCAAACTAATGAGATGAAGCGTCTTAACCCTCTCACGTTCTTGACGCAATTTTGAGCCTATTAGGGATACTTTAAAGCCTTTGTTACCATCAGGGGTATTTAGAAACCTTTAGTTTAGTTACTTTAACCTCTGCAGTTGTCTTTGAGTTAGCTGTGGGCAGAAAATTAATTTTGGAGAGGTAATTATAAGAGTGAGAGAACTCTTTCTTATTGCTAATCTGGCAACCTCTGCGTCATATGGTCGTGAGAGGGTTAAATTCTCCAAACTAATGAAGTAAAACACGGATGATCTAAATAGACCCGCCCTTCACCGGTTTAGTCGGTCCTGGTCGAGTGGGCCATGGTTGAGATGTTGTGGTCGAAATACTCCCCTGGTTGAGTTGTCCAGGAACCGAGGTGTGAAGGGAAAGGGGAAGGGGGAGTAGCTAACGAGGTAGAGAAATATTGGGGGGGGGGGAGGTGAGGTGTTGAGGGGTAATATGAACACTTGGAGGGGGGGGGGGGAGAGAGAGAGAGAGAGAGAGAGAGAGAGAGAGAGAGAGAGAGAGAGAGAGAGAGAGAGTGTGTGTGTGTGTGTGTGGTAGCGGGATAATAAAACAACGTGGTTACAGTATAAGAAAACATAAAATATTTGTTCTAGATACTGTAATAACTGTATTGACTTTGTGGTCGAAGCAAAGCACTTGGAAAATAATGAGTTATTTATATTCTAAGAAACCTCTTAAGGGGGGATGGGTCGTTTTGATTTGCTCATTTATGTATTGTTTATTATCTGTTTTAGTTAACTCCCTAAACCTCCATCAATCTTAATACCCCCCCCACCCCACCCCACCCCACCCCCCCCACCCCACCCCACCCCAACCCAACCCTCCTTCAACATATATATATTTGTACATTTTTCGATAGACAAATGTTCCGGCCAAAGGCCGGTTTCTCTTAAATTACAGGCTCGCTATCGCTCGCCAAGATTATATCGACACCTAAATGGCACGAAAAGTATTAATATTGAAAAAAAAGTGGGGCGAAAGGTCCTAAAATCGCCAAACTAATGGGACGAACCTCTTAAGATCGGAAAAATAATGGGGCTAAGTATGAGGAAGAAAGGGGACCAGAAAACCAGCCCATCTCCCCTTAAAAGTATTGACCTGAATGGTAGGCAGACCACTGAAATACAGTGGTAGCAGAGGATGAAGGTAGGGGGTGAGAATAATGATTAACCCTTTCACGCACATATGACGCAGAGGTTGCCAGATTAGCAATAAGAAATAGAGTTCTTTCGCTCTTATAATTACCTCTCTAAAATTAGTTTTCTACCCACAGCTAACTCAAAGACAACTGCAGAGGTTGAAGTAACTAAACTAAAGGTTTCTAAATACCCCTGATGGTAACAAAGGCTTTAAAGTATCCCCAATAGGCTCAACACAGCTAACTCAAAGACAACTGCAGAGGTTGAAGTAACTAAACTAAAGGTTTCTAAATACCCCTGATGGTAACAAAGGCTTTAAAGTATCCCTAATCGGCTCACAATCGCGTCATATGTCGGAGAGGGTTAAGAAGAGTAGGTCTCAAGGTACCAGTAAATTGGCCACTTGCGAGTTTCGTTCTATAAGGAAGTTGGAGCTGTAGACATCAATATTTAACAGCCAAAATCCCATTGCAGTACGACATTCATACATGCATAAAACCCATCTCAACCTACTGTTTATCCATCCGAAGGCCACATTAGTATTGCATTTAATAGCGATGTTAACGGCTCCAACTTCCTTATAGCCTGAAACTCGGAAATGGTCAATTACTACATTAGCCTTTCATTGGGTTCTTCAGTGCCCTTATGTGCAGGGCTCTACCGAACTCTTAAGGGAGCCCACCACGATTTTGTTTTCTCTTTCTCTCCCTCTCTCTTTGGCTTGTATCCATTCGGCCCCATTCAGCCTACTGTTTTAAGACGTTTACCCCCATCCAGGTGTCAATATTTTCCTGGCGAGCGGTAGCGAGCCAGCATATATATATTTTTGTTTTGATAGGCAAGCTAAATTTGTAAATTTTTCGATAGAAAAATGTCCCCGGCGAAGCCGGATTTCGCCTTGCAATGCTGGCTCGCTATCGCTCGCCAGGAAGAAATCGAGACCTAATGGGATAAACGCCTTAAAACAGTTGGCTGAATGGGGCCGAATGGATACAAGCCAGGGAAAGAGAGAAAAGGAGAGAAAGATAAAACAATCCGGTGACCCTCCCTTAAGATACGAGAACAAAAGTCGGACATAAAAGCAAAGAAAGACAGATTAGATTAAAATTATATTAGAAAAGAGATAAAAGAAAATTAAGAGAGAGCAAGGGATGATAGAACATAAATCTTTAATATTTTTGTGACATGACCCAGCCAGAGTTCGAACCCAGGCCAGTAGTGCAACATTCCAGCACCTTAACCACTAGACCACTGACCCAGCCAGAGTTCGAACCCAAGCCAGTAGTGCAACATTCCAGCACCTTAACCACTAGACCACCGACCCAGCCAGAGTTCGAACCCAGGCCAGTAGTGACACCTTACAGCACCTTAACCACTAGACCACCGACCCAGCCAGAGTTCGAACCCAGGCCAGTAGTGCAACATTCCAGCACCTTAACCACTAGACCACCGACCCAGCCAGAGTTCGAACCCAGGCCAGTAGTGAAACATTCCAGCACCTTAACCGCTAGACCACCGACCCAGCCAGAGTTCGAACCCAGGCCAGTAGTGCAACATTCCAGCACCTTAACCACTAGACCACCGACCCAGCCAGAGTTCGAACCCAGGCCAGTAGTGCAACATTCCAGCACCTTAACCACTAGACCACCGACCCAGCCAGAGTTCGAACCCAGGCCAGTAGTGCAACATTCCAGCACCTTAACCACTAGACCACCGACCCAGCCAGAGTTCGAACCCAGGCCAGTAGTGCAACATTACAGCACCTTAACCACTAGACCACCGACCCAGCCAGAGTTCGAACCCAGGCCAGTAGTGCAACATTCCAGCACCTTAACCACTAGTCTACCGACCCAGCCAGAGTTCGAACCCAGGCCAGTAGTGCAACATTCCAGCACCTTAACCACTAGACCACCGACCCAGCCAGAGTTCGAACCCAGGCCAGTAGTGCAACATTCCAGCACCTTAACCACTAGACCACCGACCCAGCCAGAGTTCGAACCCAGGCCAGTAGTGCAACATTACAGCACCTTAACCGCTAGTCTACCGAGGAGCTACAAAAAGTAGTGGCTTCATTTGGAATCATATCCCAGGTTGGCCTGACTATAGAGAGGCAGTCCAATCATGGCGAAAGAGGCTTAAGAGGAGGTTTCTAGTGTGTTGCTTAGACCTCCATCAAGCTTAAAATTACATCCCCTAGACCCCCTTTCAAGATAAATATGTACATTTTTCGGTAGACAAATGTCCCGGCCGAAGGCCGATTCCTCTTAAGTTACAGGCTCGCTATCGCTCGCCAGGAAAAAATCGACACCTAAATGGCACGAAAGGTCATAAAATTGACAGAAATGGGGCGAAAGTTATTAAAATCGCCAAACTAATGGGGCAAACGTCTTAAAATCTCAAAAGCAATGGGGCTAAACATGAGGGAGAAGGAAGTTCGAAAAAAAATCCCTCAAGTGGAAATCTCCCCTTAAAGAGAGGACGTGGGGGGAACCAGGGAAGAATTGACCACTTGCGAGTTTCAGGCTATAAGGAAGTTGGAGCCGTAGTAGACATCGATATACAACAGAAATGCAATAATGATGTAGGTTTCTGATGGATAGAAAGTATGATTAATTAATGTTTATGGGTTTATAAATGCACTACAACCGTATTTTAGCTGGTAATTCTGCTAAATATCGTTGTCTACGGCTCCAACTTCCTTATAACCTGAAACTCGCAAGTGGTCAATTAGGTAGTCGGTGGTGGAGGAGGAGGAGCTGATGAGAGAGAGGCAGTCCAGAGAGAGGAGGAGGAGAAGGATAGGTGGATGGGAGAGAGACGAGGAGACAGACAACAAGATGGGTGGAGGATAGGAGGGGGAGGTGGGTGTTGGAGAGGGGTAGAAAGGATCAGAAATGTAAAGAGGATAGGAGGAGTGGGAGAACTCGAGGATATAGAGAGGTGTAGGATAGGAGGGGGTATGGGATAGGTAGGAGGATTTAGAAAGGTGAAGAGGGTAGGAGGCGGAAGGATTGGTAGGATAGGCACGGGGATAGAGACAACGAGAGGGGTGGTTGATAGGAAAGTGGAGGAGGGATAGGTAGGAGGTCTCAGAAAGGTGAAGAGGATAGGAAGAGAAAGCATGGGTGGGAGGGGCAAGAGAATGTTGGCAACAAAAACGATGGGGATAGGAGAAGAAGGAGGGGAGATAGGCAGGGGAAATAAGAAAGCTGCAGAGGATAGGAGGAGAAAGGGGGGATGGGAGGAAGAGGGGTGAAGGATAGCAGGAGAAAGGGAAGGATGGTTAAGGGGAGGTTTTTAGTTTGGTCCCTAGATATCCTTCAAGCTTAAGATTACACCCCCTTGAGCCCCTTTCAAGATAAATTTGTACATTTTTCGGTAAAAAAAAGGTCCCGGCTGAAAGCCGGTTACTCTTAAATTACAGGCTCGCTATCGCTCGCCAGGATAAAATCGACACCTAAATGGCACGAAAGGTCTTAAAATTGCCAGAAATGGGTTGAAAGTTCTTAAAATCGTCAAAATAATGGGGCAAACGTCTTAAAATTAGAAAAACAATGAGGCTAAACATGAGGGAGAAAGGAGTCAAGAAAAAAATCCCTCAAGTGGAAATCTCCCTTTAAACTGTAAACATTGTGTGTATGTATGTAACAATAATAATATGCACACACTATGTGTGTTTCAATCGATTATTTGTACTAATTTGACTAGATAAACTGACCATTACTCATCTATGTGTACCAGTGTTGTTACAGTTGATCCCACAGGGTTTACAGTGTAAGAGGAGTGAGCAAGGTGAAGAGGAGGGGGAGGGGAGAGGGGGTGCAGGAATCGGGGAGGGGAGAGGGGGTGCAGGAATCGGGGGAGGGGGGAGAGGGGGTGCAGGAATGGGGGGAGGGGAGAGGGGGGTGCAGGAATCAGAGGAGGGGGGGGAGGGGGTGCAGGAATCAGAGAAGGGGGAGGGGGTGCAGAAATCAGGGGAGGGAGAAGGGGTGCAGGAATAAGGGGAGGGGGGAGGGGGTGCAGGAATCAGAGGAGGGGGAGGGGAGAGGGGGTGCAGGAATCAGGGGAGGGGGAGAGAAGGGGTGCAGGAATAAGGGGAGGGGGTGCAGGAATCGGAAGGGAGGGGGGAGGGGGTGCAGGAATCGGAGGAGGGGGAGGGGAGGGGGTGCAGGAATCGGAGGAGGGGGAGGGGTGCAGGAATCAGAGGAGGGGGAGGGGGTGCAGGAATCAGAGGAGGTGGAGGGGAGAGGGGGAGGGGGTGCAGGAATCAGAAAGGTGATATACTATACGTAAAGCACGGAGAAAAGTTTGGTCAAATTGAGTAGGGGTGCAGGTTGAATGAGGGTGTGAGGGAGCGAATGAGGGGTTGGCGGGATGGATGGATGGAGAGGCGGGATAGGGATGGATTGGTGGACAGACGCGGGCCAGGAGAGTAGGAGAGTGATAGGAATCATGGTGGATGAAGGAGTTGAGCTGAGGATGGATGAGAGGTGAGGGGCCGGTGTGGGATCTACTGTTTGGAAGGCTAATTAGAGTTTGATCGAAGGTGCAGGCTATTGAAAACCTGATTCGGGAAAAAAGAAGATGCTAACGCGGCAAAGTATGAATTCACAAGGCACTCATTTTCATAATTATATATATTCACAATGCAAGCACACACGCGCGCGCGCAGACATATGTGCTCTGGATGCTCCATAGCCTTGCAATAGTATAAATTAATATGCATATTTCTACCATTCTTGTACATTATCATGGCACGTATGTAATCACGTACCACACAATTACAAACTCAATATGTAAATTCACAATATAATAAGTCCACATGTCAATTAGAAATCTTGCATAAGCATGAATATTGGTACACTTTGTACACTGTGAGACAAAAAACAAAAAACAAACGTTCACAGCCCCACCCCAAGCACTAATATACCCATTCGCCTCCACACACACAGCGCATGCACTCAAGTACGTACGGCCACACATTACGCACTCAAAAACACACACACGCACGCACTGAGCCGTTTTTGCCAGTGGCCAGGAGTGTATAACGCCGTGGTTCAATTAGGCTCTATAAAGTTGAGGTAGCGATGAGTATCACTGAATTTATCGAGTATTTTGAAGCCTCCCCCCCATCCCCCCATCCCTCTTTGGCTGCCAGACTCCCTTCCTCCCTCCCCCCCCCCCCCAATCTCTCTCTCTCTCTCTCTCTCTCTCTCTCTCTCTCTCTCTCTCTCTCTCTCTCTCTCTCTCTCTCTCTCTCTCTCTCTCTCCTGCCCATCTCTGCGTTACCCTACAGTGTTCTTTTCTGCTTTGTCCTGTCTTGAAGTTCCTTGTTATGCTTTCCTCTGCTCTACTTTGCTCTGCTGTTCTTCGCCCAGCCCTGCCCTGCCCTGATCTTCCAACTCTGCTCCATCCCGTCAACCCCGACTCGGTTCTGCTTTGCTTGGCACTGCTCGACTCATCTTTTAACTCTTTCTGTCCCGGCGACGTCTTATATATATATATATTATTTCAGCTACATTTAGACGATTTTATGAAGCTTACGGAGGATATATGGTAGCTAAAGGGATTAATTGAGATAGTCTGTAATAGTCTGTCAACGGGTAGACGTCCAGAAGGAGGTTTTTAGTGTGTTTCCTAGACTTCCATCAAGCTTGAAATTACACCCCCTTGACCCCCTTTCTAGATAAATTTGTACATTTTTCGGTAGAAAAATGTCCCGGCCGAAGGCCGATTCCTCTTAAATTACAGGCTCGCTATCGCTCGCCAGGAAAAAGTCGACACCTAAATGGGACGAAAGGCCTTAAAAGTGACATAAATAGAGCGAAAGTAATTAAAATCGCTAAACTAATGGGGCAAACTTCTTAAAATATCACAAGCAATGGGGCTAAACATGAGGGAGAAAGGGGTCAAGAAAAAAGTCCCTCAAGTGGAAATCTCCCCTTAACCATTACACTACTATCATTACCCATCCTCTCTTTTTACCCGCAACCCTTTCCTTACTTATTATAATCAATATTTTATGTACAAACCTTACATTACCAGTACGTTGACTTACCCATAACCCTCTTCCTGCGTATCCTTTTGTTATCAGTAGCCTGCCCATCCATAAACCCTTCCCAATCCATCCATCTCTCTCTCTCTCTCTCTCTCTCTCTCTCTCTCTCGCTCTCTCTCGCTCTCTCTCTCTCTCTCTCTCTCTCTCTCTCTCTCTCTCTCTCTCTCTCTCTCTCTCCCTCTCTCTCTCTCTCTCTCTCTCCCCCCCTCTCTCTCTCTCTCCCCTATCATACTTGTTTTTTTTATTTCTCTCCCGCTTCTTCTCTTACTCAAAGCCCACCTCTTCGCTCCCAGTTACGTTTATCATCCGGTCGCATCATTTTGCCCCATTAGTTTTCAGATTTATAGACGTTCGGCCCATTAGTTTGGCAATTTGAAGACCTTTCGCCCCATTTATTTGTCAATATTAAGACTTTTCGTGTCATTTAGGTGTCGATTTGATCCTGGCGAGCGATAGCGAGCCTGAAATATATGAGGAAACGGCCTTTGGCCGGGACATTTTTCTATCGAAAAATGTACAAATTAATCTTGAAGGAGGGTCTTGGAGGGTGTATTATTATTTTAAGCTTGATGGAGGTATAGGGAGGAAGCTAAAAATATTGTCTAGTTTTTTGTGCGTGTGTTTTTTGTATGGAAGTGAGTGAGTTCGAGTTCTGGTCAGGATACCGCTATCTCTCTTTCCTTCGCCTTCTTTTCTTTCCTTTTTCTCGACTATTTCTCCCTCCCGCTTCTTCTCTTACTCAAAGCTCACCTCTTACGTTACGTTTATCATCCGGTCGCATCTTCCTCAGTTTCCTTCCATTAAATATTGTCTAGTTTTCTCACTTTTTTTTTAAAGGGTTCTAAGACGTTATTTTATTTTATTTATTTATTTTAACCCTTTGAGGATCATGACGCGTTTGGACTGTACATTCTCGCTATCATTAGACGATTTTATTCAGCTTAGGGTGAAGTTGTGGGAGCTAAAGATTTAATTGAGATAATAATTACCACATTGATTCCTATATATCCTTCCTAAATTGCATAAAATCGTATAATGATAACCACAACAAAATGTAATCCACAGTGTATTCATGTTGTTGCTTGATTTCCTTTTACTTCTTTGTTCTCCTGTGTATTCCTTTATTTGAGCCGTTCTCTAGTTCTTGACTACTTACAGTAGATGATATATTAGTTTGAATCTCCATTTTCCAATCCCTACAAATCCTTTACCAAATTCCACTTCACTGTATGTAGATTGATTGGGTGGGGGAAAATACAGGAAAGAGCTTTAATTCTATATTCTCTAACGTTTCGGGCTATGGACAACCCATCTTCAGAGAAACTTTAACAAATAAGTCTTTAACAAATAAGTTGCTTTTTGTTTATTCCCTTAAACGTTCGCAAGTTGCTTAACTTTTATTTTGTTGTATGGTTGATAGCGTAATGCATAAGTGCGCGGAATTTCGGTGTGAGTGTCCTGGGTTCGAGTCCTTGGAGTGCCACATGTATTTGTTGATTTCATGAATTGAGCTTAGCAGTGAAGTTGGTTGGTGAAAAAATATAATTATCCCCATCTCTTCCTATTTGCTCGTCTCTGGTCCATTGAGTTTTTGTCTTCCTCCGCCTCCCCCTTGTTACTCCGTATCATCATCTCAGCGGGTTCATTCCACGCCCCCCCCCCCCCCCCCCCCTTGTATGCAAATTACCATGCCACTTACCTCTTAAGGGGGTTGTTAGTCGCTTTTTATGGACCCCCTTCGCCCTCAGGTTTAGCATATTAGCTTTTGAGATTTTAAGACGTTCGGCTCATTAGTTTGGCGATGTTAACACATTTCGCCCCACTTCGTTGTCAATTGTAAGACCTTTCGTGTCATATAGGTGTCGGTTTTTTCCTGGCGTGCGATAGCGAGCCTGTAATTTTAAGAGGAAGCGGCCTTCGGCAGAGATATTCTTCTACCGAAAAATGTACAAATTTATCTTGAAAGGGGATCTAGGGGGTGTAATTTTAAGCTTGATGGAGGTCTAGCGAGGAAACTACAAAATAACTGAATAACTGAATACATAGACCAAAAAAACGGCACTAGCCCCTTAACATTAGTGCAATCTCCAAGAGGTACCCATTGGCCAGCCTCTTAGGGAGCTCGCCTCTCATTCCCGCTCTCGTTCGCTTTATTTAACCCCTTCGGTACCGGCGACGTCTTCTTTGTTTTATACTAGCTATATTAAGAGGATATTGTGTGCAGTTTAAGAAGGATCTGTGGTAGTCAAAATGGTTAAGCGAGATAGTTCGACGAAGCCTGTTCAGTGCTGGAGGCCCCTTTGTTAAACTGACTATAAGCGTCTCATAGTAGCCAGAATAAAGACAGGGTTTAAACAAAAATCCTAAAGCCCCCCCCCCCCCCCGACGGATCGAGACGTAGTAATTACACGTAAAAACTCCCAGGCCTTAATTCCACGTATTTGGCTCTTGATGGTAATGGCGCAATGGTGAGTTTGTCTTTCATAAGCATAGAGGGAAGTCTTGTTTAAGGGGGGTCACCGTTGTTTTGTTGTTTATCTCTCTATCCTTTTCTCTCTTTCTCTGACTTGTTTCCATTCGGCCCCATTCAGCCAACTGTTTTAAGATTGTTATCCTCATCCAGGTGTCGATATCTTCCTGGCGAGCGATAGCGAGCCAGCATTGTAGGGAGAAATCCGGCTTCGCCGGAGAATTTTTTCTATCGAAAAATTTACACATTTAGCTTGCTGTCAAAACAAAAATATATACAGTATATATATATGCTGGCTGGCTACCGCTCGCCAGGAAAATATTGACACCTGGATGGGGGTAAACGTCTTAAAACAGTAGGTTGAATGGGGCCGAATGGATACAAGCCAAAGAGAGAGGGAGAGAAAGAGAAAAAAAAAGCGAGGTGGGCTCCCTTAAAGAGATGATTGGTTAGAAAATTAGGGAAATGAATAGAGAAAGTATTAGATAGTTAAATAGAAGATAGGTTCAGGGGGATTGGCTTGGGTTGCGTGTTAGACTTTCATATTTACCTGTATTCTAATTTAATAATTAAGGGTAAGAATTTTGGCTTAGGTAACCCGGCTACAGAACTCGGTGTGGGTTCTCTGCGAGTGTGTATGATTGGGATGTATTTTATGTAGAGTTTTGTAGTTTGTTCAATCGCCTGGTTCATGTATTCTATCAAGTTCCTTTTTTTCAATCAATCATACTAACAGATATTCATGTTTTGATAATCCTCTTTCTCTATCCTCATCTTTCCTAATCCACTTTTTCCATTCTATTTCGTTCTTCACTCTATAGTCCGTTCATTCTAGGCTGGGCAGAACGCGTAAACTCTAACCTCTGTAACTCGAAAAGGGCTAGAGCAAATGAACTGTCAATTTATACACCTATTCCCTAGCCGAATCTTCCTAGTTGGTAGAATACTTAGCTCGATTACTCTAGTCCTTGTTTTAGTTACAGAGGTTAGAGGTTATGATTTCTGCCCAACCTAGAATAATTTACAGTCTATAACAGTTATTCATCTTTTGCTAATCCTCTTTTTCTATCTCATCTTTCCTAATCCACTTTTCCGTTTTCTTTCATTCTTCACCCTATACCCTGTTTCTTTTCCGCTTTCTTTCATTCTTCACCCTATACCCTGTTTCTTTTCCGTTTTCTTTCATTCTTCACCCTATACCCTGTTTCTTTTCCGTTTTCTTTCATTCTTCACCCTATACCCTGTTTCTTTTCCGCTTTCTTTCATTCTTCACCCTATACCCTGTTTCTTTTCCGCTTTCTTTCATTCTTCACCCTATACCCTTTTTCTTTTCCGTTTTCTTTCATTCTTCACCCTATACCCTGTTTCTTTTCCGTTTTCTTTCATTCTTCACCATATACCCTGTTTCTTTTCCGTTTTCTTTCATTCTTCACCCTATACCCTGTTTCTTTTCAACTGACGGTAAATTGCAAAGTTCCCATCAAGATTTCCCAGTTATTTTGAAGATTGTGTAGTGAAATAGGGTGGTAATTATATGAACTTCGGTCTTAATATGATTCAGAGACATTGTAGTTTAATATTTGTTCCATTAACTATCGATAAATTAGCTGCTAAGGGATTCAATTTACCGCCAGTTGAAATCAAACCGACTATAGTCATCCTAACCCAGTTAAGGGGAGATTTACCACTGGAGGGATTTTTTTCTAGACTCCTTTCTCCCTCATGTTTAGCGTCATTGTTTTTCTAATTGTAAGACGTTTGGCCCATTATTTTGACGTTTTTAAAAACTTTCAACCCATTTCTGTCAATTTTAAGACCTTTCGTGCCATTTAGGTGTCGATTTTATCCTGGCGAGCGATAGCGAGCCTGTAATTTAAGAGGAACCGGCTTTCAGCCGGGACATTTTTCTACCGAAAAATGTACAAATTTATCTTGAAAGGGGGTCAAGGGAGTGTAATCTTAAGCTTGAAGGATATCTAGGGACCAATCTAAAAACCTCCCCTTAATAGAAGTGCATCTTATTCAGCTTGTTCATTCGTTCCATTAAGGGGACCCCCTTCTCCCTTATGTTTAGCCCCATTAGATTTCAGATTTTAAGACGTTCGTACCGTTAATTTGGCGATTTTAAGATCATTCGCACCATTTCTTTGTCAATATTCGGACTTTTTGTGCCATTTAGGTGTTGATTTTGTCCTGGCGAGCGATAGCGAGCCTGTAATTTTATGAGGAACCGGACATTTTTCGTTATCTTGAAGGGGGTTCTAGGGGGTGTTTAATTTGCGTTTGCTGGAGGTATAGGGAGGAAACTAAGAATATAATTAATAAATGAAAAAAAAAATGAAAAAAAAAAAAAAAAAAAACATCCTCCCTTAAGGAGAGGTATTTAGTTTGTTCCGTAGATATCCATCAAGCTTAGGATTACACCCCCTTGAGCCCCTTTCAAGATAAATTTGTACATTTTTCGGTAGAAAAATGTCCCGGCTGAAAGCCGGTTCCTCTTAAATTACAGGCTCGCTATCGCTCGCCAGGATAAAATCGACCCCTAAATGGCACGAAAGGTTTTAAAATTGACAGAAATGGGTTGAAAGTTCTTAAAATAGTCAAAATAATGGGGCAAACGTCTTAAAATTAGAAAAGCAATGGAGCTCTAAACATGAGGGAAGAAGGGGTCAAGGAAAAAAATCCCTCAAGTGGACATCTCCCCTTAATAATGTTATGCATACCACATTTACTTTATATCATATGGTGTATATTCGAGCCTCGTTACCATTAATGATTGTCGTCTTTATACCTACCTTAATATTATCCTCTGCCTTTACAGATTGTATCGGAACACTCTCTCGCTCTCTCTCTCTCTCTTTCTCTCTCTCTCTCTCTCTCTCTCTTTCTCTCTCTCTCTCTCTCTCTCTCTCTCTCTCTCTCTCTCTCTCTCTCTCTCTCTCTCTCTCTCTCTCTCTCTCTCTCTCCTATTTATGTTTACTACACCGCTTTCAACGATCTCTTTCTCTCTCTCTCTCTCTCCTAATAACGTCTAATAGTAGCGTCTAATAATAACGTCTAATAGTAGCGTCTAATAATAACGTCTAATAGTAGCGTCTAATAATAACTTCTAATAATAACGTCTAATAATAACGTCCAATAGTAGCGTCTAATAATAACGTCTAATAATAACGTCTAATGATAACGTCTAATAGTAGCGTCTAATAATAACGTCTAATAATAACTTCTAATAATAACGTCTAATAGTAGCGTCTAATAATAACGTCTAATAATAATGTCTAATAATAACGTCTAATAATAACGTCTAATAGTAGCGTCTAATAATAACGTCTAATAGTAGCCAGCATAAAGTTAAGAAGACGTTGCCGGTACAGAAGGGGTTACGGGGAGATTTCCACTTGAGGGAGTTTTTTCTTGACTCCTTTCTCCCTCATGTTTAGCCCCATTGCATTTCTAATTTTAAGACGTTCGCCCCATTATGTTGATGATTTTAAGAACTTTCAACCCATTTCTGTCAATTTTAAGACCTTTCGTGCAATTTAGGTGTCGATTTTATCCTGGCGAGCGATAGCGAGCCTGTAATTTAAGAGGAACCGGCTTTCAGCCGGGAAATTTTTCTACCGAAAAATGTACAAATTTATCTTGAAAGAGGCTCAAGGGGGTGTAATCTTAAGCTTGATGGATATCTAGAGACCAAACTAAAAACCTCCCCTTAAGGCGGTAGTGGCTATATGTTTTATCTATTTATTCATAGCATTTTTATTCATAGCATTTTTATTCATAGCATTTTTATTCATAGCATTTTTATTCATAGCATTTTTATTCATCGCATTTTTATTCATAGCATTTTTATTCATAGCATTCAGTTATTTATAGCATTTTTATTCATAGCATTTTTATTCATAGCATTTTTATTCATAGCATTTTTATTCATAGCATTTTTATTCATAGCATATTTATTCATAGCATTTTTATTCATAGCATTTTTAGTTTCCTCGCTAGACCTCCATCAAGCTTAAAAGAAACACCCCCCCTATGTACATTTTTCGGCAGAAAAAATGTCCCGGGCCAAGGCCGGTTCCTTATAAAATTACAGGCTCGCTATCGCTCGCCAGGAAATAACCGACACCTAAATGGCACGAAGGGTCTTAACATTGACAACGAAATGGGGTGAAAGGTGTTAGAATCGTCAAACTTCGTCAAACTAATGCGCCAAACGCCTATATAATCTGTAAATGAATAGGGATAAACATGAGGACGAAGGGGGACCAGAAAAACGACCCACCTCCCCTTAAAGCAATCCTTCCTTGAGAAAGCTCCATATGTGCGTATAGGATTAGCTCATAACATTGCATTCCATTACCTGCGTACATGATATTCACTAGTCTAGGTTGATCTTAACTCTTACCCGACAGCTCTTCAAGACCTTAAGGGGAGGTTTTTTAGTTTGTTTCCTACTCTTCCAGCAATATTAAAATTTCACCCCCTTGACCCCCTTTCAAGATAAATTTGTACATTTTTCGGTAGAAAAATTTCCCGGCCGGAGACCGGTTCCTCTTATATTACAGGCTCGCTATCGCTAGCCAGGAAAAAATTGACACCTAAATGGCACGAAAGATCTTAAAAGTGACATAAATGGGGCGAAAGTTCTTAAAACCACCAAACTAATGAGGCGAACGTCTTAAAATCTCAAAAGCAATGGGGCTAAACATGAGGGAGAAAGGGGTAAATAAAAAAATCCCTCAAGTGGAAATCTCCCCTTTAAAATGTTGTGTATAAATCTCCATCTTACTCGAGGATTTTAGTTTGCTCCCTAGACCTCTAACAAGCTTTAATAACACCCCCAAGATCACCTTCAAAGATAAATGTTTACATTTTTCGGGAGAAAAATGTCCTGGCCTTCGTTCCTCTTAAGGGAGGTGACCTGCTTTTTGTTCTCTCCTTTTCTCTCTTTCTCTGGCTTGTATCCATTCGGCCCCATGCAGCCTACTGTTTTAAGACGTTTATCCCCATCCAGGTGTCAATTTCTTACTGGTGAGCGGTAGCGAGCCAGCATATTTTTAAAAAAATTTAACAGCAGGCTAAATTTGTAAATTTTTCGGTAGAAAAATGTCCGGCGAAGCCGGATTTCTTCATATAATGCTGGCTCGCTATCGCTCGCCAGGAAGAAATAGACACCTAGATGGGGATAAACGTCTTAAAATAGTTGGCTGAATGGGGCCGAATGGATACAAGCTAGAGAAAGAGAGAAAAGGAGAAAAATACAAAAAACAGCTCACCCCCCCTTAAATTACAGGCGAGCGATCAATAATAAATTGTCACCTAAATGGGACGAAAGGTCTGACATTGACGAAAAAGTGGGACGAAAGCTCTTACAATCGACAAACTAATGGGGCGAACATCTTAACATCTCAAAACTAATGGGGCTAAACATGAGGGAAAAGGGGGTCTAGAAAAACCACATACCTCCCCTTAACCCCTTCAGCACGAGGACGTATGTTGTGTCTTATTGTGGTTCCCATTAGACGGTTTTCTTTGGCTTATGATCTACCTCAAGGAGTCAAAGGGGTACCTAATATTTCAATAAACCATCTTAAAGGGAGGGTTTTAGTTTGTTTTCTACTCCTCCAGCAATCTTAAAATGTCACCCCCTTGACCCCCTTTCAAGATAAGTTTGTACATTTTTCGGTAGAAAATTGTCCCGGCCGAAGGCCGGTAACTCTTAAATTACAGGCTCGCTATCGCTCGCCAGGATAAAATCGACACCTAAATGGCACGAAAGGTCTTAAAATTGACAGAATGGGGGCGGAAATTCTTAAAATCACCAAACTAATGGGGAAAACGTCTTAAAATCTCAAAAGCAATAGGGCTAGACATGAGGGAGAAAGGGGTCAAGAAAAAAGGTCCCTCAAGTGGAAATCTCCCCTTAATAATATCGGTCCTTCTTGACGGCATAAAATCGTCTAATGTTAGCCAGCAATGAAAGTTAGTAAGGTGTCATGGTGCTGAAAGGGTTTAAGTTAGGTAAGGTGTCATGGTGCTGAAAGGGTTTAAGTTAGGTAAGGTGTCATGGTGCTGAAAGGGTTTAAGTTAGGTAAGGTGTCATGGTGCTGAAAGGGTTTAAGTTAGGTAAGGTGTCATGGTGCTGAAAGGGTTTGAGTTAGGTAAGGTGTCATGGTGCTGAAAGGGTTTAAGTTAGGTAAGGTGTCATGGTGCTGAAAGGGTTTAAGTTAGGTAAGGTGTCATGGTGCTGAAAGGGTTTAAGTTAGGTATGGTGTCATGGTGCTGAAAGGGTTTAAGTTAGGTAAGGTGTCATGGTGCTGAAAGGGTTTAAGTTAGGTAAGTTGTCATGGTGCTGAAAGGGGTTTAAGTTAGGTAAGGTGTCATGGTGCTGAAAGGGTTTAAGTTAGGTAAGGTGTCATGGTGCTGAAAGGGTTTAAGTTAGGTAAGGTGTCATGGTGCTGAAAGGGTTTAAGTTAGGTAAGGTGTCATGGTGCTGAAAGGGTTTAAGTTAGGTAAGGTGTCATGGTGCTGAAAGGGTTTAAGTTAGGTAAGGTGTCATGGTGCTGAAAGGGTTTAAGTTAGGTAAGGTGTCATGGTGAGTTTATTGTGAGTTGTTTGGTGTTGAGAGAGAAAAAAAAAATAGATTAGTACTCCATCCCACTTGAACTACCATTTTCTCCTATCCCCATGTCTCTCCCGTTCATCCTCATCCTTCCCTCTCTCCTCTTTCCCAGACATCCTCAAACCCTCAAACCCTCTCGATCCTGCTGCCTCCGATTTATCATTTCCGACAACCAGGTTTTGTGTTGAGCATTAGCATTCCCGTGGGTTTTTAAGGGGGATCACCGTTTTGTTTGTTTTTATCTTTCTCTCCTATTCTCGCTTTCCTTGGCTTGTATGCATTCGGCCCCATTCAGCCAACTGTTTAAGACGTTTATCCCCATCCAGGTGTCGATTTCTTCCTGGCGAGCGATAGCGAGCCAGCATTATATGGAGAAATCCGGCTTTGCCGGAGAAATTTTTATATCGAAAAATTTACAAATTTAGCTTGCTGTGAAAAGAAAAATATATATGTGCTGGCTCGCTACCGCTCGCCAGGAAAATATTGACACATGGATGGGGGTAAACATCTTAAAACAGTAGGCTGAAGGGGGCCGAATGGATACAAGCCAAAGAGAGAGGGAGAGAAATATAAAACAAAAAAGCGAGGTGGGGTCCCTTAAGTGATGTGGTGCCCGGGTGTAATAGAGTCGATTGACAGCATAAATAAGGGACGTCTTTATCTGCAGAGGGGTTGTTTATGGCACGACACGAATTGCGATTTTTTTTTTTTTTTTTTTTTTTTTTTTTTTTCAATGGCGTTTCTTATGTATTCAGTGCGAGGAGGTTTAGTCGGAATTTCGATCTTTAAAGTACCGCAGGTTGCACTTTATTATCGATATGTTAATAATATCAATACATTTTTATCACAACAATTTTTTTTTTAAATGAAGCCCACATTAAGGGGAGATATCGACTTGAGTTTTTTTTTTCTGGACCCCTTTCTCCCTCATGTTTAGCCCCATTGCTTTTGAGATTTTAAGACAGTCGCCCCATAGGTTTGGCGATTATAAGAACTTTCGCCCCATTTCCGTCAATTTTAAGACCTTTCGTGCAATTTAGGTGTCGATTTTATCCTGGCGAGCGATAGCGAGCCTGTAATTTAAGAGGAACCGGCTTTCAGCCGGGACATTTTTCTACCGAAAAATGTACAAATTTATCTTTTAAGGGGCTCAAGGGGGTGTAATCTTAAGCTTGATGGATATCTAGAGACCAAACTAAAAACCTCCCCTTAATGCCATGTGTGAATTCCTAGGAGGGATGGGGGGGGGGGGATGGATTGCATGCTATATTATGAATGTTTGCATTTAACTATTAAAAACATAACATGTACACCGTGTGTGCATACCTAAGAGGGGGAGAGGGGGGGGGGGGGGGGGTTGTATGATAGTATACGAAAATTTTCACTTTAGTCAGAATGAAGAATTACAAACCTTGTGTTCTTTATATTATGTGTTACGTGAATGCTTCTTTTATCCGTTGTTCGTATGTTTTATTACAACAAATGCCACGTGTGTGAAGAAGGGGCCGCAGAGAGTTGAGACGGTCAGGCAAATATTAGGCAGTAGTTAATGGCTTATGCATTAGAGCAAAATTAACTCTTTAAGTATATGATGACGCTTTTCTCCATTATATTCTGGTCATCCGGAAACAAATTGTAATAATTTTGGAAAGAAGTTACGGGTGTTAGAGGGTTGTTGTTCCCCAGGCTGCCTGGCCGAACAGCCCTAAGGCCCCAGGCAAGGCCAAGGCCATAACCAAGCGCCCCCACAGAACCCTCCCTGCCTACCACAAGAAAGCCTGAGTGACCGAAGCCGCTCACAGGCAAGGAGCCGAGGAGGGCGCGGAAACGGCCTGGATACTGAAGCCCCACCCCAGGCCCTGTGCTCCTCATCAATTATGAAGGGAAAGCTGAGGGGCCAAGGAAAAAATGTGACGCTTTGGCTCCCAATTTGACCACTCGGTGCAATTTGACAACTTAATCCAATTTGACCACTTACCCCATTTTGACCAGTCAGCCAAATTTGACTGCTCAGCTTAATTCACTCGTTGAGCCCAAATAAACAGTTCGAGCCAATACGACCAATCAACCCAATTCAACATCTTGGCCCGTTTCGACTATTCATCCCAATACGATCACTCAGTCCAATTTGAGAGAGAGAGAGAGAGAGAGAGAGAGAATGAAGAGAGAGAGAGAGAGAGAGAGAGAGAGAGAGAGAGAGAGAGAGAGAGAGAAAAAAATATATTTGGTTCTATTCAACTTATCTGCCAAATACGACCATTCGAATAATTTCAGCCGTTCGAGCCAATTGAATCACTCAGCCTAGTTTGGTCTAATTCAATGATTTGCCCAATTAGGCCCAATTCCATCGCTTGGCCTTAGTTGGTCAAATTTATCCCAATTCCAATGATTAGCCTAATTTGACTGTTGGCCCAGTTTTGACTAATTTAAGGGGGAGGTGGTTGCTTTTTCTGGACCACCTTGGCCCTCATTCTTAGCCCCATTAGTTTTGAGATCTTAAGAAGTTCGCCCTATTAACTCGATTTTAAGACCTTTCGTCCCGTTTCTTTATCAATGTTACGAGCGTTCGTGCCATTTAGGTGTCGATTTCTATATATATATACCGGGTATATATATATATTTTTTTTTTAAGAATAAACAGTTCCGTAGTACACTAAATTGCAAGTGAAAACACTTATACATATATGTGGAATATTGAGAAACCTATCTTGGTGTACAAACACTGTTATTGGTATAATTGTGTAATCCTTATATTGTGGTGGTAGTTGAGGTATCCACTGTCAGTGCCGAGTGGACCGGTAAGGTAAAGAGTATATGTACGGCTGGTTGGGTATACTGGGTTATTAGCTGATAATTACTGATGTTAAGTCACCTACCTACCTTTCTCTCTCTCTCTCTCTCTCTCTCTCTCTCTCTCTCTCTCTCTCTCTCTTTCTCTTTCTCTTTTTCTCTCTCTCTCTCTCTCTCTCTCTTTCTCTCACTCTCACTCTCTCTTTCTCTCACTCTCACTCTCTCTTTCTCTCACTCTCACTCTCACTCTCACTCTCACTCTCTCTCTCTCTCTCTCTTTCTTTCTCTCGATCGCTCTCTCGATCGCTCTCTCTCTCACTGTGACTGTCTGTCTTTTTTTGTTTCTTTATATATTTATTTATTTCTCTCTCTCTCTCTCTCTCTCTCTCTCTCTCTCTCTCTCTCTCTCTCTCTCTCTCTACCCCTCTCTTTCTCCCTCCTTTCTCTCCACATGTCCATTGAAGCGTGTGTGTACCTTCATCCCAACAATTAAGCCCCATCCTACCATTATCTTCCGTCTCCATCTCCCCCCCCCCCCCCCCCCCCCCGCCACCACCCGCTCGTTACCCAGTATCACTCACACCTAAGAACCCCCCACCTCCCCCAGGCCTGTATGGCAGGAGAGGGAGGGGAGGGGGGTATTTGCATGTTGGTCCCGGTATCACTCACACCTAAGGAACCCCCCCCCCCCCACCCTCAGGCCTGTATTGGGGGTGGAGGGTGATTATTTTCATGTTGGTCTGTGGAGAGCTGCTGCTGCTGCTGCTGCTGCTGGTGGTGGTGGTGGTGGTGGTGGTGGTGGGGTGTCTTATTTTTCTCATGTTTAGCCCCATTAGTTTGGCAATTTTAAGACGTTCGTTCCGCGAGTTTGGCGATTTTAACCCATTGCCTGCGGGAGACGTTCCCGAACGCCATGGCACTTTACAGAATTTTAAAGCCTCTTAAAGCCTGTAGAATCAAGTGCGAGGGAGCTGGAGCGCGACAGGCAACACATCCTTCCCCCAGCCAGCCTGTTACGGCACTAAAGGCTCTGAGTCAGAGTCTGGCGTGATATACAGCGCTGCCAAAGGCAAATGTAGCGCGACATTAGCGATAATTGCTAATTTTAGCAAATGTCTATGGTAGCACTGCGGGTGAAGCCCGCGAACTACGAAGTTTGTTTTGGTGTCATTTTGAAACTATTTTCTTCTAGTTTTTGGCTGAATACATTTAATTTCATTCAGACAGTTGCCAAATCAATCAGGAGTGCCTGAATGAGCCCTAATATGGCGGAAATAATACGGAAATATGCCAAAGTGTTCAGGCGTTCTTTCCAGGAGTTTGGCGATTTTTAGGCTTTCAATCGTGAATTTGGCAATTTTAAGACTTTCGTTCCATGAGTTTGGCCATTTTTAAAGACGTTCGTTCCATGAGTTTGGCAATTCTAAGACCTTTCGTGCCATTTAGGTGTCAAATTTTATTCCTGGCGAGCGATAGAGAGCCTGCAATTTAGGAGGAATCGCCGGGGCATTTTTATACCGAAAAATGCACAAATGTATCTGAAAGGGGAGTCGTGGGGTATATTTTAAAGGTGGGTGGAAGTCTAGGAAGGAAAGTAAGAAGATAATAAATACATAAATAATTAAACACAATTATATAAATCTCCCTTTAATTAACACCATTTATAAAGTCTATCTATCTATCTATCTATCTCTCTCTCTCTCTCTCTCTCTCTCTCTCTCTCTCTCTCTCTATCTATCTATCTATCTATCTATCTATCTATCTATCTATCTATCTATCTATCTATCTATCTATCTATCTATCTATCTATCTATCTATCTATCTATCTATCTATCTATCTATCTGCTCAGGCCCAATTTATAAAGTACCGTACAATGATTATGGTTGTTGTCAGGGAATTTTTTTTTTTTTTTTTTTAGAATATTTGTTGTTTTCTATAAGAAGTAAAACCGTTGTTGCCAAATAATAACATAGCTACTGCATTAAATACCGTTCTATACCCTGTTCCAACTAGGTAGGCCAGCAATCGTAAATCCTAACCTCTGTAACTCAAAAGGGGCTTGAGCAAATGGGCTGTAAGTTGTTACGCCTATTTCCTGGCTGACCCCTCCCAAGTGGTAGAAGTATTAGCTGGATTATTCTAGTCGTTTGTGAGTTATAGAGGTTAAGGTTCAAGAGTTTTAGCTTACTTATTTGGAAAAGGGTATAGTACAGGTCATGGTTGCCTACTTGTGGAATATAATCGTAGTTTCATTTATTTAATTGGATGTTTTACTATTTTATAATATACAGTATATGCAAAAGGCAAGATATTTAATTTTGTATATGTATCTCACAATAGTATAAATTAATATAAGGAAATCAAACAGCAACATATCTACTGATCTTTAAGATATTGGTTGCTGCTCTTCTACCTAGCTTATTTGAATGTGAGAACGAATAATATGGTTTGCTACCCACATTAAATACAATGTACAACATGTGCAAATACAATAATGGAATAATGCACCTTGTGTGTTTCGTATGATGGAACAAAGATGAATGGCACACACATACACCCACACCCATACACACACACACACACACACACACACACACACACACACACACACACACACACACACACACACACACACACACACACACACACACACACACACACACACACACACACACACACACACACACCCACACCCACACACACACACACACACCTCCCACTTTACCTATGTCATCAAAGTTTGCGCCAATAAGTGCTATAAGAACCGCAGTACCACCCCTTGTGGACATTTAACGGTACTGCTAGATTCAATCGCAAAACAATGGATTTGAGTGGAATTTTGCAAACCAAGAAGCTTACATGTCATTTATAATTGTTTCTATATATTTTAGCAAGCATCGGCATTCCATATTGTTTGCGTGCTTTTCAAATTAAGCAAATGAAGAAACTTAGAGAAATTTAGACTTATTAAGATGAATAAACGTTAAAGGCAAGTGGTAAAGTGCTGTTAAGGGAATATATATATATATATATACAGTATATATACCGTATATATATATATTTGTTTATTTGTGTATTATATATATTATTGTTATATATATTGTTAAGTTTCCTTCCTTGAATACCATCAAGGTTGCAAACTACCCCGGAGACCCCCCTTCGATATAGATTTCTGTATTTTTCGGGAAAAATCAACACCTAAATGGCACGAAAGGTCTTCAGATCGCCAAGCTAACTAGTCTCCAAAACAAAACAAACAATAATTCGAAGAGTATTTCTGACTTAAAGCGTGAGGAAGGTCTTTGAAATGAACTAAAGAAAATAATGAATAAATCAATAAATGACAAATTATACACTAATCTCCCCTTAATATTATTACCCAAGAAAACGCTGGTGTGACTCAACTTTTAGGAGAGCTGTATATACAGTATAGGTGAATAGCGGTAAATATGTCTTGTAAATTACCTCCACCATGTTGTACCCTAACCTCTCTCTCTTGATTGATTGATTGATTGATTGATTGATTGCTTTCGCTGTCTCGTAATATTTACCCGATTCTGGCTTAATCCTTTTTGTAAGTGTTTACATTTTCTTGTGTTTCTCTTCGTCTGTTCGAGTCTAACTTCAACTAAAAACAAATCTGAGGAGCCTCCTACTTTCCAACTCCCTCTTAAATGTTATTTCCCGTTTGCATTTTATTTAATAACACTAACTTTCTCAGAAAAAAGAAAAACATCTCTCCTTAAAGTGACACGTTGTCTATAGTATTTGCGTCTCTGAAATGTGTGTGTTGATGTTTGGTAATAACTAGTAAGCATATCAAGATTTATCAATTTCCATTTGTATGCAATATGCTTTGCAGGATTTCGTGGATTATATCTTTAAGCATCTCTTAAACATTCCCAGACGGATTCCTAAGTATGTGGCACGCATGTTCCTCTCTCTTCCAGGCAGAGAGAGAGAGAGTGAAAGGGAGGGAGAGAGAGAGAGAGAGAGAGAGAGAGAGAGAGAGAGAGAGAGAGAGAGAGAGAGAGAGAGAGAGAGAGGTAGAGAGGTATTGGGGATTCCCTTGATTCCGCTCCTATGACCTTCTTTTAGTGAACTGTTACGTACTTACAGCCAGTGATATCATATTCATAAAGTATAACAAACGGAGTGTTAATTTATGAAAGAGAAATTGGCATCACTCAATGGCAATAAAAATAGGCGGGAACATGATCACAAGCGTCCGCCGCCGCCGCCATGCTTACAAGGTCGATCACCGCAGTTAAGTTCCCGTCTATTTTGACGGCAATTTGTTTCGGTTATTTGCCCCTTTGCTGGCAATATATATGATGTTGACAACATAAAGCCCCCCCCCTCACCCTCCCATGACGTATTGTAATCATCAGTATATGGGGCCAGTCAGCCCCAAACACGTTGCTTTCAGTTTACTCACTTTCACGGACAATATTTAAAATCTATCTGGTAAACTATGCTTCACCGAGCTAAAATTAAGTACAGTATTGTAGGCTATGGGTTCCTAATCTCATATCAGACAGTATAGTAAGGTTTTTAAAGGAGAAATACGGCAGCCGTATAGGTCAAGTATTATGAAAGCCACTGGTAAGGGTTGTGTTTGCGGGTGTACGAAAAGCCTTAGTATAACTCCATTTATTTGTCACCAATTATTTTGACATATTTGAAGACAGATATGGAATCTATATGCTCTAAGCATCATATTAAAATTAGTTTCAACCCTCGGCAAAACCTAATAAAAATATATGGTACTAAAATGGCATTTTTTCGTAACATGGTTGTCAAAGCCTTCCTTTAGACGTCACCGATTCGTACACATGCCATTTAAAACAAACATTCCCTATATACCTGTATATATATATATACTGTATATATAATATATTAGTGTGTACGATAATTTTGGTGCAAATTCCATAATTTTGTGGTCACAATACGATAATTCTGCATTTAGAATATGGCAACACTGCGTCCGCCGCCGCACTCATGTTATTGTTGTGAACCTCTCGGCCCTCCCACTGCCACTCGGTGCCGGAGTAGGGTATGTCCCATAATACTATGTTTTTTGCACTGTTACCCAATCAGCGGGGGTGTGGGGGCGGCAGCCCCCACCCATAATACTAGGATAGGTTAGGTAAGGTTGTTAGGTTAGGCTAATGTCATTGTTACACTTTTAACCCCTCATTTTCCCTGAACTTCATAGCCCTCCCCACTATCGGGCGGCGGCGTGTCTTAAGATCGTTGTATAATAGGGAAAACGGTTTCTCCGAGGGTTGTAATTATTTCCAAACACTATATATTGATGAAAACTAACAGGGAAAAATAAAAAAATCCATGGGAAACTTGGTGACAGAAAAATTGAGTTTTTCCAAAGCCTTGTTTACATATGTATGTTAGCGTCTAATTTGACTTATTTTGGGTAGAATGTAGAGTTCGGGCGTAGGCTACCGCCAGCCTTGTTTACACTACGCGGAGCGGCGTCGGACGCTTGCCATCATGTTACCGTCTATTTTGACTGCCTTTGGATACAATAATATGTTGGAGGGGCTTTGCCCCCCTCCCCCCATGACATATTGTCATCATCATATAAATTGCCAGCAAGGGGCAAATAACCGAAAAAATCGCCGTCAAAATAGACACGAACTTAACCACAGCGATCGATCGACAAATGTAAACATGTCGGAGGCGCCGGACGCTTGCAATCATGTTCCCGTCTAGGACAAACTGGATTTTAGGTCACGTATGGGATATAATGTTCTAAGCTTTGTATTAGAGTATTAGTCACCACAATATATGTCTTCACCGCTGCAGATAAAATTATTTTGATAATATTCAAGGACACTAGTGCGACGTTATGAGAAACAATTTATTAGGGAAAATAGGCACCAATAGATTCGCCATATTTTTCTCTATATAGTCCGCATGGAGGATTTTCGTTATCAACAAATTGAAAAATACCCACTTCACAGACAATTACACCAAAAATCTAAGTCAAAGCGGGGGTGTGGGGGCGGCAGCCCCCATCTATAATACTAGGATAGGTTAGGTTAGGCTAATGTCCTTTCAAAGGGGTATAGGCTAGTAAACACTAGGATAGCCTATACCCGGTCAGAGGTAAGAAGAAGAGTCCTGCAGTAGTCTCCTTGAATGTAACCAAAGGATTATAATACAAAAAACACATACGTGACCTAAAATCCAATTTGACCCCTGTCTATTTTGAATACCATTGGATGAAATAATATGTTGAGGGGGGCTTTGCCCCTCCCCCCTCCCCCCCACTTTGTCATCATTATATATATTGCCAGCAGGGGGCAAATAACCGAAACAAATCGCCGTCAAAATAGACGCGAAGTTAACCGCGGCAATCGCCCTATGTAAACATGACGACCATACGACCAGAATCTACATCCATCCCCTTATTTTTTATGAAATTAGGACAATATGTATTTTAGGTCACGTATGAGATCTAATTCTTTCTGTTTTCTATAACTTTGTCTTACAGTATTATTGATAATCATAAACAACACTACTGTAGTGCTATTAGACACAAATTATTAGGGAAAATAGGGCAAGGATGTAGTATTTGGGTATACCGCCCGCCTTGTTTACACTACGTGGACGCTCGCGATCATGTTCCCGTCTAATTTGAGTGCCGTGGGATACAATATTATATCTCGCCCCCCTATGACTTATTGTCATTATCATATACTGTATGTTGCCAGCAGGGGACAAAACAAAATAAAGGTGGGGATTGGGCCTGAGTATATAGGGTAAGACGGGGTAATTTCGCCGAAAATCACGGTTTTTGACGAATAGAAACTGCCATAAATGGAATTTTGAATGTTTTAATTTTTGTATACATACATTCAGCCTTTCTGCTATAGATGCCCCCCCCCCCAAAAAAAAAATATATATATAATGTTTTGGTCATGCTGCCGATTTAAAAATAAAAATTACTCTCGCTGCGAAATTGCCCCGCCTGGCAGGGTAAGTTCGCTGCGACCTATTTTACGCATCATCTTCCTATTAAACTAGATACCGGTAACATTATATGATTAATGGCCAGACAAAACACTAGCGCGCAGGTAAAAGCAATGAAAACATGCACAAACCCAAACTGCCACTAAACATGCCAATAGAAAAATGTTGCACGCACACACACACACACAACTGAACGGGGCGGGCAGAGCTGTGTCACACGTGTAGTCGCCACTGTGTCTAGTGCGGGTGTTGACGCCAGGACCGGTCCTTAGGGAAGGTGGTAAGAGTTGTGTTAGCAGGCGTACAGTCCGCATTGTTTAAATAGTCGCACGCTCGCAGTTACATTCGCGTCTAGTTTGACTGCTGTTTCTTGCCCCTGCTGGTATTATATATAATGATGACAGTAAGTCATGGGGGGTGAGGCCCTCAACCCATTATTGTATCCCACGGCCGGTAACAAAACAATTTACACAACACCTGACCATCGGATACAATAATGGTTTGAGGGGGACTTTGCCCCCCTTCACTCTCCATTACTTATTGTCATCATCATATACAAGTATATTACCAGCAGGGGCAAATTTAGCCTACTTGTATTTACCTAAAGATATTATATATATACTGTATAATATTATACAGTATATGCATTCCTTGTCTAGCAGGTTGTGTACCGGTTCCATAAAATAATTGACTTCTGACTTCGTCCTGGATTCTTGCGATGTTACAGGACTGACCTTTGCATCGGCGCTAGTTCAGAGTCAATGTTGCTGATGCCTGAGCAGACTACAGTAGCGGTTACCCTGGGTTTGGATACACATTATGTCATACGTTACAAGGTGAGAGGCGTAACAAACCAATGACTTAATCCAAGAACGGCGAGGGTCCTCATAAGAGGTTTGGTGGGCGAAGGCGAGGGTCCTCTTAAGAGCCAAGGCATAAAATAACATGAGACAACGTGCCTGGCGGTTACTATCACAGTTTCTGATTAGTCGGGAGCTAGCAGAATCGCTTGCACGCACGACTGAGGCAGTTCAGGAGAGTAACACCAACAAGGCATTATCTCCTACCATGTGTCACCCAATTTTCAGACAATTCCCAGTACTGGTACAGTATTTGAAGGGTTGTTCTTACACATGTTTAACCCGGCAAGTGCGGATCTCCTCATAAGAGTTTTACCGGCACGCTGCGGATCTCCTCATATAATCCAAGGCCTAAAAAAAAAACATTTAAATCAGCCCAGTATAATTTTTGTTTGTTGTGGTTTTTTTTTATTGCCCCTTGGCCATGCCAAATATCACTCCTCCACATCCCCTCCTTTCACCCCCCCCCCCCCCCCCCTCCCTTCGATTATCACCTATTCTCCCTGTTATTCCCTTATTCTTGGGTATATTTTCGTGCTAACATTAGCGAGTTGCTAGCAGGGCGTGGTCATCTGTGTTACCAAGCGTGGGAAAGAGCGAGAGAGAGACTACCACGCAACAGTGTCTCTCCAGCCGTCTGGCCGGCTGGCAGGCTGCCTCAACCAAAAGTAATGTAACTGCCGGCCTCTATCGCCGATTTTGACCATCCAAACGCTGTTTCCACTTGTTTTATTGTTGTAACAGGTTAATACTTTTATAATCAACGTAAAATAGGCGCATATGGATAAGTATTAATGATATTTATGGTACGATGACGATTTGAGTTTAGGAAACAGTCTAAATACCTCCGCACAGGGAGGGGTGGCCAATACCCCACCTACGCAGCGGAGAGGTTAAGTACTGTGCCCGGAAAGACTGTCGTAGTCCCTGAGTTAAAGCAGCTAGGTGATTGACAGCATTCAGCTGAGGCCTTCACTTCTTTGCTATGCAGTGCTTGTTACTTCTCTCTTCCATAACAGTTCACATGTTTCAAATATCATGGTTAATGATTTACATATGTCAAGTTGCTGTCCCCAGTACTCTTAAATTTCACACTTATTATGATCAAGATTATCATCGAACTGTTGATCTTTACTATGCAAATTTAGCCTACTTGTATTTCCTATTAACTATAATATTAATGCATTGCTTGTCTTGCAGGTTGTTCACCGGTTCCATCAAATAAGTGACTTAGAATACTTCTTCTGACTTCATCCCGGATTCTTGCGATGCTACAGGACTGACCTTTGCATCGGTGCTAGTTCAGAGTCAATGTTGCTGGTGCCTGAGCAGACAACAGTAGCGGTTACCCTGGGTTTGGATGTCATGCGTTACAAGGTGAGAGGCGTAACAAACCAATGACTTAACAGGTTATCCTTGGCCCCATTATTATTTTAATATTGGGAAATATTGACTATCAAGAATCATAGTATCTAATTATGATTTGTTTTTTAGTACTAACGGAGCTACAATTTATCAACATTTATTATAGGCATAAACTTGTAGGCCTACTGTCTGCTTTTATGTATAGAAGCAAATACAGTATTGTCAATGTTATCACTTCCATAGACATAGGCTCTCCGTTTCTTCAAAGACCATGTCTCCCCATGGTTATCAGCTCCCTCTACTGATCGCGCTGACCAGGTTGTTCTTACCCGCCTTTGAGTCGGCCATACCAAGGTGACACATGGCTATTTAATGACTACACCTAGGCCTCCACCACCTTATGGCCATCACTGTCAAACTGTTCTCACTGTCGCCCATTTGCTGTGCGAATGCAATGCCGCAAATACTGTATAGTTATGAACGACTGCGTTATCTTCGTAACAAGACTTCCTGCGTTGCTTTGCGATTCTCCTACCTTTACCTTTACTACAATCCGAACCTATCTACACGTTATACATATGTTCAATTAAATCTGACTGACCTATTTCTGATCTGTCCCCCCATTTTCTCAACACATCATTAGTCTCCTAGCCTTATAAGTGGCTTTCGCTCAGAAAGCTAGTATAATATCTCACATCATCATCATTACCATAGACATAGGCCTTCCACTTCAGAACATCAACAGTGATGGGACATGATGTATGTTAGACTGGCAAAACAAAGACATTGCTAAATTTCCAGAAGTGGACGATTACATTTTTTTTTTGTATAAAACAATTTTTTTATTTATTGGTTTTTAAATACAGTACTGGTAATTCTTGTGATTTTTACACTTAATTAGTGCAAAAATGTTTCATATTGCTTGACAACCTAACTTCAAGTAACCTAGTACAGTATCTTAGCTGGGTCCCCACACCCATGCAATTGTGTCAAATTACTAAAAGTAATGTGCAAGAGTGAAAAAAGATGCCCCAAATTGCATACTGTACCGTAACAAAATCTTCAACACAACGGGTGCGGTGCTTGGCCAATGGGTTAACTCGCGTGCTAGAGCATCGAAGGTTCACACAAATATGTAAAAAGGTGGGCGGGGGGGAGGGGGTCTCCCTTATAAGGAATTTTTAAAATTTGTAATTGTCCGTTTTGAAATAATACAGAAACATTTCCTACCAAGTCACAAATCTGAGTCCCTTGTTTTGAGTTGTTATTATTAAATGTACATACATACGATGGGAGGAGGGGTGTTGAGTGAATGGGGACAGGGATGCATGGGGCGATTTGTGTTCCCTGTCAGCCAACAAACCTCCTCCCAAGTAACACTGCTTTCATCCATATACCTCCCAACTCTATCCTTGCACCTCACTGTGGGAGTGTCTCTCCCTCACTGTCCTTCCACTTGACTCTTTTACACTCTTAGTAATTTTCTTGCTTCCCATTACAGAACCGTTCCCTTCCTGAGTTGTTATGTGACTACTCTACCTTTACCTTTGCACCACTCTGATCCTATCTACAAGCCATACATGTATTCCATGAATTATAACTGACCTGCTCTTGCATCTCCGCTTCCCATCATTGGTCTTACAAGTGGCCATTGGCTCAGAAAGCTAGAATTAAATGTTTTTCTTCATCATCATTCTGCTTCTCATACGTTCCACATGATCATGGTCGAACCATGTTGTGATGTTCCTTTTCACACTTTACAACACATCCACAACACACCACTCTTGTAGTTGACATTCTCCATAACATGAGCAATGAGCATTGAACCTGAACTCACACTCTGTGACTGCACAGTTACTCTCTTGTGGTTTGAAATTGAGGTATGTTTTTTCACCTATGGTTTGAAATATGTTTACCTGAGCATGTAACCTTCACTTCTTATCATTACTCAGAAGTGTATTGATAGCAAAGAGAAGTACAGGCAACTTGCATTAATTTCCATGCGTTATGAGGGGAACACCAACATATACTGCTCTTCTTTGTATTTGTTTCATGACTGGATCCATATAAATATTGAACAAGCAATGGGGACATGACAAACCCTTAACCCCTTCTGTACCGGTGGCGTATTTGTAATTTTATTCTAGCTCTATTTAGTCGCTTTTTAGCAACTTAAGAATGATCTGGGGTAGTAAAAGGGGTTAAGTTATAAAGTTTGAAGCCTGTTAATTGCTGGAGGCCCTTTTTAAACTGAATACAATCGTCTAATAGCAGCCAGAGTATAGTTAAAAGGACGGCGCGGTACAGAAGGGGTTAATGTAACCTAACATTCAGATCAAATGACTCGCTCTATTGAATGTTCATATGCTTTGCACCCTTATACATGCTCTTCACCACTTTCAGCAACTTACCAAATAAAATTATGTGATAGGCTTTGTCCAAGTCCATAAAGGCACCATAAAATTTGTCTCTTCTCCAGATATTTCTCAATAACCTATTTCAAGGAGAAAATGTTGTGTACAAATCCTCTTCCCTTCCTAAACATACAGCGCTCCTCACCTACCTATTTCTCTGTTCCTGCTGTCACTGTCTCGACGAGTACCGTACTGTACGGTAGCGCTAATAAGTCATGTCTCGGCTGTCATTACGTTTGGGTCGCTTTGTTCTGCATTGATGTGCGTCAGATATTGAGTAGGGTGGGCAAGTGTATGAACATTTTTGTATATCTCACTTAAAATGAATAAATCATGTTTAGGAACATCACTATTAATCTATTATCTCAACTAAAAAGCTATCTTCAAACCAATGACATACTATACAACTATATTCTTTTTCTTTTCAGGTGGCGAAAAATGGAATCCCTTAGCAGGTAATCTGTCGCTACTTAATGGAGAAACATGTAAGTACAGTAAAATCCCTTTTATGGAAAAATTATGAGTTTTTTAAAATGTTGGATAAGAGATTTTTACAGATGAACGAGAGTCCCTGTATATAAAGGTAAATATGTATACAAATGGGCAAATATACTGTGTTGAATGCATTTAAAACCATTTTTAAGCTGTTTTAACTTCAAATTCTCATCTAACTCAAGCTATGTCTACTTAGGATAGGTTAAATTGATGGAAATAAGCACCCAGAGAGGCTTAAATAAGTGAAAAGTAGTGAAAAATATGGATAGTAAAACCTTTGGTTAACTGAAATGTTAGGAAACAAGAATTTTGGACAAAAGGGAGTTTACTGTAATATGTCTGTGCATAAGATTAAGGGGGCGTCCATTACGCATGTCCCGTTGTCGTCGTACGGGGGCTTCCGTGCTGGCAGGTGGAGCCGTGAACCTATTTTCCACTCACAACATAGCATTCCCACGGGCTTCAGTGCCCGAGTGCACCGTGCCGCCGTGGTGCATTCGACGTCCCACTTTTTGCTTTCACCCGACTTTGACCGGCAGGTCCACTGACACGCACGTATTGCGCACTCTGTCCCCGAACCACATATTCTGTCACCGTCCTGCTGTTTTCATTTATACAGATGGTTCAAAGGCTGATGGCTTAGTGGGTTGCGCTGCAGTGTCTGAATATGGATCACATCAGAGCACACTCCATCCGTATTCCTCAGTGTTCACCGCTGAATTATTAGCTATACAGGGTGAATTGGACGTGATTGGTGTTCTCCCGTGCAACGTTCCTCACATTGTCATATGCAGTGACTCCTTAAGTGCCCTGCAGGCACTACAATGCTATGCACCCCATGACCCCCTGGTTGTTGTTGTTGTTCCCTAAGCTGCCTGGCCGAACAGCCCCGAGTCCTTAAGGAAGGCCATGGCCACGGTCGGGCTTTCCCACAGAGCTCTCAAAGAGTGTAAATTGTGTTGTTGGCGTAAGTGGTTGTGTGAAATGCATTCTTCTATGATGTGTTTAATGGTATGGGGTGCTGCGTTACAACCCGGGCAGGTGTCGACGACGGAGTCATCCAGTCTCTTCCGATAGCTCAGAAGAGCTGAATGGTGTCTGCATCTCAGCCTGGCCAGGTGGACTCTGTCCTCGCGAGGAAGGGAGGATTCAGAAGGATGGATTTCGGGAGGTCGTGCTTGCAGCTGCGTGTTGTCTATGAGTGAGTGGATGGAACGGTGAGTGATATGAGTATAGATGTGCTTCCGGAAGTTGGTTTGGGGTGGGCAGGGAGGGAGAGAAGACAGTATTTGTGTGTGATAGCGTGTGCTGGGTGTTTTGATATTTCTCGGTGTCTGTGGGTGTGTTGCCATGTAGTGTAGTGGGTGGTGTAGATTCGTGGAGGCTGCTGCCAGGAATTGAGTGCCTCTCATGTCTAGATGATCTTTGACTTTGAGGACTTTGGTTTCTTGATGTAGGTGATCTGTGGGTGTAGTAGCTGTGCATCCTGTGATGATTTTCAGGGCTTTATTTTGAATAGTCTGTAAGGTCTTATGATGTGTTTCAGCTAGGTTAGAAGCCCAGGCCGGGCTTGCGTATTCCATAACTGATCTTATGTATTGTTTGTAGACTGTGGTGGTGGTTTCTTTGTTGTGTCCAAATTTTGTGTGGGCAAGTGATCTGAGGGCGTTAAGTCTGGGTGTCAGTTTTTTTTTTGTGTTTGTGGTGTGCTGTTTAAATGTCATTTGGGTGTCGTATGGTACTCCTAGGATTTTGTGTGTGTGTGTTGGGGTGTGTGGTTTATGTTGAGTCCCGGGATGTAATCGTGCTCTCCTGTCCAGCTTGTGAGGAGGGTTGCAGTGGATTTAGCTGGGGCTAAATTGAGTCTGTTTGTAGTGCACCATTCATGTAATGTGTCGAGATAGTCTTGAAGGAGTCTTGTTGCTGTGTCTGGGTTTTGGTGCGTGCTTGTGAGTGTTACGTCGTCTGCGTAGGCGGCTATGGTTATTTGGGGTGAATTTGGTGTATTTATATCATGCATGTACAGATTGAAGAGTGCGGGCGAAAGGACGGATCCTTGCGGGACTCCGTTTGGGAAATTTCTAATGCTAGATAACTGACCGGCAAAAGATACGTGTGCACATCTGCCTGCTAAGAAGTTGGCCAGCCATCTTTTTGTGTTGTTGTGCATGTTTGTGTTCACACTTTAAGGGCTGCAATATCACACAGTTGACTTAGTTTATAGAGAGAATGCTATTGAACAAATACCAAATTTTTAAAGTGTCTAAGGTCAATGAAAAAGTTTGACCTTTTTATATACAGAATATTAATCTTAAAGTAATTAATACTTAAAGTGTAATGATATATCCAAAAATGAGTATGCAGAGGTTAAGAAATATGTATTACTGAAAGGGCAAGGGAAATATTTTATGATCAATGCATAAACTTATTTAAGTTTCATTCCCTACTTAAATATCTTTGAGATGGCAATTTGCTGATGATTATTATTTGTATTTAATTAATAACGAAAAGTTTTCAGAGATGGTTTGACTTTACAGTGATTTTTCACAAAGCATTAAATTTGAAAGCAAAATCAAACTTTTTGTATAGTTCCCTCAAAGTAACTTGTAATTTAGCAAGAGTTTAGTTATAATAATAGAAATATAATAAATTAAAATGTATATACATTTGTGAAAGTTGAACATTTAAAAGAGTCAAAGTTAAATGCAGATTTTATAATTATGTTTTAAACTTTATAATAATTATACCGTATCTAAATGAGTAATGTTAAGGTCAAATGTCAGTGAACAGTAATTTAGTTTTATTGTTATCTAAATCTGTATGATAGTCTTAAACATATTGACAGCTATTTTCAATTTGTATTTAATAGGTTAGACAATTTCAGTAATATTTATTGAAGGTAAAGGTAAATATGAAGTTTAAAAATGTATGTATTATTCATATATTTAATATTTCAATAATTTTCCAATTAACGGTATGTATTGACCAACTTTCAGATAAAAAAAAAAAAAGGCATAATTTGAAGTACAGTATATTATGCGAATGATTGTTATTGCGTTAACTTATAGCTTTATGCTCAATGTACTGGGGTGTACAAACAAATCCTATTGTAATGCTCAGGAGAAATGAAATGGAGAAATATTTGTATGCGAAAAGTGCAACTCTTTATTACAATACAATTAACTTAAAAGTAAAATAAAGTGGAGATTGTGGTAGGCCTTTCACACAGGCCCTCCTCCAGAAGTGATTGTAGGAGGCCTTTCACACAGGCCCTCCTCCGGTAGTGATTGTAGGGCCAGCCCTATGAGAGTTATTTTGTGGAACTCGGTGGGTCTGGTTAAACTAATTATATAAAAAAAAAAAAAAAAAAAAAAAAATAATAATAATAATAATTACCGGCAAAGGTTCGGTAACCTGATGGTGCACTAGTTGTAAAGGCGTTACTATATTCTTTTTTACTATTTCTTTTCTTTGTTAAGCCACAAGCAAGTTCGATGACTTGTGTTACGCCTAGTCCCGGCTTCGTCGCTATCATGGTCTCCGGTCTGTCTGTCTTTCCTATGTAAGGTATAGGGACTGTCTGTCGGGAAGACTTCACTGTCCGAAAAACAAAAACTCTCCCCATCGACGGTGTCGGTGCCAAAATTGTGGGTTAAAACTCTGAATTAGGTCCTCAACTGTAAAAATAGATGCTGATTTCAATAAGACACCCATTCTGTATCTTAAGGCAATGACCGCGGGCCGAGCATCACATGGCCCAATTTTGCTGCGGACCGAGCATCATGGGACCTTCTTAACCTTTTAGCGCACAAGGACGTAATTGCGTCCTTACAGGGATGCATTAAAACCTTTGTGACCATCATCGGTGTTTAGAAACCTTAAGTTTAATTCGATCAAACTCTGCAGTTGTCTTTGAGCGAGTTGTGGGCAGAAAACTATTTTTGGAGAGGTAATTATGAGATTAAGAGAATTCTATTTCTGAATAATAAACTTTAACCCCCGGACCCGAAAGTGTTAAGATATTTACTTTCTAGTGAAGACAAGGTTTAATCTCCACACATCTATTCATGGCTATTTTTAATTATATAATATTAGGTACTTATTTATATTGAAATGGAAAACTAGAAAAGCAGACTTTTAACAACAAAAATAATAGTGTAACTCTTTATGCTTTGTTTGCCCTTATACAGTATGCATAAAATAATTGAATAAATCTCTGTATAAGTAGGAATTGTGGGCAACTGTACCACACATGCTGAATAAAGGGTCTCTTTTACCAATAAAAAATTATATACCAGAATGTCTTGAACTTCTCAATTGACTTAATCCTTAAATATGACGAGAGTGCGTTAATGTATGTGCAACTAGTTTGCTTAAGAAAGCAATTCACTTGCTCATGTAGTTATGTGCATTATATGTGGTGGTTTTGGGTAGACTTTATATTATTTTGCTACATCCTACATCTTAAATGCATTATTTCCACAGTGATTTTGATAAGTTCTTAACTCCTTAGATTGTGCCGTCCCTGTTTTGGTTTGTTTATTTTGCAAGTTTTACATTACAGGTCTCCCTCACTATCCGATTTGCAATATAATTATAGGTTTTTAGGCATTTGTGTTTGGGTTTTGGCTGGTCCAAGAACGCATCCCCATTTGTCACATTAATCTTAGGGTTCGCTATAAGAGTTTTCTATTTAAGATCGGGTTTTCAGGAACATAACCCAATCGTATATCGAGGGAGACCTTGTATAATGGCTGATGGATTGGAAGAGGAACAGCTGGTAGTGGAAAACCGCCTATGGTGTGGAAGAACAGTGGAAGTATATAGTGAAGACAAGTGTTAATGTAGTGTCAGGAACATTGTGGAACGGGCAAAGGAAGCCTATCTGGACAAAGCAGTGTTTCTGTACATGAGTTAGAGGTGTTTTCCCGGGAGGACGGTCAGGCAAGGTGTCACATACGAGGATTGATTATGATGAAAATTTCTGAAGATACGGAAGATTGATGATGATGCAACCGGGACAGACCACCACAGCAGCATTGAACGGTTACCTTTGGGTCGGATTTAGCAACGTGTTCACCATGCTCGTTAAGGTCAGTGGCAACTCTACTGCATCTGTTAAAACTTATCCCACTTTGTTTGTAGATTTACTTGTGGTTATCGAGGTTAACCGCTTCTGTACCGGCTACTTTTCAGTGTTGTTATGCTGTATCTATATTGTTATGCTGTATCTATATGGTTATGCTGTATCTATATTTAGAAGATTTTGTGCAGTTTTAGAAGGATCTATGGTAGTAAAAAGGGTTAAGTGAGATAGTTCAAAGCCTGTTAATTGCCGGAGATCCTTCCTTTAATGAATACGATCGAATAGTGGGAGCCACAATTAAAAAAACGTCACTGGTACAGAAGGGGTTAAGGGCTGACTAGCGTAAAATAACAATTGATGCAGTAAGTCTACAGCTAATCTCCTATCAGCTTTTTATCTGATGTTATCTACTCTAGCAGCTTTGCTAGTTTTAGTTATATATTGCATATACTTCGGCTTTGCTTTCATCTACCCCCTCCATTCCCATGGTAGAGATATTTGCCTTCTCCCTACTCTTTGGAGCTTAACCCATGCAGTACCGGGGTCGTCTAGTTTACTTCATTTTGGCTATTAGACCCTTGCATTCAGTTTGAAAAGGGCCTCCAGCAATCAACAGGCTATCTCCCTAAAGCCCCGTCCACACGATCGAGCAGGGTCTGGCAGGCTGTGCCCCTTCACCGGGCAAAGTCTGTCGAAGACGCCTGTGTTGTTCTCCACACTGCCGTGACTGGCCAGTCAAAGTCTGTCTGTGGTCAGACAAGATGCTCGGCAGGGCAGTTAAAGAGAGATGTACAGTGTTGTGTAGCATAATAATTGGTATGTTGCAAAAGGTCAAAGAAAAGAAAGGAGTTTGAAGATAAATAATTTATTTCATCAGCTTCCTATTTCTTATAATATAATTATCCAAAAATCTAAATTACGTGGGAATGGGTTATACTCTAATTTAATATGAAATGAACGTCAACATGATAAAAACACAACACATTTGAAAAGATCATATACCGGTACCAATAAAAGAGTGAACTCTCAAAATACCGTAAGTTAGAGCTGCAATTACACACACACTCTCACACTCTCTCTGATGCTGTCTTATATTTACGTAATACACTGATCAGCTTAACCTATGGGTGTGAGTATCCTTGGTTTGAGTCCTTGGAGTGACATGTATTTGTCGATTTCATTGAGTTAAGAAGTAAAGTTGGTTGGTGAAAAAATATGAATTTATCCTATCATATAATTTCTGATAGTGCTTCAATCATCACGCGATTTGTGGATATGGTCAGCATACGTACGTTAAACGAACATAAAATCAATAGTTATTGCAGAAGATCATGGCGGGGTGGCTTTCTCACAATAATAAGATTAATAATACTATTTATAATAATACTATTAAGAATATTAATATAATAATACTCCTAAGAATATTAATATAATAATATTTATACAAATAATAGCGTCTATATAAATAGGGATGCTACCCATACAATATTCTAAAGCTAAAACATAATTCATACCATCAATGACCGTAAATAAAGTGCTTGCACATATTACATCCTGGATTTCTTCCACCAGATTTACCTGATAAACATCCTTAAAATAATAGGATAACATAGGTTTGATAATTAAAGATCAAACTACACGCTACTCCCCTCCTTCCACAGGCCCCCTTTATCCCCATATCCACCTGCAAACTACCAAGCAGTGTCTGGTGATTTCGCTCAACTACCGCCGCGGGCATTCCCCTGCTTTGCCCCATGACTGGCATTTCCCTCGTGCCCGACGGGCAGTGCTCGATCGTGTGGACGGGGCTTAACCCTTGTTACTACCACAGATCCTTCTTAAACTGTAAAACTGGTTCTAAATATAGCCAGAATAAAATTAAAAGCCAAATTGCTGGTACAGTAGAGGTTAATTCTAAAATTATCTTTCCACCAGTCCTCCCATACAGGTCCCACATACAACAATCTGTCTCTTGCTCTCTGGTGGTGTAATGGTTTAGATGTTTAGGTTTTGAGTGTGGTGTCCAGAGTTCGAAACCCGGGAGGACCATATGCTTTCATTAGTTTATTAAAGTACATCTGAGTTTGTATTAGATGAATAATTTTATGAACAGTGAGTTACTTATTTCATAGCTCTGTATTGCTAGTTCTGGTTAGTCAAAAACTTAACATTATCCATATTCCTCATCAGCCCTCCTTTTAGTCCTTATCATAGTCAATTTGTTTACAGTTCTTCCTTTTGAAACTTTACTTACTTTAATTTTGATCCCTTACCTAAACCAATTAAGTATATAGTCACTAATATTATGGTAATTCTTTGTATGAAATTAAGGAACAGCGTTCTTAACATCAATTAAATAATTAAAGCAATTAAGAGTTTGAGGAAGGTAGAAATGCATGGAGAGACTGTAAGAAAGGCTTTGGATGACAGAGGAATGACTATAGATCAGGCAGGGGAAGTGGTGGTGGACAGGAGTGAATGGAGAATGCTTGTGAATAGTTGAGTGAACACGTGGTCATTTGGAGTAAGGGGTCGGGCGCAAGTTCGACTAGATAATAGTCCATCAGGCGCCTGGCCCGGGGAGACGATTAATATGAAGGGTGTGCCTGGAAGTGTGGTGGGAGGGCTTGTGGCTTTGGCTCCGCTGCATGTCTGCCTGCCGAGATCGGAACCTCTCCGGGTGGTCAGGGGCCGGGGGAGTGCTGGAGCGACCTTGGTAACCCTGGTCTCTGGGTCTTCTCCTGGGTGACCTGGATGTGTGTGAGTTTGTGTTTTTTATCGGTGTTTATTTTTTGTTTTATGTTGTTTTTGTGTTTTCCCTGCTCTTGCTCTGTCTTGAGTCGGCTACCCCCAAAATGGGGATTGGGCCTGAGCATATAGATAGATAGATAGATAGAAATGCATTTAACTTTGTATCCAGATATTAAGATAGTTTAACACTATTATTAATGATTGCACAAGATATACTGTATTATGGACACACTTTCTCAAATCTTTTTCTCAGTGCAAAGAAGACTGCAGTTTGTTGTCTAGCAATGCTTCAAGTTTATCCTCTAAGCTTAAAATAGACACCTGAATTGAGTAACTCCTTATCAAATTAATAGTTAATCATGTCCCATTATGCTATCGATCGATTGGTTAAGTTTGTTTTAGCTTTTAGTAGTGAAGGGTGTTAAAGTTTCCAATGCATTCCAAATATAAATGAAAGCTTTCAATAACATTTAAAAGAAAAAAAAAAGAAAAAACTTATGCACAGTAGTATTTTTCGGTTCTAAGATTTGGTGTACAAAAAAAATCCTTTTAATTTCATAAATGGTTGCTAGTTTTAGGGAATTAACCATCTTTTATAGTTTAGACTTGTGGTTTACCATTTAATTTTCGTATTACAGTAATTACCTTATTTTGGTTTCCTTAGTTTTAGTTTGTATCAACTTTTCCAGAACCTATTTTATCCTTTAGTAATAGAAACTTTTATTTATTATAATTATTATAGTTGATCATAGTGGTATCCATTATTGGCCTTATATTAAGAGAAACTCATAAGTAAATCAAAGTTTTATTATAACCAGATTTGCTAGTAAAATTCCCCGAGACAGACTCCATAAAGGTGCAGGGATTTTTTTATTTTTTTATTTTTTGGAGGGGGTGCCTACAATTTTTGTTCTTATGGTATATATATTTTGTCTTCCATAGACTTCAATCAAGTGGTTAAAAAACACCACCTAGACCCCCCTTCGAAGATAAATTTGTACAATGTCCCGCTTACTTTAAATTACAGGCTCGCAATCTCGCCAAAAAAACTCTAAATGGTACGAAAGGTCTGAAAGTGAAACAGATATGGGGGCGTAAAGTTTTAAAATCGCCAAACTAATGGCCTGAAAGTCAAAATCAATGGGGCTAAACACTAGAGAAAGGAGACTAGGAAACCGGGCCATTCCCCCTTAAGCAGATGCACAGTAGGATCCACAAGTATCCCTAGCTTCAGTTACCACCTGGAAACTCAAACCAGCAGTAGTCCAATTCTGTAAATGGAAAATATATTAAACCTTGGTTGTGGTCAAATTAAAGTCTGTAGTTCAGTCTGTTTTGTCTTCCCAATTCGGGCTCTGTCTCTAGTCTTTCCATTAAGTATAGAAACATTGACTGCCAAGGGATTCAATCTATCGTCAGCTACAAATTTAAATTACAGTGTCTGCTTATAGACTGTACAAAAGAGTACAAAGGAAATAAAGCAACAACAGGTCTGGTGACTCTTCTAGGCTGCTTGTCCTCCAAAACACTGAGGATCAATTGTCCAAACAGTGGTTTAGAGCGGGTAAGGGAATATTGGAAAGGGAACTACTGCCCTGGAACTAATGGCCGTGGCAGGATTAGGAAGTTAGTAGGGGACAGATGGGTTAGTAACTGAGGGGGAGGATAAAATAAAGTTATTAATTTACAAACTCAGTCGCGAGATATTTGTCTAGGCGAAGTTTAAATTAATCAACGGTGCTGCAGTGTATAACATCTCGAGGAAGCCCATTCCATAAGTTCACAACTCGATTGAAGACATTTTTAGCTTCGTGGGAGTTAAAAGATTTACCAATAATTTTGCACCCGTTTCCCCGTGTGTAATTAGATTGGTCGATAGGTGACTTACTTACTACAGTTCATATTGTCGATGCCTTTGAACACTTAATTAAGTCTCTTAATCTGCGCTGGGTTAAAAGAAATAAATTTAATTTTCCAAGACGCTCCTCTTACAGTTTGTTCTTTAGGCTAGGTATCATTTTGGTAACTACGTTGAACTCGTTCTAGCTTGTCTATATCTTTTTGGTAATAAGGGCACCAGGATTGAACACAGTATTCCAGAAGAGGGCGGACTAAGGAATTGTAAAGAGTTAGGATAAAGTCTTTGGATTTATGCTCGACCTGCCTATAAAGCCATTTATTTTGTTTTTCTTAAAAACTTCTGAACATTGTTGACGAAGTTTTAGGTTACTCGATATAGTTACTCCCAGATCGGTTTCTCGGTTTACATTCTTAAGCCGAGTGCCATTCATCAAATAGTTTGCTTTCTTATTTTGGTATCCGATATGTAGTACTTTACATTTATCCGCATTGAAACTCATTTGCGAAGATGATGGGGGTGGAAGAGGCAGGTAGTCAAATTAATTATACAGTACAAAGCAAATCTTAAAAGTGCCAAAGTAATAGTTAAGGGTAGATATCCACTGGAGGGACTTTTTTCTTGACCCCTTTCTCTCTCATGTCTAGCCCCATTGCTTTTGAGATTTTAAGATGTTTGCCCCATTAGTTTGGCGATTTTAAGAACTTTCATCCCATTTTAAGACCTTTCGTGCCATTCAGGTGTCTATTTTATCCTGGCGAGCGATAGCGAGCCTGTAACTTAAGAGGAAACAGCCATTGGCCGGGACATTTTTCTACCGAAAAATGTACAAATTAATTTTGAAAGGGACTAGAGGGGGTATAATTTTAAGCTTGCTGGAGGTCTAGGGAACAAACTAAATACCTCCCCTTAATAAAGATAAGGCCAAACTTAAGTATGGAAATTGCGATTTTGTTTAACTTAAAATGTGCTAAGCTAGATAAATAATGAATCTCAAATACTATTAGAGCGAACAAAGTTGAAAACCGCGGAACTAATGAGGGGGAGGGGGGTATAATGAGGGGGGGGGGGGTATAATGAGGGGGAGGGGGGTATAATGAGGGGGAGGGGGGTATAATCGCCAAGTTAAAATTAATCGTAGAAGCGTCAAACTAAGTGGAAGTTCTGAATCACCACACTAATGGATGAACAAAATGTAATCTACAATGGCAAAACAAATTTATAAATCGCCACCATAAGCGGACTTAACTTGAGAACTCACCCATACCGGTAGAAAGCCTAGGAGATAACGACCAGGTGCTCCAAAAGTCTACCTGAAGTAACCTGCTTCACACAAACGAATCAGATGAACCGAAACTTTGAACACAAGCATTTTCGAATCCTTAAACAAAATCGGAAAAACTGTAATGTGTAGTTGCTTGTAACCTACTTCACACAAACGAATCAGATGAACCGAAACTTATGAACACTAAAACCTTTTCGAAACCTTTGATTTTGATTTAAACAGTGTATTGTCATAAAGTACTGTACTGTACATCACTATTACAATCATATCATAGAAAAACAAATATATATATAGGCTAGTATAGCATTCAAAAGTCCTATATACCCTATGACAACGGGGAACTGATGCCATCCGACAGGCATGTCCCCTTGAAACTTGTTACACTAATACAAGTCGGTCATCAAAACAGTCATTAAAATGTAAAACTTGCAAACAAAGTCAACCAAAACTGGGACAAAGACAATATAAAGTCAAAACAACATATCAAAATCGCCGTGTGGAAACAACGCTTACTAAAATAAAATGTATGAAATGAAAGCACACAATCAACATAAAATAGTGCTCAAAAAGAAAACGAACCTAATGACAAATACCGTGTACAAGCAATGCCATCTAGAATATTAATCTGTTCACACTCAACAGTACTTTAAAGATTATTTATTTCAATATTCATCAAATATTCTTTAATCTTTCTTTTGGATATGTAGAAACTACAGTCTAAATTTATCTTATCCATTATATTATTCCATATGTAAACTCCTTTGTGCCTAAATGTGTTTTTTTCAATATATTTGTTCTGTCAATTGGAATATGTAATTTTTTATCTCTGCCTGGTTAAGGGGGGTGACCTGCTTTTTGTTATTTCTGTCCTTTTCTCTTTTTCTCTGGCTTGTATCCATTCGGCCCCATTCAGCCAACTATTTTAAGACGTTTATCCTCATCTAGGTGTCGATTTCTTCCTGGCGAGCGATAGCGAGCCAGCATTATATGAAGAAATCCGGCTTCGCCGGAGAAATTTTTCTCTCTAAAACTGTACAAATTTAGCCTGCTGTCAAACAAATAAAAAATATGCTGGCTCGCTACCGCTCACCAGTAAAACATTGACACGTGGATGGGGATAAACGTTTTAAAACAGTAGGCTGAATGGGGCCAAATGGATACAAGCCAGAGAAAGATAGAAAAGGACAGAACCAAAACAGGTCACCCCCCTTAAGTTAGCTATTTTTTTTTTTTTTTTTTTTTTTGGTATTTATTCATGTATTCATATATTTTTTTAATTTCCTCGCTAGACCTCCCTCAAACATGGAAAAACACCCCCTAGACACCCCCCCCCCCCTCATTAAGATAAATTTGTATATTCTTCGGTAGCAAAATGTTTAGCTTGTAATGATGGTAAAATAGTGATGTCTACGGTTTTAACTTTCAAGATAGTGACACCATTTGATAGTTTATTCTGGCTATCATTAGACGATTTTATGCAGTTTAAGAAGGATCTGTGGGAATTATATGGGTAAAGAATATGTTAATTAACCCTCTGCCTTCCATATACCCTTACTAATCTGAAGGAAATCGTCTAATAAGAGCCGGAAACGGAAAAGAAATGCGTATTGGATCTTGAAAGAGTTAATTTTCTTATAGCCCGAAACTCGTAAGTAGTCTATTGCTATAGATTTAAACCCCTTCGATATGGTAGCCGTAATAAGATGAAGTACTGTATCATATCCTCGAATACTGAAATTAATATATAAATCGTCGTCTCACTGAAGGTATTAACACTTTTAAGGGAGGTGACCTGTTTTTGTTCTGTCCTTTTCTATCTTTCTCTGGCTTGTATCCATTTGGCCCCATTAAGCCTACTGTTTTAAGACGTTTATCCCCATCCAGGTGTCAATTTTTTTACTGGTGAGCGGTAGCGAGCCAGCATATTTTGTATTTTTGTTTGACAGCAGGCTAAATTTGTAAATTTTTCGATAGAAAAATGTCTCCGGCGAAGCCGGATTTCTTCATATAATGCTGGCTCGAGCATTCGTGTTCGAACCGCGCGAAAAAAAAGGATGGTTCTCTGTCTCTAGCTCGACTTAAATACGAACCAATGACGAATCTGGCTGGGCAGCGTTGGGTTAGTGTTCACTGAGCGTTCGTGGAATAAGCATCTAATCTACGTAGTCCTCTCTGTCTACGTTAACCTCCAGACTTTCGCAATCATTTCATTACCGGCATGAAACTAAACTAATTGAATCGGTAGCCTAATATACAGGGTGTTCCAGTAATGCTTTTCATAAATTATATGGTGGACTCTTCAGACAAAAATAAGAATACATTACTCTATGAACATGAGGTTGAGTATTTATAATAACGGAGTTACACGATTTAAGTTAACGATAGATACAATGCTATTCAGTCCAAGGGGTAATGTTGCCATTTTAGTGGATTATATCCATTTGGCCTTCGCTATCGCTTGCTAGCCTCAAGATAGTGAGCAGTAGCGATCTGACTTTTCGGTAGAAAATATGTCTGGCTTCGCCGGTAGCAAAATCAAATCCGGCGAAGCCGGACATATTTTTGTACCGAAAAGTCAGATCGCTACTGCTCACCATCTTGAGGCTAGCAAGCGTTAAGTTACTCTTAAGTTACAGGCTAGCTATCGCTCGCCAGGAAAAAGTAGACGCCTACACGAAAGGTCTTAAAATTGACAGAAATGGGGCGAAAGTTATTAAAAATCTCCAAACTAATGGGGCAAACTTCTTAAAATCTCAAAAGCAATGGGGCTAAACATGAAGGAGAAAGGGGTCCAGAAAAAAATCCCTCTAGTGGAATCTCCCCTTAACGGTTTGTACCAACCCAAACTCTCTTTAAGCTGCTGCACACAATAGTGAACATTTATCTAGAAAAACCTATACAGGGTGTTCCAGAAATATGTGCCGAAAATCAGGGGATGTATTCCTGACACATAATTGAATGTAATATGTTCAATAATGTGTTCAATATGGTCGTAATTTACATTCAATTATGTGTCGGGAATACATCCCCTGATTTTCGGCACATATTTCTGGAACACCCTGTATAGACGTCGCCGGTACAGAAGGTGTTAACGAAATAATTATGTCTCCTGCTATATTGAAATTGCAGCTACGTAAGTTTAGTGGTGACTAATTTAAAATATTTGAATTTTAATATAAGATCTAATAATTTATAGCCTTTGAAATAATGGTGTTGCAAGTTTAGTTTAGTTTGCAAGTTTTACATTTTAAAATAATGGTGTTGGATACTGAAACATTTATTAAACGTAATTTTGAAATCGGTGTAAAGCTCTTGGCATTAATGCTCTGGAAAGGAAGAGTAACTAGTAAATTTATCTATCAGTTGCCTTAAGTTTCTATTCATAGTGCTGCTAGAGAACTCGCTACTGCCCTCCACCCAAGAAAGGGCCTACTGTGATTAAGGCGCTTATTGGATTCTACTTTCCTGGCGTGGTTCGTGGTGAGTATCTGTACGGTTTTAAGTTTTATTGCTTTGGACTTTGATAATAGTTATGAACATTAAAGAAACTTTAATTCGATTAGTTGGTCAAATAAATTTTGCATGTTTATAAAGTAAAAAAAAAAAATGGATTTTGAACATGGTTTTAGTTTGGAGTTCAATATAGCTTCGGACTCTCCTTAATTAATTCGGAATCTATATTGAACTCCAAACAAAAACTGACTTAATTAAGGGGAGATTTCCACTTGAGGGATTGTTTTCTGGATCACTTTCTCCCCCCTGTTTAGCCCCATTGCTTTTGAGATTTTAAGAGGTTTGCGTTATCTTGAAAGGGGGTCTAGGACAGTAGGTGGTATAATTTTAACCTTGATGGAAGTCTAAGGAACAAACTAAAAACCTCTCCTTAAGTTTGGTTTTTACTTTTAAAATCTGTTTTGACGTTAGGCTTTGAAATTTAGTATTGCTTTTCGTTACTATTTGTTTTAAATATTTTTAAAAATCGGTTTTGATATAGACTAGTTTAGAATTAAATTTGATTTTGACTTTAATATATAGCCTATAGGCCTATCTGGTTTGGACTTTTAAAAGTTTTGGAGTAGATATAGCTGGTAATATAATGCCAGGGCCCAACAATACGTAAATCAACCCTTAATCTTCTCCATATTCTTTATCTTTTTAATCAGACCTACTTTGGAAAAATCCTATTACCACTACTGCTAAAACTGCTTCCCATTAGCTAGGTATGCCAAAGTCTCGGTTTCTTCACCTCCGCACAGTCACGGTAGTTACAGGCAGCCTACCTTTTCTCCTTCATACACATAGAAATAAAATTATGACTTGTAAAGTGTCTTATTTGTCTTGGATGGCGTAGTTGAGCATGTAAGAGAAGAAAGAACTTTCCTTATTTGCCTGTTTTGGAAAATTCATGTTTTCTAATTAAGTCGGTTCAGTTCAGTTGAAAGTCGGGAAGTATTAAGGTCAATATTGAAGACGCAGCACAATATTGGTAGAAAATAATTTGACATGCCATTTTCTACATATTATACCTAACATATTTACATAATCAGATGTTTTAGGAAACTATTATTACTACTATTCTATAGGTATTTACTTTTTAATGGCCGCCTCGTTTGCTCGCCGCCATTGTTTACAGTGGGACAGCTCTTTGCCGTGACTTTCAGTCTATAGTGAGACATCTGGTGAGAATCAATGCGAACTATCAATCATCTCAGCCAATCAGTCAGTCACGTTACACTAAGTCACTCTGGTTCCTAATGCCACTGCCCCCTAGCGAGTAATTATAACCAATTAAAACTCTAGTCACTGTCACGTGATCCTTATCGACCAATCACAGCGCTACATGATACCATCCTCTTCCAGAATCATACGTTGTCTTATAATGGCTACCGTGTGTACTGGCTGTCACGACGAGCCAATTAAAATATTTGCTACCATCTACGACAATAAGATTCAGCTTTAGACATTTTCACTCACCATGGTTGCCTACCAACAAGTGTAAAGTGTCACAAATACTTTAGAGGAAAACGGTGGTTATGGAAATTTAATCATAGTTTTCACCCTTACACAAAAACCAAGAAAAGAAAGTGGTGCAATTATTCTGTGTATCACTCTAAAGGCTCTTTCTTAGATAGTTCGAAACTAGAGCCTTGGAAAGTCCTTGCATTTATTGTGTATTATCTAGATAAAGATTTTCGACATCGCCACCCTATTAGAAACTTAAAAAATAATATTCGCACAAGTGTAGATTGGCGCAGCTTTTGTGCGGAGGTGACACTGTCGTGGCTGGAACGCCAACCTCGTATTGGTGGCAAAGACATCATTGTGGAAATTGATGAAACGTTAGTAGTGCACCGCAAGTTTCAAGTTGGCAGGGTACTGAAACAAGTCTGGTTATTTGGCGGCATCAAACGACAATCCAAGAAAATCTTTATTGTGCCACTTATCGATGACTCGGATGAACCACAGCCCAGAAACAAAGAAACTTTGTTCACATACATTCACAAATATATACTCCCAGATTCCATTATTTATAGTGATCAGTGGAGGGCCTACACCACACTTCAGGACGAGGGCTACAAACATGCCACAATAAACCATTCTTTGAATTTTGTGGACCCTATAAATAGAACATTATATACACAAAACATTGAGAGGCTGTGGCTGGATGTGAAGCAATATATCAAGAGACCGGGGATACGCAAGCACTTTCTCAAACAGTACCTTGGCCGTTACTTGTTTGCCAAGGCTTATGGTGATTCTGCTTTCCATCACTTCTTACTTAAAGCTGCTACACTCTACAAGCCATTAGGCGAGCGTAATCGTCCCTATCCACCACCTGTTGACCCGGATGACCCAGACGACGATCCTCATTAAGGTTAGTTGGTATATAGTGCAGTTTGTATATATGAGAATCTTTCTAAATCTTCGGGGGTGAGGGGGGTTAGGCCCCCCTCAAGGACCGTGTAGGTTAGGTTAGGTTAAGTTGGGTTAGGTTTAGTTAAGTTATAAAAAAAATGTTTCCGCCAGATACAAATTATATAGCCCACTTTTTATTTACATAACTGCCAACTAATGGATTTTATGGCTCTCGAAAATCCAAAAACCCAAGCCAACTTTTTATTTACATTACTGTGCATTTCCAATACAAAAACACTTAAATCAGAGCCAACTTTGTCCAAACTTGGCTTGGGTTTTCAAGAAAATGGGTTTTATGGGTCTCAAAAATGCAAAAACCCAAGCCAACTTTTTAAATTACTCTATTTTCAATAAAAAAAAAAGTCAACTCAGAGCCAACTTTTTACCCAAAATGCGTTTGATGGGTTCCAAAATTAAAAAAAACAACAGCCAAATTAATATATACAGTATATCTACTTTACCCCACTATTAATATATATATCTACTTTACCCCACTATTTCCCTGATCTTCATAGCCCTCCCCACTATCGGGGTGCGTGTCTTTAGATTGTTGTGGCAATCGGTAAATTATCAATTCCTAATAAAAAAAAAAAACATACAAAACACTCAAACAACAAAAAACAAGAACCAACGAAAAAAACTCCATAAAAACACGTTGTGGGGTGTCTTCAATAATTACCAGTATTAATGCTTTTCCATCGGCACTTCCCTAGGCAGTTATATATTTTTTTATACAGTACTGTACTTGTGTCTTTGTGTCTTGCTCTTTTTCTGTTCATCTGTCTGTTAATCTTTCCTCTGTCTCTTGTTCTCCACATCTTGTATAGCCTATATTTTCATTTACTCTGTCGATATTTTTCTTTTTGAAAAGTAGATTCCCAATTACTTTATTTTCTTCATATGGTTGTTGTAGTCCTGGTTCACATCTTTCTTGATATGCTGGGCACCACAGCAAGAAGTGCTTCAGGTCTTCTCTATCGTTGTTGCATATATCACACATAGTTAATTCTATAAACCTATTTCTATCGTTTAATTTTAGATTAGTCCTACACTTAGGCCTATACAATATTATGGATTGCGTGTTATCATAAATCATCTCCCCTAATTTCAGTCTTGAAAGTTTTATATATTTCTAAACTACTCTTTTCATCTATTTCTCTCTTCTACTGATTTGTATCACATGTTTTTTTAATTTTTAATATCCTAAAGTTTTGTCACATTTGTATTTTCAAGGTTTAAGTCTTTAATATATTTCTTGATAAGTTGACCCCAAGTATCTTTCTAATTTGTTGGTTTCTCCTGTTATTCTTTTTAACAGTGCGTTGCTATCCTCTCCCAATAGATATTTTAAGTTTCCTTCCATTATCCTCGCCTCCATAGAAGAGGCACCAATCTCGATAATCTTGAAGGACACTAAATAAGCCTTATTAGAAACTATTTATTAGGGAAAATAGGCACCAATAGATTCGGCATATTTTTCTCCATATAGTCCGCATGGAGGATTTTAGTTATCAAGAAATTGAAAAATACCCACTTCACAGACAAATACACCAAAAATCTAAGTCAAAGCGGGGGTGTGGGGGCGGCAGCCCCCACCTATAATACTAGGATAGGTTAGGTAAGGTTGTTAGGTTAGGCTAATATCCTTTCAAAGGGGTATAGGCTAGTAAACACTAGGATAGCCTATACCCGGTCAGAGGTAAGAAGAAAAGTCCTGCAGTTGTCTCCTTGAATGCTACCCCTATCTCCCCTCTCAGTGTTGCTTTTTGAGCATATCTAAGAGCTCTTAAAATATGGCTGTATACGTACCTTATTTTCTATTTTCTATAATTTATATCTTTAGTAAATTATGTTTTGATAGCATAATGCAAATGCGCGGAATTTCGGTGTGAGTTCCTAGGCTAGTCCTTGGAGTGCCACATGTAGGCCTATTCGTTAATTTATTTGTGTTTAGAAGTAAAGTTGGTTTGTGGAAAAAATATGAATACCCAATTAGCCTATTCAGTAATTACCGCTGCAAACTAAATTACTGTGTTAAATAAGGTTGGAGAGCAAATTATTTTAAATTATCCACCGTATTTTGTTCATCCTAGAGAACTTTTTTTCCCCCACCGTACTGTAGATTAGGGTACCGGTATAATTGGGACTTAATGCAACTGTCTCTGAACAATGGCGGCGGTAGAAAACTGATTTCCGAAACTCTTTCTAATTAACACAATTTAATGATCTGACCTTTACCGTAGCCTCATGGAGCCCGCGCCACACTTAGACTATATTAAGTGTAGGACTCTAGGTGGTGCATTTGATATACAGTAGGCTACACATCTTGGGCACATCGAACCTCTGGCTCTAAGTAATCTCCAATGCTATTTTTTTTTTAATGAAAGTGGAAGAATTCACGATCTATAAATTAAGTTGTGAAAGATACAATCGCCAATAAACCCCAATGCGCACCTAAAACAATCGTATAGCCTACACCGGCAACACTTGCAGTTATCTGGTGAAAGTGAGCCTTGGTACAGTCGCGCTAATAAGTGATGTCTCGGCACCAATTATGTTTTGACCAATAATTGGTATCGGCAATATCTACACAGTATTTTTTTTTTTTGAGTGAGGTATAATATGTTCCTACATTTACCCACCCTATTCAACATCTGACAGACATTAATACAGCACAGAGCAAGCCAAACGTAATGACAGCTGGGACATGACTTATTAGCGTGACCGTACACTGAATCAACGGTGAAGCTGTTATATTTTATGTCATAATAGATTATTCGCATTGTAAACTACCGGTACCTGCCAATGCAATACTCTTAATGCGGGAGCTGCGTAATAAGAAAGTCTATATAGAAGCAATATTCAATGTATAGGACACTTTTCGTATTGTTTTTTAAATTTAAAACTTGAGCCAACCTGTGGATGTAAACCTAGCACATTTGATAGAATAAGAAACAACCCTACCTACCAGGTATTAAGTGTCCCTAGTACGTAGTATGTGGGATAAAAAGAACTAACCCTTGCCTAACCAGTAGTAAGAGTCCCTAGAACCAAAACTAACCTAGAAAGACTATTTCCTAACAACCCAAACTAGACCTAGTACATTGGATCTAGACTAACCCTTACCTTCCAGCTTTACCCTATTCAAAGTTGGCCAAAACTCGTGAACATCAACCTATATAACTAGCGAATGATTAGAGTAATGGAGCTTATATTTCTACCATTTGGGAAGGGTCAGCCAGGGAACAGTGGATACTTACAGCCCCTTTTTGAGTTGCAAAGGTTAGGGTTCACGATTTCTGGACTACGTATTTGGAACGGTAGGCTATAGTACGTGGGATAAGACTAACCCATGCCAATTAATACGTGGCACTGATACCTAGTACGTGGGATTGAAGAGTAGGCTAATTGTTAATTACCAGGTAGTGTCCTATTAGGTGGATATTCCTATTTTATATATCGCTCATTACGCATCTCTCTCATTACTTATTGACAGGTAGTATAAAATGCGGTGGTAACAACGGAGTCCACCACACTTAAAAAACGCGGTACACCTTTTCAAACCTATTTTTAAAGTTTAGCTTACTTCGGCATATAAACCTTAGCATGGTGATATCGGACTGGTTAGCCCTCCTTTATAATAGCTGAAGCTCACCTTTCATGTTAAATAATTAGCCTAAGTCTTAACAAAATTAGACTGAGTTCCGAAAAAATAAACAAACGTTCGATTGGTTGGATGAAGACTTCTCTTTTTACTAAAGTATTATTTTGTTAGTCTATTTGTTTCCAGCTGAGAGTAAATTGTCATATTTCTACCTTTGTAACTGAACTAGAAGGTGGATTTTGTAGCGAAATATGATGTTAATTATGAAAAGTTGGCATTAATAAGACACAGCCATAGTAGTTTCATATATTTCCATTAAGTATCGAGAAATCAGCTAATAAGAGATTCAATTTAAGATCAGCTGGGAAAAAAATGGAGTATAGTCACCAATAAAACTCATAATTACATTGTATTGTCCGTCCATAATAGCGTAATGTTTTTTTTGAGTAGGCCTAGTAAAATATATTATACTTTACTATCTGTATAAACCGAAGCCATCTGGGTAGGTTTCGAACTAGGCTACACTCCACGTGTTTATATCTGTCCGCGTCTCAGTGCCTCGTTAAATATCGCTTTATTGCCTTCGTTTTTGGAATATAAAGTGAATCCTGAAGGTCCGCCTCTACGGTAAGGGATGTTGAATACTGTAGTTGAGATGTAGGCAGTGAATGTATAGATAATAAGAAACTTCCATGGGTTTAATTCTGACTTTGATCAGATACCGGATCCATGGATAGTAATAGTATCGTGGATTCACGATAGTCAGTGGTATAACATAAGTTTTCTATGTATCATACCCTATAATTATACAGTATGAAACGATACAGTAGCCTATGTAAGCTTGACCGTGTGTAAGCTTAAGTTAAATAAGGCTTATTATACGAAAGTATAGTATTTAAGTCTTTAGAATGCATATATGATTTATCATATAGCCATGTCGTAATATAAAAGTGGTAAGATATTTATCGCTAGATATCCGCTACAAACTTAGCAGTACCTCGCTAGATTCGTAGCGCAAGACGATGACGCCTCGCGCACGCGCTAGAGCACATTTAGACATCGTCCAAGCAACACCTCCACTCATCAGTTCGCCGCGATCCTCTTTTCGGCTTTCATCCAGCTCTCTTCATCGAACTTCATCCAACTGACAGACCGACCGACAAGCTAAGCCATATCATGATTTAAATCTCTATTCATCATTATTTTAACCTAGCCTATACCCTTTTTTGTTGTTGCACCCTTGTGGTTTTGATGTAAACAACCAACCGCGTTCGGGAAGTAGCCATTTGCCTACCATCCATCAGTATTTCTAAATTACCTAACTACACTCCCGGTATTTGTTGTTCATTTAAATTTTATATGAGCGGACCTTTTCAGTCTAGGTAGAGTAAACTCAACTCCGTTAAATCCGCCATGGATATTTTTGTCTTAGGAATTAATGTTCTCTCCAGTCACCAACTCTACTCCTAAAATCGATTAATGAAATTAACAGACAGGAAGTTAGGTTTCTTATATAACATAAGTGACCCTTAGGAAGTTAGGTTTCTTATATAACATAAGTGATTGCCGTATAGCCTATGCCAAGACTGTCGAAAATTAATTATATGGGATATAGGCTATATTTCCCCCCCCCCCCCCCCCCCCCCCACACACACACACACCCTAGCTCAGCTGAATAGATCATTAAAAGGGGGTGGGGGACTAAGGGTTGGGGACAGTCCCAACTAATGAGTTAGGTTATGTTAAGTTTTTTTTAGATGATTTATGGCATAGGCCTAGGTTATGTTACGGTTGTTTAGATTAATGGCATTTAGGCCTATATCAATATTATTCGAAACAGTTTTTCAAACTAAACGAGAACGTAACCAGCAACTATTCTAACTCTTCCTATGACTTGGATTCAGACTTTATTCCTAACAATTTAGTTACAATATTATCTTAAAAATACATAATCTTAATGTTTTTAGATACCGGTACCGTACCGGTAGTTTAAATGTCCATATCAAAGTCTATGATTATAATGTAAATAATTTAGTTGGCCAATCTTTAATCTCTTGACAATATCGTAGTTATAATCATTGCATATTACTTAACTCTCTCAGACATATGACGCGCTTTTGAGCCTATTGGGGATACTTTAAAGCCTTTGTTACCATCCGGGGTATTTAGAAACCTTTAGTTTAGTTACTTCAAGCTCTGTAGTTGTCTTTGAGTTAGCTGTGTTGAGCCTATTGGGGATACTTTAAAGCCTTTGTTACCATCAGGGGTATTTAGAAACCTTTAGTTTAGTTACTTCAACCTCTGCAGTTGTCTTTGAGTTCGCTGTGGGCAGAAAACTAATTTTGGAGAGGTAATTATAAGAGTGAGAGAATTCTATTTCTTATTGCTAATCTGGCAACCTCTACGTCATATGAGTCTGAAGGGGTTAATCTCCAATAATTGAGCTTCCTAAAAAGTATTGTAACAAAGATTAGTCTTCAATACTCAGACTTCCGACAAGCAGTTTGTAATCCTTCATCTTCTCTCCATATTCTTGGTGTCTCTTTTTCTTCTGCTCTCACTTGGAAGGACCATATTACCAGTCTTGCTAAGGCAGCCTCCCAGAAGCTGGGTGTGCTCAACCGCCTTAGGGGGTTCTTTTCCCCAGCACAACTTCTTGCTCTGTACAGGGGCTCGGTTGCGTCCTTGTATTGAGTATTGTTCACAGGTGTGGGGAGGATCCTCTCACACCGCACTCCTAGACAAGTGGAAAGGAAGGACTTTCGTATCATTAACTCCCGTCCACTCACCAACTCTCTGCAATCTCTCTCTCCGCCATAATGTTGTATCTTGCTATTCTATGGCTATGATAATCTGTGTTCCTCAGAGCTCTCCCAGTGTATACGACCTCCGCTACGTAGGGCACGTCATACCAGTCTTGCAACACAATCTCACCCCTACTCTGTGCAACTCTCTAACCCAAGAGTGTAAAGTTATTCTCAGACTTAATTCTATTCAACAGATGAGCTCTGGAACTTCCCAGAATCAGTCTTTCCCTCTTCCTAAGACTTAAATTGCTTCAAACTCTGTGTGTCCAGGCATTTTGGCTCTAACGTCCCTTGATTTTGGCCCCGTCGCTCTGGGGGAGGCACTCTACAGGCAGTTCTGCCTTTTTCATCCCTCACTTACATAGAAAGAAAAAAAATATCCACCCTGTCGACCGTACAGTCCCTTCTGTTTAGTCTTTATTATTAACCCTCTCAGACATATAACGCGATTTTGAGCCTATTAGGGATACTTTAAAACCTTTATTACCATCAGGGGTATTTAGAAACCTTTAGTTTAGTTACTTCAACCTCTGCAGTTGTCTTTGAGTTAGCTGTGGGCAGAAAACTAATTTTGGAGAGGTAATTATAAGAGAGAGAACTATTTCTTATTGCTAATCTGGCAACCTCAGAGTCATAGAAGTCTGAAAGGGTTAAATTTGCCAAGTTAGAATTAGTTATTCCAGTTCCTAGTGTCTTTGGAAATGATAATAGGACAAATGCCATGCCATTATTTGTTTATTTTCCTGTTATTTTTAATGTAGCCTATATTCCAATCTTAAGCCCAAATAGCTCGTTTGAACCCCTGACCTGGCTGTCTACAACACCCACGCTACTGGGACATGCGTGACGTCACACGCAGACGGAAGGACAACGTGAACATCTAGGGGGGGGAGATAAAGACAAAAGAAAGGTGGGCTCCCTTAAGCAGGTAAGTCGCCTCTGAGACTGGCGTGTCTCAGCCACTTCATGATCCGCCATACCTGTACCAGGTGTACCGGTCACTAATGAAGGTAAGAGTCTCTAACTATTTTTAATGAATATAAGTTTAATTTTATATAATTAAACTTGGCGATTTTCATGAATATTCCTTGCTTAATATGATTAAAAGTTCTGAAAAGTAGTTTAAAAATTGGCTCTTAATATATTTTGTATATATTGTATTACATCTGGAGACTGAAAGATGTGACTCGTGACTGTGCATTGGACCATGTGATGGCCTTTTTACCTGCAGACACCTGTTTAAGTGACCAGAAGCATGCGTACGTGACTGAGGAGAGTAGAGCTGGGCGGATATCACTGCAGTCTCCCCCCTTTCTCCCCCCTACATGGGAACACCTGTGGATCGCGCACCTGCCCCTCACCTGTGGTTGGTAGACTCAAGCAGCCTGTCTGCCGATTGGTGACTGCCTGTGTGACCACTACTCGTTAGTTCGTGAGTTAGTGACTATTAATTAATATGTTGTGAATACTTAACCTCATTTGATTTAGGATTTGTGATTGGATATAGTAACTAATTTATCTGGCTGACATTGTAGTAAAGTTACTTAAATTATTTGATGTAATGCTATAGTTTCATTAGTAATTAAGCATTGTAAGAAGTCTTATTAATTTATATTGGGACTTAAGGTAAAACAATGTGAGCTATAACTTTATTCAATATAATTAAAGTGGAACTGAAACTGATACGAAACGATCCTGAAATATTAAACTTATATTTAATTCATAATTACTTATGTTGTTTAGTTGTAAAATACTTTTATTTCTGTTTGTATAATACAAATCATTTTATATATGACTTTCTAGATTCCCTGATAATCTATCCTATTGATTAATTAGAAGTCTTGCCGTAATAAGTAGCTTCTCCGCTGTCACTAAGTTTTTGCTGTCACTGTTAGTCTGTCGGATGTTTAATATGGTCAGTAAAGGCAACTTTTATCTCAAACTATTGATGCTTGGATAGTGCAGATACCATTTATTGATAAAAATATACTTTGTGCCGCAACCTCGCTTATTTGGCAGACTGTTGTCCCTATATGTCTATATTGACCCTCTCAGACATATGACGCGATTTTGAGCCTATTGAGGATACTTTAAAGCCTTTGTTACCTTCAGGGGTATTTAGAAACCTTTAGTTTAGTTACTTCAACCTCTGCAGTTGTCTTTGAGTTAGCAGTGTTGAGCATATTAGGGATGCTTTAAAGCCTTTGTTACCATCAGGGGTATTTATAAACTTTTAGTTTAGTTACTTCAACCTCTGCAGTTGTCTTTGAGTTAGCTGTGGGCAGAAAACTAATATTGGAGAGGTAATTATAAGAGTGAGAGAACTCTATTTCTTATTGCTAATCTGGCAACTTCTTCGTCATATGAGTCTGAAGGGGTTAATCTCCAATAATTGAGCTTCCTAAACCGTATTGTAACAAAGATTAGTCTTCAATACTCAGACTTCCGACAAGCAGTTTGTAATCCTTCATCTTCTCTCCATATTCTTGGTGCTTCTTTTTCTTCTGCTCTCACTTGGAAGGATCATATTACCAGTCTTGCTAAGGCAGCCTCCCAGAAGGTGGGTGTGCTCAACCGCCTTAGGGTGTTCTTTTCCCCAGCACAACTTCTTGCTCTGTACAGGGGCACAGTTGCGTCCTTGTATTGAGTATTGTTCACAGGTGTGGGGAGGATCCTCTCGCACCGCACTCCTAGACAAAGTGGAAAGGAAGGCCTTTCGTATCATTAACTCCCGTCCACTTACCAACTCTCTGCAATCTCTCTCTCCGCCATAATGTATATTGCTATTCTATCGCTACTATGATAATCAGTGTTCCTCAGAGCTCTCCCAGTGTATACCACCTCCGCTACGTAGGGCACGTCATACCAGTCTTGCAACACAATCCCACTCCTACTCTGTGCAACTCTCTAACCCAAGAGTGTAAAGTTATTCTCACACTTTCTTCTATTCAACAGATGAGCTCTGGAACTTTCCCAGAATCAGTCTTTCCCTCTTCCTAAGACTTAAATTGGTTCAAACTCTGTGTCCAGGCATTTTGGCTCTAACGTCCCTTGATTTTGGCCCCGTCGCTCTGGGGGAGTCACTCTCTACAGGCAGTTCTGCCTTTTTCATCCCTCACTTACATAGAAGAAGAAAAAAAAACTATCCACCCTGTCGACCGTACAGTCCCTTCTGTTTAGTCTTTATTATTAACCCTCTCAGACATATGACGCGATTTTGAGCCTATTAGGGATACTTTAAAGCCTTTATTACCATCAGAGGTATTTAGAAACCTTTAGTTTAGTTACTTCAACCTCTGCAGTTGTCTTTGAGTTAGCTGTGGGCAGAAAACTAATTTTGGAGAGGTAATTATAAGAGAGAACTCTATTTCTTATTGGTAATCTGGCAACCTCAGAGTCATAGGAGTCTGAAAGGGTTAAATTTGCCAAGTTAGAATTAGTTATTCCAGTTCCTAGTGTCTTTGGAAATGATATGACAAATGCCATGCCATTATTTGTTTATTTTCCTGTTATTTTTAATGTAGCCTATATTCCAATCTTAAGCCCAAATAGCTCGTTTGAACCCCTGACCTGGCTGTCTACAACACCCACGCTACTGGGACATGCGTGACGTCACACGCAGACGGAAGGACAACGTGAACATCTAGGGGGGGGAGATAAAGACAAAAGAAAGGTGGGCTCCCTTAAGCAGGTAAGTCGCCTCTGAGACTGGCGTGTCTCAGCCACTTCATGATCCGCCATACCTGTACCAGGTGTAGCGGTCACTAATGAAGGTAAGAGTCTCTAACTATTTGTAATTAATATAAGTTTAATTTTATATAATTAAACTTGGCGATTTTCATGAATATTCCTTGCTTAATATGATTAAAAGTTGTGAAAAGTAGTTTAAAAATTGGCCCTTAATATATATTTTGTATATATTGTATTACATCTGGAGACTGAAAGATGTGACTCGTGACTGTGCATTGGACCATGTGATGGCCTTTTTACCTGCAGACACCTGTTTAAGTGACCAGAAGCATGCGTACGTGACTGAGGAGAGTAGAGCTGGGCGGATATCACTGCAGTCTCCCCCCTTTCTCCCCCCTACATGGGAACACCTGTGGATCGCGCACCTGCCCCTCACCTGTGGTTGGTAGACTCAAGCAGCCTGTCTGCCGATTGGTGACTGCCTGTGTGACCACTACTCGTTAGTTCGTGAGTTAGTGACTATTAATTAATATGTTGTGAATACTTAACCTCATTTGATTTAGGATTTGTGATTGGATATAGTAACTAATTTATCTGGCTGACATTGTAGTAAAGTTACTTAAATTATTTGATGTAATGCTATAGTTTCATTAGTAATTAAGCATTGTAAGAAGTCTTATTAATTTATATTGGGACTTAAGGTAAAACAATGCGAGCTATAAGTTTATTCTATATAATTAAAGTGGAACTGAAACTGATACGAAACGATCCTGAAATATTAAACTTATATTTCATTCATAATTACTTATGTTGTTTAGTTGTAAAATAGTTTTATTTCTGTTTGTATAATATAATTCATTTTATGTGACTTTCTAGATTCCCTGATAATCTATCCTATTGATTAATTAGAAGTCTTGCCGTAATAAGTAGCTTCTCCGCTGTCACTAAGTTTTTGCTGTCACTGTTAGTCTGTCGGATGTTTAATATGGTCAGTAAAGGCAACTTTTATCTCAAACTATTGATGCTTGGATAGTGCAGATACCATTTATTGATAAAAATATACTTTGTGCCGCAACCTCGCTTATTTGGCAGACTGTTGTCCCTATATGTCTATATTGACCCTCTCAGACATATGACGCGATTTTGAGCCTATTGAGGATACTTTAAAGCCTTTGTTACCTTCAGGGGTATTTAGAAACCTTTAGTTTAGTTACTTCAACCTCTGCAGTTGTCTTTGAGTTAGCAGTGTTGAGCCTATTGGGGATACTTTAAAGCCTTTGTTTCCATCAGGGGTATTTATAAACCTTTAGTTTAGTTACTTCAACCTCTGCAGTTGTCTTTGAGTTAGCTGTGTTGAGCCTATTGGGGATACTTTAAAGCCTTTGTTTCCATCAGGGGTATTTATAAACCTTTAGTTTAGTTACTTCAACCTCTGCAGTTGTCTTTGAGTTAGCTGTGGGCAGAAAACTAATATTGGAGAGGTAATTATAAGAGTGAGAGAACTTTCTTATTGCTGATCTGGCAACCTGTCATAAATGGGTGAAAGAGTTAAGACCTTTCCTATCATTTAGGTGTATTTTGTTTTCGTGCCGAACGATAGCAAGCCTGTAATTTTGAGAAAGTGGCCGCAAAATTTGCAAATTTATCTTTAAGGGGGGTCTAGGGAGTTTAAGCTTTAAGGTCTAGCGAGGAAACTAAAAATTAATGACTAAATAAATGTACTAGAAATATTCAGTCTTTAAAGCCCTTTCATCATAATTTCAAGGAAAGTTGGAAAAATAATTAACCGAAGTACAGAATTTAAGTTGGAAGCAGAGTTTTGAACGGCTCATAATTCCATAGCAGCTTATATATTTCAGGCCTTAAGATTAGGGCCCATAAGTGAAATAAAGCCTTGCAATATGATCAACTACCGGTATATAATCTTATTTTGAAAGTTTTAAATTATAATTGTATTCTCCTAATCTGTACTGTAAAATACATAGTGAAACTCTGTAGTGGGTTCAATAAGGGTTATGAAAATATATATATATATATATATATATATATAAAAAAGCGGGCCATGTCCCCTTAAGGTACCCCCCTTGAATGTTTTAAAATGGGGTATGATTTCTGGGTGTGAATAACTGACTTTGCGGGATTTATTTTTTCTCACAGCTCGCCTCCAATGGTGAAGAGGAGGGCGAAGTTGGTGCACCAAACCCGCCCATCAAAGGAAAATTAGTATACTTATTTGATTTATCTTTATGTACAGTTGCCTTTGTAAATTGTTCTTCTAGTGATGTTTAGTACGAAAGTATAATTAGTTTAAATTATCAGTTCACTAGTCCTAAGCATTAACCACTGCATAAGTGTTCTAATTCAATCATGCGAATTATATTTCAATGTATAAGATCACGGGTAGGGACGAAACTTTAAAAACTAGTATCTTTCACACTTTTAAATATTTGTTATAATTTATCTAATTAAATTTTAATAAAAAATATATTTTCATTCACTTTGTTCGTAATAAGTATGCCTTTAATATATCTATCTATTGCCGGACGCCTTGCTCCTCTTTAAGAGGGTGGCCATACACAAAAGTTGTGGACCCATTTTTCGTAAAGTGTTTAGCCCCATTATTTGTTTTATATTTTTAAGACTCGCCCCATTAGTTTGTTGCTTTTAAGACCTTTCGACCCACTTTTGTCAATTTTAAGAAATTGTGCAATTGGTATTTATTGATAGTAGTCAAGTGGTGCCCGTTTCCCTAGTAATGTTAAATGAATAAGGACTTGTATACCTGTACCTGCCACAGGATCTTTATTGAGGACAAAAGTAAAAGTTGCAGGAACAAAAATGTATATAGGCCTAGAGGAACAGTGTTTACATGCAGGAACTTTAATAAGTATATGAAGTATTCTCCATATAGGGAGACATATCTTGGTCCTCCCAGTTCTCTAAGGATCGATTAAATGTTCAAATCCCCAAAGTTTAGTTCAGGTCAAAGTGACTCCTAGTGATAGCATACAGGACACTCATACGACAGAGCACTGAACTTTGTAAAAGGTAGCGAAGAAGTCTTCATATTAATGTACACTGAAAGTAATTTAACATTAAAGGTAGAGAAAAGTAGATTTAATATACTTTATATAATTCAAATTTTAACTGTTAATAACTTCAAATTCAACAACTGATTTCGTGATTTAATTCACAAGGATGATATTCTGACATTGTTTAAGGCGTAAAGTATATTCACACCTTAAGATCTAGAAGTCCTGAGAAAGATTTTAATGGGGACTTAAGAATTTAATTATTTGAAGATGGGTCTCAAATTATATCGAACACTGCCTTATTTCCTTCCTGAAAGATAACCAACTAAACTCGGCCTTTGAATCTGAATTGTTAGTCTTTTGGGTAGTTTCCTATTACGGTGTAATATATTTTAAAATATTCATAATCCATAAACATAGTTCTTGCAAAGTAATTGCCCCAGTCATGATAATTTGAGTTCTGAATTCAAAGCAGTAGTAGAATTAATTATTAAAATTGTTGAATACCACTCCATTAATGACTAACTCCGTAACTAACATATATTTGTAATCCACAGATGTCGTCCTGGTGTGTGGTAGCCAAGCGGGCTTCACACGCAGAGGTGAAAGGCGTTTGGTCTTCACATGATATATCTTCACATGGTAAACACATCTTCTGAAGCTTAGTCCTCCAGTTACATTATCTTTTGGGGGTCAGGCATGTTGACTCTCAGTCAGATTGTAAATCCCCGTAATCCAATATAGGTATAAGTGGATGCTGCGCTATGGCACTTGCTGGAGCTTATAGAAGTGAAGTAGTCTCCCTGGGAAACTGCTATACACAGAATCCTAGTTCGTATCAAAGATTTGCAGGATGTTGAGGCTAACTTGATCAAATGGCGATTTTTTTTTTTTTTTTGGCCATGTACAACGCAGCTTTCTATAGCTATTCTGGCCTCCTCCCTGACGCGCCGTCAAAACAATAGTCCCATTCTTCTGACTACACATTAGTGAGTTTCATTTTTGTTTATCTTCTATGATTGTTTTTGCGAGAATAACTTTGTTACGTAATGTTATGATAAAAAGAAGCCCAATAAAAACTTAAAGGTCAATTCCACTGACTGCGCATATTCAACGACAGTTAATTTTATTTAACTATTTTTAGAGTAAGTTAAGCTACCCTAATTTAGTTTAATATAAGAAAATTTTACTAAAAAATTAGTTGCTATCCAAGTAGGCTAGAGCGTCGGATATCCTGTTTAAGGGGACCAAACTGCAGCTAAAGTGGCGACTTTAATATTTGTTCTATTTGCATGAATGTTTTATACAGTATGTTGGACTGGATAAGGGCACTTCTGGCAAAGTTTGATAGAATTTGGCTGAGTAGTTTTCAGGAAAAAAATAAAATCGGAAAAAATAATAGGAAAAAAATGACCTACACTAAATAGAAACTGACCCTAGTGTCCATCCGATTCCAATAATATTTAATCCCTGTACTAATGACCCACACGTATAAATATTTAATCCCTGTACTAATGACTCACAGGTATAAATTGGTTGTTCAGATATTTAATATTTCTCTGTTGCCGAGAAATATTTCAAAAAAGTTTTAAAAAGAAGTCTCCGACTGTTTCCCTCAAAATAAATCATAATCATTGTCTACCATAAGAATGTTTTACTGGCATATTATATTTGTAATCCTTTCACGAGGTGTAATCAGAATTGTAATATTACAAATTAATGGAGTAATAACGCTAAAAGTACCAATAACTGTAGTTTAGAGATCTGGCCCGTTTTCTGTAGGGAGGTAGAATTCATGCAGTATGTACCCTGTAAAGTTAGGATAAACAAAAAATTAAATGACATGGTATTTTATTAGATATGGTAGTCGTATTAGGTCTCCCAACAATCTTAAGAAAGTTAGAATTATGGGTCAGTTTTTATGATCTTACAATGTGATAAAATGGGTAAAAATAATGCATTTGGGAGTTTCTTTGATTTCTGTAAAATAATGTTCAGTAGTCTTTAACCAGGGAAATGCGATAGGCCTCACGGATGGTACGGTATTTAAACTTCTAAAAAGAGCCCTTCAAATACTGCGCCAGTGCCATGAAATTTATCAAAATTGGCTGACGCATTGAAAATAGTATAGTCAACTGGGGAAAATTAGCCTGATTATTGCGTATTTCTGTGACTTGTATTTTTTTTTTTTTTTTTAACAAAGATGTTGAGTATTGTATGTGTAGCTGGTACAGTGGGGTATACAATCCTAGCATTAAGGGGAGATTTCCACTTGAGTGACTTTTTGTAAGAACTCTTTTTTCTCCCTCATGTTTAGCCCCATTGCTTTTGAGATTTTATTTTGCCCCTTTTCTGTCAATTTTAATGCCTTCGTGCCATTAAGGAGTCCATGTTGTCCTGGCGAGCGATAGCGATCCTGTAATTTAAGAGCATCCCGCCTCCGGCCGGGAACTTGTTTTTTCCGAAAAATTTACAAATTTATCTGGAAAGGGGGTCTAGGGGGTGTAATTGTAAGCTTGCTGAGTAGGGAAAAAACTAACTACCTCTCCTTAAAGACCATTAAATGCATTCCATATATTTATTATAAATGTAATAAAGGTGTCTGAATTTGGACAGGATTTGGGGCACTTTCGGACACCTAGCCTGAATTTGGACATGGATTTAAACTACATTCGGAGGACTAACCAGTGATCTCAGTATAGATTCAAACCTTTCAGGAGTAAACTCAAGACATTTTTGAAAATTTGAAGTATTATCACACTCCTTTTCCTTTGTACCCACACCCCATGGGTTAAACAAAATAATCCCAATGTATGCGAAAAACCTTCATGCGTGGGATTGAACTTGGGTCACCTGGGGTGGGCTTACGTTCTCCACTACAGAGCCGATAGTACGTAGGTAAAGCATATGTGATATGAAATCGGCTTCTAGTGGTTAAATGGAGCCAGATCTATTTAGAATGTCTCTAGTTAAACACGTCAGTACCATCTATGGTATGAGAGTGTACAGCAGTCTAGTATTAATATTTTGTTTTGTTCGCAGATGTGAAAAGGGGTCAAAGACTTCTACAATGGTTGGAGGTGTTGGGGGATGCTGCTGTTGGCAGTCCTCGCTCTGATTTTGTTAGGGCATCTCTAGTTGCAAAATTATAATTGCATTTACTTAGAACTTAAAGCCTTAATTTATATATATATTTTAATACAGTATTCAAATCTTGCACTTTTGATAATTATCAATTTCAAAATTAAATTGGGCTAAATGCTACTAGTCACGATTATTAAAGTAAAAAATAATTTGGAGGTAAACTTCAAATGTCTTTAATTAAGCAGGTTATAGGGCTCTGATCACTATCTATCTATCTACCACCAAATACATCACCTGCAAATTTTCGTAAATTATTTTATTTATTTAAATTGAGAAATATACACCGTTCCTTAAATTTAGAGTAAAAAGGAGGAATATTAAAATATTGCACTTGCATTGAAATTGTATTTGTATTAAATTAAAATACTATTGGTCCATATTAGTTTATTTTTAGAGTTTTACATTGCAATTTTTGTATTAAATATTAAATTAAGAAATAATCTGACTCGATATTGTTAAGGTATAAAATTCAAAGGTAATCAATAGTTAAAGTATAAAAGTAAGGATTATATAGCGGTTTTATATATATATATTATATATGGCGGTTCGTTCGTGGCCACCCCTTCGGGGATCACGGCGTCAGGCAATAGATAGATTATATAGCGGTAGATATTAAATTTACAGGTATTCTTAAATTCTGCAGATAAAAGAAGACTCGGACGTCTGCTTCACCACCACCACAACTACCACCACTACCACACCACCTCTACCACGATCACTCCTATTATAAACTCCAGGTATGTGTAGGATATTATGGGGCCGTTATTTCAAGCTGCATATAGCCTAGTAAAGGACTTTATAAATTTGTTATTAGAAAGGCAAAATGTGTAATTTGTGTGGATTACAGTTTATAAAGTAATTAAATATAACTTTATTTATGATTTAAAGTACCGTACTGTACTGTATGAGATTAAATAAACGCCAAACTGTATTTCTGGATTACTGCCTAAAATATTAACTTTTAGAATAAATTAATTAGGATGAAACCTAAGCCTATATTTTTGATTAGTTGTCAAATAATAGAAGTAATTATCATCCTGGTAACCAACATTATGTAGTTGAGAACATGGTCCTTTATGGCCTAAATTAGTGTGCCTCATATTGTAATAGAAGTACCAACTCTTATATTGTTAACTTGACTGCCACTATGAATTTTAACAAACATCCTAGGGAGATACCTTCTAAGAATGCATCTTCGTGCAGAGGGTTTAAAGTTGGCAGCACAGGAGTCTTGTATTAGTCCGTCTTAAATATTGCTAAAGATAATATAGACTTTACTTATAATTTCACTTAATTTTGTTGAAACTAATTTCGAAATGTTTTGTACAGTAAATAACATTAATATAAATTAATTCCAGTTACCGTTTTATAAATAAATTTTCCAGTATAGACAGAAACACTTATATTTATCTGATATGAGACTTTTTCATTCATATAAGGAATAAATTTCATAAAATGACAGAGTATAGGCTATCTAGATAAAGCCATGTACATTGAGGGTGCTCCTCGCGGATAAAGTCATCGCCCATTGGGGTGAGGGCATAGCAGGTGGTATCGTCAGTTACCGGTACCAAGGCAGTTAAGACGGTCTAACGGGTGGGGACTGTCTCTAGGACTCATGTTCTAAAGTTTCTAGGCGGATTGCTGCTGTCGCTTGCTTCTCAAGCTTGCTATGACTGAGGTCAACATGACCCCTCGGGGTCGTGGAATTAGACCTGGATGATGCAGTTTTGCACCATTGTACGGCCCTACACTCTCAATTGCTTTACAAGTCGCTTTGTCTACTTAGTTCGTATGCTTAATTTAATATTTAATACTTGCAAATCAACCAAAAATAACCTTTAGTCACTTCAGATGAAAATGTTAAGTGTTTTACATTTAATGCAAAAATAAACTCCATTCCTTATTGAGAACTTTTAGTAAAGTAAAAAGATAAACTTGCCAAAACAAAGTAACTCATCCCAATAAATGGAAATACGACTAATTTAGTAGCTATTATTTCAGTTAGCGGATATCTTATAGTTCCTCCTGTGTTGCAAGTCATTCCTAAGGCACCCATGTAGAACATGGAACAGTCTTTTATTGATATATAATTGGGAAATGTTACTCTAACCTTTCTATTGACGTCAATGACGTCTACAATAAGTCCTATGATTTTCAATATTGTTAAAAGGGTTAACAACCTTTTGTATACAGTTAATGTTTACTCACTTAAATCTCTTGAATTAGTTTTGGTTACTGTCCATTAAAGTTGTTTCTTGTTTTGTTTAAATAATAGACTTAAATTGCATATCTGCTCTTAAAAGTACTTTTAATTACTAATTTGAATGTTTATAATTTAAAGTAAAGTAGTTTATTGTAAAGTATGATATAAAGTATATTTATAATTTAAAGTAAAGTAGTATATTTGAAAGCTTGATATAAAGTAATAAAGTATAAACTAAAAATTGTAATAATGCTTCAACGGTTTATTGTATCTTATGCTGTAAATTAACTTTTGCTGTCTAGTACAAAGTAGTATTTTTGTCAGTAACTTTGTTTTAAATTTTAAGTGGGGACTTACTGTATAGCAATATTGCGCCGGTAAATTTAATTTTCGGGGTTCGAAACCATGTTCCTAAGAACAATGAATGCTATAGTCTGTGATTTTGAAGGTGGCGAAAAAGTTAATGTATTAAATTATTTACGGCCAATACAGTAAACTACGAACTTCACAGTAATATTGCATTAAAATAATAATTTCCTTTATTAGTGATAATGGCAACGTAGTGATTGTGATTAAAGTTTTGTGTTGTATTTATATTACTTGTTTTGGTTTGTTTATTTTGAAAGTTTTAAATTATAATCTTGCATAAGAGGCATAGCGGTTCATTAATTATCGGATCTAATGTTAAGGAATAAACTTTTCGCCATGTTTAAAAATAATGGATTCTAGCTATTGGCAAGTCAGGTGTTTGTTTTTGAATGTCTAAGTTTAACACATTAAGGAAGCTACAATCTTTAAATAGTTCACTGGTAACCTTGTTCAGAAACTATAAATTGTAAGTTGCAACCACTTAAGGGGAGGTATTTAGTTTGTTCCCTAAGTTTTCATCCAGCTTAAAATTACACCCCTAGACACCCTTTAAAGATAAATGTGTACATTTTTCGGTAGAAAAATTTCGAGGCCGGTTGCTCATAAATTACAGGCTCGCTATCGCTCGCCAGGAAGAAATAGACCCCTTAATGGCACAAAAGGTCTTAAAATTGACAGAAATGGGACAAAATGTCAAAACTACTAGGGCGAACATCTTAAAATCTCAAAAGCAATGGGGCTTAAACATGAGGGAGAAACGGGTCCAGAAAAAAATCCTCAAGTGGAAATCTCACCTTAAGTGTTCATGATTTAATAGCTTGTGAATAAGGTTTCTATTGTCAGAAATATGTAGGTTAATGTCTAAATTTCAAACTTTATCTTGAAGTACAATTTTATACTTAATGTTGGTTTAGTATTTATTTAAAGTAACTTTTGATCACACTTTGTTGACATGGCTTTTATTATTTGATGTAATTTGTTGCTTTGCTCAAATGTAGTGTAAATTTAATTGGTCTGAAAGTTTTAATTGCTTTGTTCTTAAAGACATTTAAATTGTTTTGCTCTGTAACTTTAATAGTTGCTCTTGAACTATATTTTGATACTTTGGTCAGTTAAATGTAAATTAGTTTGCGTAACTCTTCGACCTTTAAGTTTGCTGTCGTAGATGTGCCGAATAAATGTGTGAAATCTAGAGACTATGGTTATCAGTGAACTATATTTAGATTGTACAATAAGAGTTGGTACATAGATTACAAAATGAGGGCAATGTTTGAATTTGTAGTGTTGAAGGCTATAATTGCGTAAAAGTTTAAAGAAATTTAAGATTTAATTTATTTTATATTTGTTCTCCGGATTTAAAGTAAAGCCAATTAATTTGTATTTAATTATTTTCTCCGGATTTAAAGTAAAATTCAGTCTATACAAATTTTGGAACAAATGGTTCGAAATGTCTACAGCATTCCATTACGGTTCAACTAGGTAATTTTAAGGTAATTTTAAGTTAATAATTTTAAGGTACTGAAAATGTATATGTAGGTAATTGATACTAATTTGGCAGAAAAATCAAACGGTTAGTCATTGCTAGTTTTATCCTGGTGTGAAATTAAATTAGTCTTTGAAATTTTTAAATTTTATTCTGGCTATAGTTAGAGTATTTGAATATGCTTAGAAAATGTCTATATTTAAAAGGGTAACTGTTAGGTCATGTGAAGTTATAGAAAACTTCTTTATATTTAAAAGGGTAACTGTTAGGTCCTGTGAAGGTTATACAGCATCCTCATTTATGATAGTCAACTAGGAAACTATGCTTAAGGATGGCTTTAGGTGAATTCATATTTTTTCACCAACCAACTTTACTTCTAAACTAGATGAATGAAATAACAAATACTCGAACCTAGGATACTCTCACCGAAATTCTGCGCATTTATGAATTGCGATATGAAGGCTGTAAATCCCTAGTAGATTGTTGAAACCTGCTCCCTATGTCAGACACAACAGAAATTTGTAAATAGATTTCCTACTTCTCAATAGTCAGTTTCCTTTTGCTCACTCGGTTCCTCTCTCAAAGGTAGGCTATTGGCATTTATCCACTCGATCACTCAATGTTCAGCAGTTTAGTACTTCTGCTATAGAACGTGCTTTACATAAATTTATCTCTCTGCATTCTCGTTTTAACATTTCTCGGCACATGACCATACCACCTCAAAATATTTATCTTGATCCATTCAGCCGCTACGCATTAAATACCCGTAGTTCCCTGCCCCTCTTGAAAAAAAAGCACATACCCCCTATTGCTGCCTCTGTAAACTTCTAAAAGATAGCCTGTCCTCATAGACCTTAACCTCTTCTGTCTGTAGCAGCACCGTTCTTTTAACTTTATTCTGGCTACTATTAGACTATTTTATTCAGTTTAAAAAGAGTCCAGCAATCAAAGGGTTTCTAAGTACTGCATCTTGGTTTAGCATTTTAACTAGGACACGTGCTTAAGCTGCACAGATCATAGTTTAGTTATAGTTATTGCATTCATGTTTATATTATTATTATATGTAGGTAAAGTCTAGTTAAAAAGACATCGCCGGTACATGAGGGTTAACTTGGAAAAGTCTATCACATGCTACCTTTGCAGATTATGCTTCAAACACTTTCATACAAAATACTATATTGCTGGACGTAGTGATCCCTGAAGGGGCGACCACAAATTACCCCTCTCATACATATGATGCAATTTTGAGCCTATTAGGGATGCTTTAAAGCCTTTGTTACCATCAGGGGTGTCTACAAAGCTTTAGTTTAGTTTGTTCAACCTCTGCAGTTATCTTTTAGTTAGCTGTGGGCAGAAAACTAATTTTGGAGAGGTAATTATAAGAGTGAGAGAACTATTTCTTATTGCTAATCTGGCAACCTCTGCGTCATATGAGTCTGAAGGGGTTAAAATGTTTGGCCTAATGTTTCTATTAATGATACTCTCTAATCCCATTTGTAATCGGTTCGGCTATAAGTTTAGATTTATGTTCTGAAACTATTTTTAGCGTTTGTTTATAAGTTTAGCCTCTTACTATCCTCTCAAACTGCATTACTTGACTGTGTTAAGTTTTCTTTTCTGGACCCCCTGTCCCTCATGTTTAGCCCCATTAGTACAAAGATTTTGAAGAGCTTCGCCCCATTAGTTTGCTGATTTGAAGACCTTTTGCCAGCTTTATGTTCATTTTGCCTGTAGTGATCCATTCCGCATTAAATTAAATACCCGTAGTTCACTTCCCCTCTTCAAAGAAAAGTACAGATCCCTATTGCTGACTCTGTCCAGCTTATATAAGTCTAGAAATAGCCTGTCCTCGTAGATCTTGACCCCTTCTGTACCGGTACTGTTCTTTGAACTTTATTCTGGGTACTATTAGAGTATTAAATTCAGTTTAAAAAGGGGTTTCAGCAATCCACGGGCTTCTAACTATCTCGGTTAAACATTTTAACTACCACAGATCGTTGTTAAACTGGAGATTATTATAGTTTAGTACTGTAGTTATAATTATTGCTTTAGTTAAAAATATTATTCTTAAATGTAGGTAAAATCTAGTTAAAAATAAGTCCCCGGTACACAAGAGTTAACTTTGAAAAGTCTATCACTTGCCACCTTTGCAGATTATGCTTCAAACTGCTTCATACAAAATATATATCTATACTCAGGCCCAATCCCCACTTTAACTTTGTATTTTTATTATATTGCCATACGCCTTTATCCCTGAAGGGGTGACCATGAATGAATCGCTCCCATGCACCTGTCTCCAGTCATTCAACACCCCTCCTCCCATCCAGCACCGCTTTCACACATATACTGAAGTCAATCCTTCCACCTCTGTCTCCCTTTGCTTCTGCTCCTCCATTTCCACTCTTGCACTATTTTATTAATTCTAGTGCCACATAAGTTTCACATGGCCGAACCATCTCTATGTTACATTTCACACTTTCCAGCACATCTACATCCACACCACACTGCTCTCTTCCTCATTCTCATGTATATCTCTCTGCTAAAATATTTAACCTAAACATATGAAGCTCTCCAATCTCACTTGCAAAATTTTCTCAACACTCTCCATCCTTTCGTAGGTACAGAAAACTAGTTTAGATATTAAAAGCATTAAAGCTCTTACAGTTAGTCTGATGTTATTTTCCGATTTTGTCTTAAAATGTTTGGCCTAAAGTTCCTATTCATGATTCAGTACTCTATTCTCTAATCCCATTTGTGATCGGTTTGGCTAGAAGTTTAGATGGTTCCATGTCATCTCAACCAGTAGACCATTTCAACCAGTAGCTCTCAACCAGTGCCAAATTAACCCAGACCAACCAAACTAGTGGCAAAATATAGTCCTAACCTAACCGTATTGGTTGATTTGGTACTGGTTGAGTTGACCGGTCACCGTTTAGATACAGTATATATATGCTCTTCTCTGAAACCCTATTTTTAGTTTGAGTTTAAGTTTAGCCTCATACACTCCTGAAACTGCATTACTTTACTGTCTTGAGTGTTCTTTTCTGGAGCCTTCTCCCTCATGTTTAGCCCCGTTAGTATTAATATTTTAAGACATTGGTTTTGCCGATTTTAAGAATTTTGGCCAGATTTCTGTTTCTATTTTGCCTGTATGGTTTCTAGCATACTTTAATTGAGCATATAAGTTAACGAGCGCTCTCGTTCCTTTGCAACCTACAAATAGACAATTTGCGCTTCCACTGTCCCTTAAGAATTATCCACACTTGCAGCTTTACACATTTTAAGCCTCCTTTGTTTACATATTTAACCCCTTCAGACTCATATCACTCAGAGGTTGCCAGATTAGCAATAAGAACTAGTTATCTCACTGTTATAAATACCTCTTCAAAATTAGTGTTCTGGCCACAGCTAACTCAAAGACAACTGCAGAGGTAACTAAACTAAAGGTTTCTAAATACCCCTGATGGTAACAAAGGCTTTAAAGTATCCCTAATAGGCTCCAAATCGCATCATATGTCGGAGAGGGTTAAGGGGATAGGGTTTATATTTTTTAGTTTGTTTTTAAACAAGCACTCGCTACAGACTGACCAAAAAAAAATCCTTCCAAAGCTTCATCAAAATCGTTAAGATGCAGCAGATATATACACAAAATACTTCACCGGTACAGAAGGGGTTAACCTGAAATTATACACACTACTCGCCTTGCAAACACAATCCCACCCTTACTCTGTGCAACTCTCCAACCAAGAGTGAAACTCTATTCTCATACTTTCTTCTATTCAACTGCTGAGCTGTGGAACTCTCTCCCAGAATCAGTGTTTCCCTCTTCCTATGACTTAAATTGCTTCAAACTCGGTGTCCATACATTTTAACTCTAACGTCCCTTGATTTCGGCCCTGTCTCTCTTTGAAATCTGGAGAGGCACTCGCTGCATGCAGTTGCCTTTTGTGTCCCTCATTCACATAGAAAAAAAAAAATAATAAAATATGGTCCTCCCGGTGGTATTCGAAGAGACACCAAACCCAAAACAGTTATAGGTTTATTTCACGATTAATGTCCATTTTTATATTTTAGATATAAATGTAATCATATCCGAAATTCAAAATGCCATCCTTGGTCTCGCTTCTACATTTTCCTCTAAATTGTCATTTGTCAGACTTTAATCCCTGTGGGGGTCCACATGAATTAATTGACTCCCTGCTAGTGTCATAAATGTAGTTGATTTAAATTATTCTGTATAATTATTTCATAATTATATTTGAAGCATTTTTTGTACATAGCGATTTTGATTAGTTCTTTTGCGTTTATCTTGTTGTCCCAGTGTTGGTTTGTTTATTTTGAAAGTTCTAATTATAATGATTTAAGCGAAGTTTTAGGTTGATCATAAACATTGAGCCAGCACTTATCTTCCCACCCAAGCACAATTTTTGTGGTATCTATCTATCTATTGCCTGACGCCGCGATCCCCGAATGGGTGGCCACGAACGAACTGCCCCCATGCACCTCTGTCCCCGGTCAGTCGACGCCCCTCCCCCCAACCAGCACCGCCTTCGTTCATATATTTCCTCACTCCATCCTTCCACCTCTCATTCGGTCTAGATGTCTCTCTCTGTCCCTCCCTCTGGTGGTATACATCGACTCAATTGTTCATTCTCGTCCTCGGTCTCTCTCTGCCGTTGTGGGCAAACCCTTCACTTATTCTTTTAGGTCACTACCCATACAGTTAGATTATTAGTAGTTCTAATAGCGTTGGAATTTGAAATTGTAGTTTATTTTGTAGTATCGTACACATTGAATTGATTTTATATACTGTATATATATATATGTATATTTAATATTAAATATTTTAAATCTGTATAAAATTATCTAACCGCCAGAATTTTGTTTTAAGTCTAGGTGATTGTGTTAATGCAAATGTGTATTTTCTGCCAAGTTGATGCATACGTGTACCGTTTTTGCAGAGTTCTTCTGCCAATAAGAAACTGAAAATATTTTACACTATTCCAATTATTTTATGATTGCTATAAAATTAATTCCGCTCTTGCAATGTTAATATTAAGACTCCATCCGAGGAGATTTGTTAATGTATAAATAATTAACAAAATAAAGTAAAAGAAAGTTTTGGTTATTGCATATAATTTAAATCATACAATTTTGAAAGTTTTAAACAATGCCACACTTTTAAACTTCCATATTTCAAATGATCTGGAAATGTTGACACTTTATACAAATACTATACATTAAATGTTTTCTAGTGAAACTTTAAACAATACCACACTTTTAAACTTCAATATTTCAAATTATCGTGACATTTCACACTATAGGTTTTTAGACTTAATATTTCACTTAAACAATACCACACTTTTAAAGTTCCATATTTCAAATTATCTGGACATTTTGACACTTTATACAAATACAGTATACATTTTTAGACTTCAATTTTTTGCACGTGAAACTTGTAAACAATACCACACTTTTAAACTTCAATATTTCAAATTATCGTGACATTTGTACACTTTATACCTTTTTAGACTTCAATTATTTCAACCTGAAACTGTTCAACAATTTTACACTTTTAAATTTCATTATTTAAAATTATCTTGACATTATTGCACTTTAAACAAAGTTAGTATAATGTTTAGACTTCAATTTTTTGCACGTGACACTTTTAAACAATACCACAGTTTTAAACATGCATATTTCCAATGATCTCGACATTATTACACTTTAAACCAACTTAGTATAGATTTTTCGACTTCAATATTTGAAAGTTGAAACTTTTAAACAATATTACGCTTAAATTTCATTATTTCCAATGATCTCGACATTATTACACTTTAAACCAAATTAGTATAAATTTGTAGACTTCCATTTTTCCCCGTGAAACTTTGAAACAATACCACAGTTTTAACCTTTCATATTTAAAATTATCTCTAATATTACACTAAAGAAAGTTAGTATAAATTGTTAGACTTCAATATTTGAAACTTTAACCTTTTAAACAATATTACACTTTGAAATTTAATTATTTCCAATGATCTTGACATTATTACACTTTAAACCAACTTAGTATACATTTTTAGACTTCCATTTTTTCCACGTGACCCTTTTAAACAATAGCACAGTTTTCAACTTGCATATTTCCAATGATCTCGACATTATTACACTTTGAACCAAGTTAGCCTACATTTGTAGACTTCCATTTTTTCCACGTGACCCTTTTAAACAATATTAAAGTTTTAAATGTCATTATTTCAAATGATCTTGACATTATTACAGTTTAAACCAAATTAGTATAAATTTGTAGACTTCCATTTTTCCCCGTGAAACTTTTAAACAATATTACACTTAAATTTAATTATTTCAAATTATCTCGACATTATTACACTTTAAACCAACTTGGTATACATTTTTAGATTTCATTTTTTGCACGTGAAACTTTTAAACAATACCACAGTTTTAAACTTGCATATTCCAAATTATCTCGACATTATTACACTTTAAACCAACTTAGTATACATTTTTCGACTTCAATATTTGAAACTTGAAACTTTTAAACAATTACACTTTTAAATTTTATTATTTCAAATGATCTTGACATTATTACAGTTTAAACCAAATTAGTATAAATTTGTAGACTTCCATTTTTTGCACATGAAACTTTTAAACAAATTACACTTTTAAAATTTAATGATTCCAATGATCTCGACATTATTACACTTGAAACCAAGTTAGTATACATTTTTAGACTTCCATTTTTTCCACGTGAAAGTTGTAAACAATATTACACTTTGAAATTTAATTATTTCCAATGATCTCGACATTATTACACTTGAAACCAAGTTAGTATACATTTTTAGACTTCCATTTTTTCCACGTGAAAGTTGTAAACAATATTACACTTTTAAATGTAATTATTTCCAATGATCTCGACATTATTACACTTGAAACCAAGTTAGTATACATTGTTAGACTTCCATTTTGTCCACGTGAAACTGTTAAACCATACCACACTTTTCAAGTTCCATATTTCACTTTAAAGCCAGTTAGTATACATTGTTAGACTTCCCTTTTGTCCACGTGAAACTTGTAAACAATATTACACTTTGAAACTTCACGATTTCCAATGATCTCGACATTATTACACTTGAAAGCCAGTTAGTATAAATGTTTAGACTTCCATTTTGTCCACGTGAAACTGTTAAACCATACCACACTTTTCAAGTTCCATATTTCACTTTAAAGCCAGTTAGTATACATTGTTAGACTTCCATTTTTTGCACGTGAAACTTGTAAAGCCTATTACACTTTGAAACTTCACGATTTCCAATGATCTCGACATTATTACACTTGAAAGCCAGTTAGTATACATTGTTAGACTTCCCTTTTGTCCACGTGAAACTTGTAAACAATATTACACTTTGAAACTTCACGATTTCCAATGATCTCGACATTATTACACTTGAAAGCCAGTTAGTATAAATGTTTAGACTTCCATTTTGTCCACGTGAAACTGTTAAACCATACCACACTTTTCAAGTTCCATATTTCACTTTAAAGCCAGTTAGTATACATTGTTAGACTTCCCTTTTGTCCACGTGAAACTTGTAAACAATATTACACTTTGAAACTTCACGATTTCCAATGATCTCGACATTATTACACTTGAAAGCCAGTTAGTATAAATGTTTAGACTTCCATTTTGTCCACGTGAAACTGTTAAACCATACCACACTTTTCAAGTTCCATATTTCACTTTAAAGCCAGTTAGTATACATGTTAGACTTCCCTTTTGTCCACGTGAAACTTGTAAACAATATTACACTTTGAAACTTCACGATTTCCAATGATCTCGACATTATTACACTTGAAAGCCAGTTAGTATAAATGTTTAGACTTCCATTTTGTCCACGTGAAACTGTTAAACCATACCACACTTTTCAAGTTCCATATTTCACTTGAAAGCCAGTTAGTATACATTGTTAGACTTCCATTTTTGCACGTGAAACTTGTAAAGCCTATTACACTTTGAAACTTCACGATTTCCAATGATCTCGACATTATTACACTTGAAAGCCAGTTAGTATACATTGTTAGACTTCCCTTTTTGCACGTGAAACTTGTAAAGCCTATTACACTTTGAAATTTCACGATTTCCAATGATCTCGACATTATTACACTTGAAAGCCAGTTAGTATAAATGTTTAGACTTCCATTTTGTCCACGTGAAACTGTTAAACCATACCACACTTTTCAAGTTCCATATTTCACTTTAAAGCCAGTTAGTATACATTGTTAGACTTCCATTTTGTCCACGTGAAACTTGTAAAGCCTCTTACACTTTGAAACTTCACGATTTCCAATGATCTCGACATTATTACACTTGAAAGCCAGTTAGTATAAATGTTTAGACTTCCATTTTGTCCACGTGAAACTGTTAAACCATACCACACTTTTCAAGTTCCATATTTCACTTTAAAGCCAGTTAGTATACATTGTTAGACTTCCATTTTGTCCACGTGAAACTTGTAAAGCCTCTTACACTTTGAAACTTCACGATTTCCAATGATCTCGACATTATTACACTTGAAAGCCAGTTAGTATACATTGTTAGACTTCCCTTTTTTGCACGTGAAACTTGTAAAGCCTCTTACACTTTGAAATTTCACGATTTCCAATGATCTCGACATTATTACACTTGAAAGCCAGTTAGTATAAATGTTTAGACTTCCATTTTGTCCACGTGAAACTGTTAAACCATACCACACTTTTCAAGTTCCATTATTCACTTTAAAGCCAGTTAGTATACATTGTTAGACTTCCATTTTGTCCACGTGAAACTTGTAAAGCCTCTTACACTTTGAACTTCACGATTTCCAATGATCTCGACATTATTACACTTGAAAGCCAGTTAGTATACATTGTTAGACTTCCCTTTTTTGCACGTGAAACTTGTAAAGCCTCTTACACTTTGAAATTTCACGATTTCCAATGATCTCGACATTATTACACTTGAAAGCCAGTTAGTATAAATGTTTAGACTTCCATTTTGTCCACGTGAAACTGTTAAACCATACCAACTTTTTCAAGTTCCATATTTCACTTTAAAGCCAGTTAGTATACATTGTTAGACTTCCATTTTGTCCACGTGAAACTTGTAAAGCCTCTTACACTTTGAAACTTCACGATTTCCAATGATCTCGACATTATTACACTTGAAAGCCAGTTAGTATACATTGTTAGACTTCCCTTTTTTGCACGTGAAACTTGTAAAGCCTATTACACTTTGAAATTTCACGATTTCCAATGATCTCGACATTATTACACTTGAAAGCCAGTTAGTATAAATGTTTAGACTTCCATTTTGTCCACGTGAAACTGTTAATCCATACACCACTTTTCAAGTTCCATATTTCACTTTAAAGCCAGTTAGTATACATTGTTAGACTTCCATTTTGTCCACGTGAAACTTGTAAAGCCTCTTACACTTTGAAACTTCACGATTTCCAATGATCTCGACATTATTACACTTGAAAGCCAGTTAGTATACATTGTTAGACTTCCATTTTGTCCACGTGAAACTTGTAAAGCCTCTTACACTTTGAAATTTCACGATTTCCAATGATCTCGACATTATTACACTTGAAAGCCAGTTAGTATACATTGTTAGACTTCCCTTTTTTGCACGTGAAACTTGTAAAGCCTCTTACACTTTGAAACTTCACGATTTCCAATGATCTCGACATTATTACACTTGAAAGCCAGTTAGTATAAATGTTTAGACTTCCATTTTGTCCACGTGAAACTGTTAAACCATACCACACTTTTCAAGTTCCATATTTCACTTGAAAGCCAGTTAGTATACATTGTTAGACTTCCCTTTTTTGCACGTGAAACTTGTAAAGCCTCTTACACTTTGAAACTTCACGATTTCCAATGATCTCGACATTATTACACTTGAAAGCCAGTTAGTATAAATGTTTAGACTTCCATTTTGTCCACGTGAAACTGTTAAACCATACCACACTTTTCAAGTTCCATATTTCACTTGAAAGCCAGTTAGTATACATTGTTAGACTTCCATTTTGTCCACGTGAAACTTGTAAAGCCTCTTACACTTTGAAATTTCACGATTTCCAATGATCTCGACATTATTACACTTGAAAGCCAGTTAGTATACATTGTTAGACTTCCCTTTTTTGCACGTGAAACTTGTAAAGCCTCTTACACTTTGAAACTTCACGATTTCCAATGATCTCGACATTATTACACTTGAAAGCCAGTTAGTATAAATGTTTAGACTTCCATTTTGTCCACGTGAAACTGTTAAACCATACCACTTTTTCAAGTTCCATATTTCACTTGAAAGCCAGTTAGTATACATTGTTAGACTTCCATTTTGTCCACGTGAAACTTGTAAAGCCTCTTACACTTTGAAATTTCACGATTTCCAATGATCTCGACATTATTACACTTGAAAGCCAGTTAGTATAAATGTTTAGACTTCCATTTTGTCCACGTGAAACTGTTAAACCATACCACACTTTTCAAGTTCCATATTTCACTTGAAAGCCAGTTAGTATACATTGTTAGACTTCCATTTTGTCCACGTGAAACTTGTAAAGCCTCTTACACTTTGAAATTTCACGATTTCCAATGATCTCGACATTATTACACTTGAAAGCCAGTTAGTATACATTGTTAGACTTCCTTTTTTGCACGTGAAACTTGTAAAGCCTCTTACACTTTGAAACTTCACGATTTCCAATGATCTCGACATTATTACACTTGAAAGCCAGTTAGTATAAATGTTTAGACTTCCATTTTGTCCACGTGAAACTGTTAAACCATACCACACTTTTCAAGTTCCCATATTTCACTTGAAAGCCAGTTAGTATACATTGTTAGACTTCCATTTTGTCCACGTGAAACTTGTAAAGCCTCTTACACTTTGAAACTTCACGATTTCCAATGATCTCGACATTATTACACTTGAAAGCCAGTTAGTATACATTGTTAGACTTCCCTTTTTTGCACGTGAAACTTGTAAAGCCTCTTACACTTTGAAATTTCACGATTTCCAATGATCTCGACATTATTACACTTGAAAGCCAGTTAGTATAAATGTTTAGACTTCCATTTTGTCCACGTGAAACTGTTAAACCATACCACACTTTTCAAGTTCCATATTTCACTTGAAAGCCAGTTAGTATACATTGTTAGACTTCCATTTTGTCCACGTGAAACTTGTAAAGCCTCTTACACTTTGAAACTTCACGATTTCCAATGATCTCGACATTATTACACTTGAAAGCCAGTTAGTATACATTGTTAGACTTCCCTTTTTTGCACGTGAAACTTGTAAAGCCTATTACACTTTGAAATTTCACGATTTCCAATGATCTCGACATTATTACACTTGAAAGCCAGTTAGTATACATTGTTAGACTTCCCTTTTTTGCACGTGAAACTTGTAAAGCCTATTACACTTTGAAATTTCACGATTTCCAATGATCTCGACATTATTACACTTGAAAGCCAGTTAGTATACATTGTTAGACTTCCCTTTTTTGCACGTGAAACTTGTAAAGCCTATTACACTTTGAAATTTCACGATTTCCAATGATCTCGACATTATTACACTTGAAAGCCAGTTAGTATACATTGTTAGACTTTCCTTTGGAATTATTTAAAAATATGTCAATAGTTTAATGAAAAAAAAAAAAGAAAAATATTTTAAAATATATATATATATATATAATATTAAAAAAAATAAAAATAAAATAAAATAAAAAATAAAACCATAAAATAACATTGTTTTATTATATTATATTAATAATAAGCCCTCAAGCCCGAAAGAACCCTAAATACCTCAAAATGCAGATAAGTCCATAAGTCCATAAGTCCATAAGTCCATAAGTCCATAAGTCCATAAGTCCATAAGTCCATAAGTCCATAAGTCCATAAGTCCATAAGTCCATAAGTCCATAAGTCCATAAGTCCATAAGTCCATAAGTCCATAAGTCCATAGTCCATAAGTCCATAAGTCCATAAGTCCATAAGTCCATAAGTCCATAAGTCCATAAGTCCATAAGTCCATAAGTCCATAAGTCCATAAGTCCATAAGTCCATAAGTCCATAAGTCCATAAGTCCATAAGTCCATAAGTCCATAAGTCCATAAGTCCATAAGTCCATAAGTCCATAAGTCCATAAGTCCATAAGTCCATAAGTCCATAAGTCCATAAGTCCATAAGTCCATAAGTCCATAAGTGCATAAGTTCATAAGTCCATAAGTCCATAAGTCCATAAGTCCATAAGTCCATAAGTCCATAAGTCCATAAGTCCATAAGTCCATAAGTCCATAAGTCCATAAGTCCATAAGTCCATAAGTCCATAAGTCCATAAGTCCATAAGTCCATAAGTCCATAAGTCCATAAGTCCATAAGTCCATAAGTCCATAAGTCCATAAGTCCATAAGTCCATAAGTCCATAAGTCCATAAGTCCATAAGTCCATTAGTCCATAAGTCCATAAGTCCATAAGTCCATAAGTCCATAAGTCCATAAGTGCATAAGTCCATAAGTCCATAAGTCCATAAGTCCATAAGTCCATAAGTCCATAAGTCCATAAGTCCATAAGTCCATAAGTCCATAAGTCCATAAGTCCATAAGTCCATAAGTCCATAAGTCCATAAGTCCATAAGTCCATAAGTCCATAAGTCCATAAGTCCATAAGTCCATAAGTCCATAAGTCCATAAGTCCATAAGTCCATAAGTCCATAAGTCCATAAGTCCATAAGTCCATAAGTCCATAAGTCCATAAGTCCATAAGTCCATAAGTCCATAAGTCCATAAGTCCATAAGTCCATAAGTCCATAAGTCCATAAGTCCATAAGTCCATAAGTCCATAAGTCCATAAGTCCATAAGTCCATAAGTCCATAAGTCCATAAGTCCATAAGTCCATAAGTCCATAAGTCCATAAGTCCATAAGTCCATAAGTCCATAAGTCCATAAGTCATAAGTCCATAAGTCCATAAGTCCATAAGTCCATAAGTCCATAAGTCCATAAGTCCATAAGTCCATAAGTCCATAAGTCCATAAGTCCATAAGTCCATAAGTCCATAAGTCCATAAGTCCATAAGTCCATAAGTCCATAAGTCCATAAGTCCATAAGTCCATAAGTCCATAAGTCCATAAGTCCATAAGTCCATAAGTCCATAAGTCCATAAGTCCATAAGTCCATAAGTCCATAAGTCCATAAGTCCATAAGTCCATAAGTCCATAAGTCCATAAGTCCATAAGTCCATAAGTCCATAAGTCCATAAGTCCATAAGTCCATAAGTCCATAAGTCCATAAGTCCATAAGTCCATAAGTCCATAAGTCCATAAGTCCATAAGTCCATAAGTCCATAAGTCCATAAGTCCATAAGTCCATAAGTCCATAAGTCCATAAGTCCATAAGTCCATAAGTCCATAAGTCCATAAGTCCATAAGTCCATAAGTCCATAAGTCCATAAGTCCATAAGTCCATAAGTCCATAAGTCCATAAGTCCATAAGTCCATAAGTCCATAAGTCCATAAGTCCATAAGTCCATAAGTCCATAAGTCCATAAGTCCATAAGTCCATAAGTCCATAAGTCCATAAGTCCATAAGTCCATAAGTCCATAAGTCCATAAGTCCATAAGTCCATAAGTCCATAAGTCCATAAGTCCATAAGTCCATAAGTCCATAAGTCCATAAGTCCATAAGTCCATAAGTCCATAAGTCCATAAGTCCATAAGTCCATAAGTCCATAAGTCCATAAGTCCATAAGTCCATAAGTCCATAAGTCCATAAGTCCATAAGTCCATAAGTCCATAAGTCCATAAGTCCATAAGTCCATAAGTCCATAAGTCCATAAGTCCATAAGTCCATAAGTCCATAAGTCCATAAGTCCATAAGTCCATAAGTCCATAAGTCCATAAGTCCATAAGTCCATAAGTCCATAAGTCCATAAGTCCATAAGTCCATAAGTCCATAAGTCCATAAGTCCATAAGTCCATAAGTCCATAAGTCCATAAGTCCATAAGTCCATAAGTCCATAAGTCCATAAGTCCATAAGTCCATAAGTCCATAAGTCCATAAGTCCATAAGTCCATAAGTCCATAAGTCCATAAGTCCATAAGTCCATAAGTCCATAAGTCCATAAGTCCATAAGTCCATAAGTCCATAAGTCCATAAGTCCATAAGTCCATAAGTCCATAAGTCCATAAGTCCATAAGTCCATAAGTCCATAAGTCCATAAGTCCATAAGTCCATAAGTCCATAAGTCCATAAGTCCATAAGTCCATAAGTCCATAAGTCCATAAGTCCATAAGTCCATAAGTCCATAAGTCCATAAGTCCATAAGTCCATAAGTCCATAAGTCCATAAGTCCATAAGTCCATAAGTCCATAAGTCCATAAGTCCATAAGTCCATAAGTCCATAAGTCCATAAGTCCATAAGTCCATAAGTCCATAAGTCCATAAGTCCATAAGTCCATAAGTCCATAAGTCCATAAGTCCATAAGCCGATAAGTCCATAAGTCCATAAGTCCATAAGTCCATAAGTCCATAAGTCCATTAGTCCATAAGTCCATAAGTCCATAAGTCCATAAGTCCATAAGTCCATAAGTCCATAAGTCCATAAGCCCATAAGTCCATAAGTCCATAAGTCCATAAGTCCATAAGTCCATAAGTCCATAAGTCCATAAGCGCCATAAGCGCCATAAGCGCCATAAGCGCCATAAGCGCCATAAGCGCCATAAGCGCCATAAGCGCCATAAGCGCCATAAGCGCCATAAGCGCCATAAGCGCCATAAGCGCCATAAGCGCCATAAGCGCCATAAGCGCCATAAGCGCCATAAGCGCCATAAGCGCCATAAGCGCCATAAGCGCCATAAGCGCCATAAGCGCCATAAGCGCCATAAGCGCCATAAGCGCCATAAGCGCCATAAGCGCCATAAGAGCCATAAGCGCCATAAGCGCCTTAAGCGCCATAAGCGCCATAAGCGCCATAAGCGCCATAAGCGCCATAAGCGCCATAAGCGCCATAAGCGCCATAAGCGCCATAAGCGCCATAAGCGCCATAAGCGCCATAAGCGCCATAAGCGCCATAAGCGCCATAAGCGCCATAAGCGCCATAAGCGCCATAAGCGCCATAAGCGCCATAAGCGCCATAAGCGCCATAAGCGCCATAAGCGCCATAAGCGCCATAAGCGCCATAAGCGCCATAAGCGCCATAAGCGCCATAAGCGCCATAAGCGCCATAAGCGCCATAAGCGCCATAAGCGCCATAAGCGCCATAAGCGCCATAAGCGCCATAAGCGCCATAAGCGCCATAAGCGCCATAAGCGCCATAAGCGCCATAAGCGCCATAAGCGCCATAAGCGCCATAAGCGCCATAAGCGCCATAAGCGCCATAAGCGCCATAAGCGCCATAAGCGCCATAAGCGCCATAAGCGCCATAAGCGCCATAAGCGCCATAAGCGCCATAAGCGCCATAAGCGCCATAAGCGCCATAAGCGCCATAAGCGCCATAAGCGCCATAAGCGCCATAAGCGCCATAATAAGCGCCATAAGCGCCATAAGCGCCATAAGCGCCATAAGCGCCATAAGCGCCATAAGCGCCATAAGCGCCATAAGCGCCATAAGCGCCATAAGCGCCATAAGCGCCATAAGCGCCATAAGCGCCATAAGCGCCATAAGCGCCATAAGCGCCATAAGCGCCATAAGCGCCATAAGCGCCATAAGCGCCATAAGCGCCATAAGCGCCATAAGCGCCATAAGCGCCATAAGCGCCATAAGCGCCATAAGCGCCATAAGCGCCATAAGCGCCATAAGCGCCATAAGCGCCATAAGCGCCATAAGCGCCATAAGCGCCATAAGCGCCATAAGCGCCATAAGCGCCATAAGCGCCATAAGCGCCATAAGCGCCATAAGCGCCATAAGCGCCATAAGCGCCATAAGCGCCATAAGCGCCATAAGCGCCATAAGCGCCATAAGCGCCATAAGCGCCATAAGCGCCATAAGCGCCATAAGCGCCATAAGCGCCATAAGCGCCATAAGCGCCATAAGCGCCATAAGCGCCATAAGCGCCATAAGCGCCATAAGCGCCATAAGCGCCATAAGCGCCATAAGCGCCATAAGCGCCATAAGCGCCATAAGCGCCATAAGCGCCATAAGCGCCATAAGCGCCATAAGCGCCATAAGCGCCATAAGCGCCATAAGCGCCATAAGCGCCATAAGCGCCATAAGCGCCATAAGCGCCATAAGCGCCATAAGCGCCATAAGCGCCATAAGCGCCATAAGCGCCATAAGCGCCATAAGCGCCATAAGCGCCATAAGCGCCATAAGCGCCATAAGCGCCATAAGCGCCATAAGCGCCATAAGCGCCATAAGCGCCATAAGCGCCATAAGCGCCATAAGCGCCATAAGCGCCATAAGCGCCATAAGCGCCATAAGCGCCATAAGCGCCATAAGCGCCATAAGCGCCATAAGCGCCATAAGCGCCATAAGCGCCATAAGCGCCATAAGCGCCATAAGCGCCATAAGCGCCATAAGCGCCATAAGCGCCATAAGCGCCATAAGCGCCATAAGCGCCATAAGCGCCATAAGCGCCATAAGCGCCATAAGCGCCATAAGCGCCATAAGCGCCATAAGCGCCATAAGCGCCATAAGCGCCATAAGCGCCATAAGCGCCATAAGCGCCATTTACCCACTATCCAACTGTCTTAAGACAGTTTACCCACTATCCAACTGTCTTAAGACAGTTTACCCACTATCCAACTGTCTTAAGACAGTTTACCCACTATCCAACTGTCTTAAGACAGTTTACCCACTATCCAACTGTCTTAAGACAGTTTACCCACTATCCAACTGTCTTAAGACAGTTTACCCACTATCCAACTGTCTTAAGACAGTTTACCCACTATCCAACTGTCTTAAGACAGTTTACCCACTATCCAACTGTCTTAAGACAGTTTACCCAGATTCCAGAAGCGTACCCATACCCCAAGAATCTTATAAAAAAAAAGGTTCTTTTGGAGTTTTATTTTTATTTTTTTTATTGTTGTTTTCCTTTTTGTTTTTCTCTTTGGTTTTTTATTTTATTTTTCATTTGCTTTTAATTTTGTTTGTATATTGTATATAGGTCAAAATAACACATTTCTAAATTATATCCTTTATTAATAAATTGCCATACATCCTGGAATATAAAGGGAGAGAATGGAGAGGGGGGAGAGAGAAGGGGGGGGGGGAAGGGAGAGAGAGTGGGGGGGAAGGGAGAGAGGGGGGAGAGATTGGGGGGGGGAGGGGAGAGAGGGGAGAGAATGGGGGGGAAGGGAGATGGGAGGGGGAAGAGAATGGGGGGGGGGAGGGGAGAGAATGGGGGGAGAAGGGAGAGGAGAGAATGGGGGGGGGAAGGGAGAGGGCAAAGAGAGAAGGGGGGAGGGGAGAGGGGAGAGAGAGCAAAAGAGATTAGAGGGTGGACCAAATGATGGAGGGAGGGGGTGGAGCAAGGGACAGCAAAAAGAGGGGGGGGGAGGGTGGAGCAAGGGAGCAGAAGAGGGAGGGGGGGGGGGGGGGGAGGGAGAGCAGAAGAGACAGGGAAGGGAGAGAGGGGAGAGATGGGAGGGGAAGAGAATGGGGGGGGGAGGGGAGAGAGAATGGGAGAGGGGGAGAGAATGGGAGAGGGCAAAGAGAGAAGGGGGGAAGAGGGGAGAGAGAGCAAGAGAGATTAGAGGGTGGACCAAATGATGGAGGGAGGGGGTGGAGCAAGGGACAGCAGAAGAAAGAGGGAGAGCAAGAGATTAGAGGGTGGAGCAAATGGAGAGGGGGGGGGGGGAGGGAGAGCAGAAGAGACAGCGAAGGGAGAGAATGGGGGGGGAAGGGAGAGATGGGAGGGGCAAAGAGAGAAGGGGGGAGGGGGGGGAGAGGGAAGAGAGAGAAAAGAGATTAGAGGGTGGACCAAATGATGGAGGGAGGGGGTGGAGCAAGGGACAGCAGAAGAAAGAGGGGGGGGAGGGAGAGCACGAGATTAGAGGGTGGAGCAAATGGAGGGAGGGGGTGGAGCAAGGGACAGAAGAGAGAGGGAGAGCAGAAGAGACAGCATTAGAGGGAGGAAACAAGGGAGAACAGAAGAGGGATGAGAGAAGGAAGAGCAGATGAGAGAAGGGAGAGCAGATGAGGGAGGAGAGAGAAGGGGAGAGCAGGACAAGAGAGAGGGGGGGGGGGGGGAGGAGGGAGGGAAAAGGCAGAGAAGGGGGGAGGAGAGAGGACAAAGAGAAGAGCAGATGAGGGAGAAGGGAGAGCAGGAAGAGAGAGAGGGGGGGGGAAGGGAGAGCAGAAGAGGGAGGGAGAAGGGAGAGCATTAGAGGGGGCAAGCAAATGAGCGAGGGAGGGGGGGGGGGGGAGCAAATGAGGGAGGAGAGGACAAAGAGCAGAGCAGATGAGGGAGAGAAAGGAGAGCAGAAGAGGGAGGCGACCGATTAGAGGGTGGACAGCAGCGGGACGACAGAAGGGAGACCATTAGAGGGGGGAAGCAAATGAGGGAGGAGAAAGAAGGGAGAGCATTAGAGGGATGAGAGAAGGGAGAGCAGATGAGGGAGAAGAAAGAAGGGAGAGCAGATGAGGGAGGAGAGAAGGCAGAGCAGAGCAGATGAGGGAGGGAGAAGGAAGGACAGAGGGAGGGCAAAGACAGAGAAGGGGGGAGCAGAAGAGAGGACAAAGACAGAGAAGGGAGAGAAGACAAAGAGCAGAGCAGATGAGGGAGAGAAAGGGTGGAGCAGCGGGACGACAGAAGGGAGACCATTAGAGGGATGAGAGGGGGGAAGCAAATGAGGGAGAGCAGAAGAGGGATGAGAGAAGGGAGAGCAGATGAGGGAGGAGAGAAGGCAGAGCAAATGAGGGAGGAGAAAGAGACAGAGCAGAAGAGGCAGGACAGAGAAGGGAGAGAGGATTAGAGGGGGCAAGCAAATGAGGGTGGAGAGCAGAGGGACGACAGAAGGGAGACCATTAGAGGGATGAGAGAGGGTGGAAGCAAATGAAGGAGAGCAGAAGAGGGAGGAGAGAAGGGAGAGACGATGAGGGAGGAGATGGGTGAGCAGATAAGGGAGGAGAGTAGAGAGCAGAAGAGGGGGGGGGGGGGAGAGAAAGGAGAACAGATGAGGGAAGAGTACAAAGGAGAAAGAAGCGAGAGCAGATGAGATATTAGAGGGTGGAGAGGAGCGAAGGTGGGAAGCAAATGAGGGAAGGGAGAGCAGAAACCAGAAGAGGGAGGAGAGAGACAAGGGAGAACAGATGGAAGAGAGAGAGAAGGAAGAGCAGAACAGGGAGGAGAAAGAAGGGAGACCAGAAGAGGGAGGGAGGAGTAGAAGAGGGGAGAATGAGAGAAAGTAATGATAATAATAGTCATTATATAGTAAAAACATAGAACAGTGTAAGGGGGGTTGGGGAGCTATCTAATTATTGAATGACGCCACTATAATATTGGCCCCTAACCTATATGATGCTTATCAAACAATATGTACATATTTTATTTAATACACATGCAAATGGAAACTGTATACATATTAATATTCAATAATAAACTACATTACTTCTATTACTATAAACACTACTACTATCTATCTATTGCCTCACGCCGTCATCCACGAAGGGGTACCCACTACTAATAAAGATAATAACACTATATAATACAAAAACAATACATTTAATCACTCTCTAACTCTCTATATAATACAATAAACAATCAATACAATCACACATTAATACTGTATCTATCGAATAACAACACTAGGAATCTATCAACTTAATGCCATAATTATCAATCTTACTTTAATATCTATCACATACAATAATTACAAACAACTAATATCTAATAGTCTCGAGTCGGCCACCCCAAGCTAAGGGTTAAGTGCCTCAGTATAATACATAGGCATACATAAATACAGTCTCGAGTTGTGCATCTTTCTCATTCATCAAACTGCACATACCATCACACAACATTTATATACTAGGTCAAAATTAGTAACACGATTTCATTCCGTTTGGGATAGCTACACACATTTAAAGCCACGATTTGTGACATTGAGTGTACTGCATAGCGAAATCATTAAAATAAACATATGTCTCGATTCGGCCACCCCTCACACCCGCTATGGTATGCCTGAGTATATACATAGCCTACACAATCAACATAATTTAATACAGTAATATGTATCTAAGTTGGGTATCTACCTATAAATATGAATCAAATACAATGTAAGTTATCAATCTATCTCAAACTCATTACAAAATACATTCATAATCAATCGATACAAATAATAACAATCTCTCGAGTCGGCCACCCCAAGCTAAGGGTTATGTGCCTCACTATAATACAGTCTCGACTTGTCCATCTTTCAAAATCATCAAACTCCACATATGATCACTCAAAATGTAGAATCTAAGTCAAATACACTCAATATTTATAAACTAAGTCAAAATACTAAGACAGTTTCAATCCCTTCGAAATACTTAAAAATACATTTAAAGCCACGATTTGTGACATTGAGTGTACTGCATGTAAAAAATAATTAAAATAAACACTCAATTCAGCCACCCCACCAGCTATGGGGTATGTGCCTCAGTATATACATAGCCTACACACCTATAACACAATCAACATAATGTAATAATAATCTAATACAATACATTTATTGGTTTCATATTTATACTTTCATACTTAACTTACATATCTATCTATCGAAACATACCGGTAATTACAAACTATATTTATATTGTCTTTGTCCCACTTTTGGTTTGTTTACTTTGAAACTTTTACATTTGCATTCATAATCAAGCAAAACAAAACAATATTAACAATCTAAATTACCTATTTAAATTGAACACTTCAAACAGATCTATCTTATTATTGCCAGAAGCCAGTCCCTGAGTGGGTGGCCACGAATGACCCGCCTCCACATGCTTCCATATGCTGACGCAACTCACTCAATTATCTAGCATGTAGAGATGCACTTTTTAACGCCATATACTCCCTTCATTTAACAGGGCTAGGGCGTGCCCTTGTAAGAGGGACTTTTACATTATACTGTACTGGAATTTTAATAACTCATTTAACACAACACTTATCCATACACAATGCTAAATTATAAAACTACACTGTTTTCATCATTATCTACATATTTCACTACAACAAATATTTCTCCTAATCGACCAGCCACACAAACGGGTCACGGACCGCGAAAGTGCTCCCGCAACTTTAAGTCTTGTTTCTGTTCAGGCTCTGTCTAGTGTCGGCCACCCACAGCAAAGGGCTATTTGCCTAAGATATACACTACATACACATACATACATACATAAAATTTTAAGACTGAGTGTTCCACACATAAGTGCAGTTTCAGTCTCTTGTCCTAATGGCGGCATTCCAGGCAACCCTGTTAAGGGCTGCTTCACTTGTCAAGTTCTTGGATTTGAGATCGGCGCGTATAGTCCGATCCCAGGTCTTCCTCGGTCCACCCCTTGGTGCAGCTCCCTCCACAATCACAGACCTGCATTTTGTCACCCAATTTTGTTCATCCATTCTCTCCACATGTCCATACCATCCCAGTCTACTTGTACGCATCACCTCGCTAATACTCTTTATACCTAAACGTCTCCTCAGCTCAACATTTGTTATTCTATCCTGTAGCCTGGCCCCACACATCCATCTCACCATTCTCATCTCATTACGCTCCATTCTGTTGACATCCTCTACTTTAACGGCCCATGTTTCTGAGGCATACGTCATTGCACTTCTAACACATGAGGCATACACCTTTCCCTTCAGGGGGAGAGGCATTCTTTCATGGTCAGGATTGGCATCAATTCTCTGAACTTCCCCCAGCCACACCTAATTCTAGCAACAGTGGCAGCCTCGGCCCCACCACCGGCAGAGATGGTATCTCCTAGGTAACAAAACTTGTTCACCAGCTCCAAAGACTCATTTCCAAAATTCACAGCCACAGGATCATCACTTAACACAAGCTCGCCTTTGCACACTACGCACTCAAATTTCTCTATTTCTGACTTATCCTTCGGCAGGGGCCCCTTTATTCTACTACAGCGCTTACTCCCATGGTGTACCCAACATCGACAGATGCTACATTGAATTGAGTTAACGCCCACTCCCTTTCCACACACTGCACATGGGTATGCACCGCTCTTTTCCACATTGCCTCGTCTCAAACTACAATGCATAACCTTGGTTTTTGTTAATATTGACTCTTAAACCCTTGCTCGCCATGCCCTCTCTCCACTCTCTGAATTTGGCTTCAGCATCCTGCATACTGTCAGCTATTAGGACTAAATCGTCTATATGACATTTAGGCATCACCTGGAATAAATCACACAATAGCTTCCTAACGTTCAATCAATTATATCAAATCTAAAATTGAAAAACCAACAACTTCCATTGTAAAACTTAACAAATAAACCAACCAACAGTGGGACAATCACAATATAAACTACAAATAACTAAACCATTATCACACAAGAGCAGTCAACATTTGATGCTTAACATTATTCTGGCAACATTTTTGGAAAATTTGTCCACGGGCATCGGAAACTACACTGACAAAACATAAATTTAGGTGACACAAATATTGGTAATGTTGACCTCATATGCTGCCAGACCAGTGTTAACCCTTTCAGTACCAGCGACGTGTCTTACCTTTTTACTATTTCACACACTTGTGTGCAGCTTACGAAGGATATGTGCTAGGTAAAAGCCTTGGTTGAGTCAGTCGAACCCTGATAATTGCTACAGATCCTTCCTAATCTGAATACAAGTGTCCAATAGTCCTAATCATAGTAACAAAAGGACGTCAACGCTACTGTACGGGTTAATGATAAATATCCATGGAAAAAGCGCTGGTGTCATACCACCTTTACACTATTCATACCTTCCACATAATATACACTAGTAAACACATTGCCCGGGGTGGCATACTCGAGACAGAGACTGAACCAAAACTACATTTATAGTTCCAATTCTTAGGCTCCTTCACCACTTTAGCGTTCCCTCGCACCTTTCTCTGGTGAACTTTATCAGGAGTCATACTAATCCTAACATATATTGAATACTAATACTCATCCAAAACAATTAATGCTATTTCAAACTTTAATTCAATACTAACATTTATACTTATACTATTCCTTACTCGTCAAAAACAATTAATCCTATTTCAAACTTTAATTAAATACTAACATTGATAATTATACTATTCCTTACTCATCCAAAACAATTCTGGCTATTTCAAACTTAAATTAAATACTAAAATTGATAATTATACTATTCCTAACTTTCAATATACTGTACAGTAGTTATAATAAGCCTATCTTTAGATCAAAATACTAAAAACACGGCAATTATACTAGTCATCTATCAAGTTATGGCTGTCTCGAGTCGCCCACCCACAATAACTCACAAAAATAATCAACACATACAAACAAATAACAAATATATCATCAGTTTCATTTTAACTGATAGAGTGGTGGCAAATTGAATCCTTTAAGGGGGGATGGCCTGCTTTTCTGCACACCCTTCTTCCTCAAGCTTACCCCCAATAATTTTAAGATGTTAACATGTTTGCCCCATTAGTTACTCGATTTTCAGACCTTTCGCCGCATTTATTAGTCAATATTTAGACCTTTCGTGCTATTTAGGTGCCAATTTTTCCCCTAGCGAAGAGCCAGTAATGTTACAACAACCGACCTTTGGCCGGGACATTTTTCTACCAAAAAATGTACAAATTTATCTAAAAGGGGGATCTGATGTTGCTTTTTTTTCAGTTTGATACACCTCTAGGCAGGAAACAACAACAAATATTAAATACATGCAAACATCGAAACCATTAACCATCCCCCCTTCATTGCCTTTGTCTTTATATTATGTCGTCCTTGCAAGTTTTACATTATACTGTACTGGAATTTTAATAACTAATTTCACAGCAGACTTATCGATACTGAATGCAAAATGATCAAACTACACTGTCTGCATCAACTTCTTGCAAACTTTTCATTATCTACACATTTCACTACAACAAAAACTATCCGGTACTTCTCCTAATCGACCAGCCATAGAAACACCTGAGGGACCGCGAAACTGGTCCCGGAACTTTAAGCCTTTTTTTGTTCAGGCTCTGTCTAGTGTCGGCCACCCACAGCAAAGAGGTATTTGCCTAAGATATACTGTACATACACATACATACAAAGCTATATAAAGTACTTGTCTAGTGTCGGCCACCCCCACCAAAGGGGTATTTGCCTGAGATATACATACACATACAGTACATACACACATACATACAAAGCTATGTGGGGAGATTGTAGGCACCAATCGATCAGGGCTAGACCCAGGTGAGGTTATAGGCATGTGATAAAGAGTCGCTGGAACTCCTGTTTCACTTGCTTGGCCTCTCTTACTGATTTTCTTTGTGCCTCATTTACACTGAGAGCAATCCAGCTAGCTCTCACAAACACCTCCTCCTCCTATCCACTTCACTACACTAAACATGCACACCACACTTCATTCTTCCACACCAAAATTTAAAAAAAAAAATGATGAATTGTAGCCCAGCCTCGGAGTCCCCAGGGGGGGGGACCATAAATGCCCCCTCACCCGACCGACCATCCCCTGACGACCCCACACAATTACCTGGACCTCGGCCTGTTACTCTTTCTATTAATTTCTGCAACATTCGCGGACTTTCCTCTAACTTTCACTCTGTTGAGCACCATCTCTCCTCCTACAAACCTGATCTTCTCTTCCTCACCGAAACTCAGGTGTCTGTAGCAACATCCAGCAACCCCTTCTCTGTATCCTCCTACTTTCTCTATCCTAGTTTCAAAGCCAAAGGCGGATGTTGTGCATATGTGCACAACAAACTCACTTGCTCTCGTGTTCCCGATTTCGACTCCTCTGAATTCTCAACTTTATGGCTCAAACTTTCCTGTCATTCTCTTACTAAATATTTCTGTGCTGTCTATCTTTCCCCTAACTCTACCAACTTTCCCAAATTCTTTGACTATCTAAACTCTACAGTGGAACACATTCTATCCATTTCTCCTTTCTCAGAAATCTCCATCTTAGGAGATTTCAACGTTCACCACCGCCATTGGCTCTCCTCTCACACTACTGATCCACCTGGTGAACAAGCCTACGTCTTTTCTATCCTAAATGACCTAGAGCAGTTAGTTCAGCAACCCACCCGTATCCCGGATCGCATCGGAGATCGGCCCAACATTCTTGACCTGTTTCTAACTTCTAACCCTTCTTCTTATACTGTCGATCTTTTCTCTCCTTTGGGCTCCTCCGACCATAAACTTATCTCTGTCACCTGTCCTATCTCTCCAGTACAGCCACCCGATCCTCCTAGCCGGCGGCGCTTGTGGCACTTTGGCGCTGCCGACTGGGAGGCTCTTCGGCAGTACTTCTTTGATTTCCCATGGAATGATTTCTGCTTCCATGGCCGAGGACCCTCGGAGAGTGCTGAACGCATTACCGAGGTAATCCTATCGGGCATGGAAGCATACATTCCATTCTCTTTCTCTCAGACTAATGCTAAAAAATCTTGGTTTACTCACGCCTGTTCTACTGCTGTCCGTAATAAGGAGGAAGCATTCAAACGGTACCGACGCCTTAAAACTCAAGACTCTCATTCTTCATATGTTTCTGCCCGGAATCAAGCCAAATCTGTTCTTCGACTTGCCAAACACTCTTTCATCAATAATAAATGCACTGAACTATCCAACTCTAGCTCTTCCCAAGCTTTCTGGCATCTAGCCAAAAACCTCTCCAACAATTTCTCTTCCTCGTCTTTCCCTCCCCTTTCCCACTCTGATGGCACAACCATCACTTCTTCCTCTGACAAAGCTAAACTCTTCGCTCAAACTTTTGCTAGAAACTCCACCTTGGATGATTCCGGTGCTATTCCTCCTTCTCCGCCCTCCTCTCTCTTACTTATGCCTAATATCCTAATCTCTTCTAAAGATGTACTTTCTACCCTCTCTGGGCTTAACACTAATAAGGCGTACGGTCCGGACGGTGTTCCTCCTGTTGTTCTCAAAAACTGTGCTTCCGTGCTGACTCCCTGCCTAGGCAAACTCTTTCGTCTCTGTCTATCCTCTAACGTCTTCCCTTCATGCTGGAAGTTTGCTCACATTCAACCTGTCCCAAAGAAGGGTGACCGCTCTCAACCCTCCAACTATCGTCCAATTGCTCTTATCTCTTGTCTTTCTAAAGTTTTTGAAACTATTCTTGCTTCCAAATTTCTTAAGCATTTCTCTTCTCATAATCTGCTCTCAGATCGCCAGTATGGCTTCCTTAAGGGTCGCTCTACTGGTGATCTTCTTTCATATCTTACTAACTCTTGGTCATCCTCCTTTCGGGACTTCGGTGAGACTTTTTCTATTGCACTAGACATATCGAAAGCCTTCGATAGAGTCTGGCATAAATCTTTAATTTCTAAACTACCCTCCTTCGGTTTCTATCCCTCCATCTGTGCCTTTGTCTCTAATTTCCTTTCCGGCCGTTCCATAGCCGCGGTTGTGGACGGCCATTGTTCACTTCCTCACTCTATAAACTCCGGTGTTCCTCAGGGCTCTGTCCTATCTCCTATTCTCTTTCTAATTTTTATAAATGATCTCCTTAACTGTACCTTAATTCCCATCCATTCATACGCAGACGACTCAACCTTGCACTACTCCATTAGTTTTTCAGAACGCCCCAGCCAGCAATCCCTCAACGACAAACGTAATGAAGCCATAGAACTCTTAAATTCTGATCTAAATACTATTTCCAATTGGGGCAGAGAAAACCTTGTTAACTTTAATGCTTCCAAAACCCAATTTATCCATCTATCTACCCGTCAGGATCTCCCAGCGGACTATCCCTTATTCTTCAACAATACAAAAATCAACCCTTCATCTTCTCTCAATATTCTTGGTGTCTCTTTTTCTTCTGCTCTCATTTGGAAGGACCATATTACCAGTCTTGCTAAGGCAGCATCCCAGAAGCTGGGTGTGCTCAACCGCCTTAGGGGGTTCTTTTCCCCTGCACAGCTTCTTGCTCTGTACAGGGGCATAGTGCGCCCTTGTATTGAGTATTGTTCACATGTGTGGGGAGGTTCCTCTCACACTGCTCTCCTAGACAAAGTTGAAAGGAAGGCCTTTCGTATCATTAACTCCCGTCCACTCACCAACTCTCTGCAATCTCTCTCTCTCCGCCGCAATGTTGCATCTCTCTCGCTATTCTATCGCTACTATAATAATCAGTGTTCCTCAGAGCTATCCCAGTGCATACCACCTCCTTTACGTAGGGCACGTGGTACCCGTCTTGCAACTCAATCCCACCCCTACTCTGTGCAACTCTCCAACCCAAGAGTGAAACGTTACTCTCAAACTTTCTTCTACTCAACAGCTGAGCTCTGGAACTCTCTCCCAGAATCAGTCTTTCCCTCTTCCTATGACTTAAATTGCTTCAAACTCCGTGTGTCCAGGCATTTTGGCTCGAACGTCCCTTGATTTTGGCCCTGTCACTCTTTCAACTATGGGGGAGGCACTCGCTATAGGCAGTTATGCCTTTTGCCTCCCTCAATCACATAGAAAAAAAAAAAAAAAAAAAAAAAAAATATAAAGTACTTGTCTAGTGTCAGCCACCCCCACCAAAGGAGTATTTGCCTGAGATATACATACATACATACACAAATATATACAGTACTGTATCATGAAAATGTGATTTTTATCATCAGCTGCAATAAATAAGACAATAGCTTCCTAACGTTCAATCAATTATATCAAATTACAAATGAAAAACCAACAACTTAAAATGTCAAACTTGCAAACTAAACAAACAAAAACTGGGACAAACACAATATAAAGCCAAAATCACACAAGAGCATTTTTAGCCAACATTTGATACTTAACATTTGTCTGGCAACATTTCTGGAATAATTTCAACGAGCATCGGAAACTACACTGACCAAATATTAATTTAGGTGACAAATATTTGTAATGTTGACCTCATATGCTGCCAGACCAGTGTTAACCCTTTCAGTACCAGCGACGTGTCTTACCTTTTTACTATTTGACACACTTGTGTGCAGGCTTAGGAAGAATATGTGCTAGGTAAAAGCCTTGGTTGAGTCAGTCGAAACCTGATAATTGCTACAGATCCTTCCTAATCTGAATACAAGCATCCAATAGTCCTCATAATATTAACAAAAGGACGTCAACGCTACTGTACGGGTTAATGATAAATATCGAGGGAAAAACCGCTCGTGTCATACCACCTTTACACTAGTCATACCTTCCACATAATATACAGTATAGTAAACTCACTTTTATCCAAAATTCATAACTCTTTGGAAATTTTGGACAACCTATTTTTTGGGATGAGTCCCTCTATACAGTTTTCAATGCATCAAACAATTTCTAGGCTCTCTAAACTTCAAATTATCATCTTATTCAAGCTATGTCCACTTCAGACCGAATAAATTGAGGCAATTAAGGACCCACAGTTTGCCCAAGCCAAACTTACAATATGCTAAAATCACACCAAAGATCATACAAATACTCAAACCAACAAATAACTTTAGGTAAACTTCAACCACAAAGCTAAACAATGCTAATAAATTCCATCACAAAACTAAACCATAAAATCCAACCAAACACTACAAAACTGAACACTCATCCATCCCAACACTCAAAAATGCTAAACTATAAGCCAAAACTATAACAAACGCTAAACTCAAACCCAAAACTATAGAACAGTAGTCAATGCTAAGCCAAAACTATACAAAACCGTAAATGCCAAGCCAAAACAAGACAAATAAATATATTGGTCAAATCAAACACAACACTATAAAGTAGTAAAATACAACCAAAGATTATTTAATCGTAAAATCCAATTAACACTAGCAAACTGGAAACCCCAAGCCAAAACTATAACAAATCCAAACGCCAAGCAACAACTATCTATACAAAACTGCAAATGCCAAACCAAAACTATAGAAAATCAAAATGCCAAGCCAAAACTATACAACACTGAAAAACACCAACCAACAACTGTAGAAAACGGTAAACGCAAGGCCAAAAATACAACGGTAAATTCTAACCACCCATTATAAAGAACACTCCAACCAAAACACTAAAACACTTACACTCCAACCCAATACTAAAAATAA